>JAPMOR010124972.1:6624-26699 GCA_026543865.1 Argiope aurantia
CTATCAACCCTTTCTACTCCAGTCATTAACGCCACTGGTTCATTGACTGCAGTGCATCTGTTTTCAAGTGACACATACCAAGCGGGAGTGCAAGGACGCGTTCCAGTTTTCAAAGTCCGAAATGCACAGTTCGTGCCTGAAACAAAGCAGCCCGCTGTGTTCAAAAAGTGTCGAGCCACTCTTTTTGCTTTCTAAATGTAGCTGCGTGTGACGTCAGCGAGCGGGGGTGCGCTGCCAGAGAACAAGGGGGTTGTTCGGACTGGAGGACCTCTCAAGTGCTTGGAGCAGGCGCAGCAACCATTTAAAGAGGCCTTTTTTTTCTTTTTTTTTTTTAACTTGACACTTACGTTTGGGATTTTGAGAAGCTGTTTCACTTCTGGCAGCAGACAAAACAATCATCCACTTTACTCCAGAACAGTAACAACACATTCGAATCAGAAATGAAAGCGGATGTCTAAAAATTGTGATGAAATAAAAGACAGGTTCTTGATATTTTAAGAAGAAAATGTGTTTCATATCTTTGTAAGTTTTTTGAATTATTTATTTATAGCATTCAAGACTTTAGATTTCACATAGCTGTCAATCATCAATCCACCAACTTCAGTAAATGTGATTCAAATTATGAGAAAACGCTGCGAATCATAACCGAATTTCATCCATTTAGCGTGTGGCATTTTAGAGTTTTATGCACTGAGATGTACAAATAGATAGACTTTTCATTGACGGATTTCGTCCAACATTTGATAGAAACATTCAGATCTGATACGATGACTGCAAGTTAAATGTTATCAGTCTAACTTGCTCTATTTCGTATGTTATCTTGTGCACAGCCAAATATAAGTCCAAAGGCGATTCTTTCAGATTCGTGGAAGTATAAAATGTCAACATGCCGATTGTTGAATTTTTATCTTCCTCTACCAGAAAATCATGCTATGACCCAGTTGATTTACCATATGCTTGGTGCAACATGGCCAAATGTCGCTCATGTTCCAATAAAACCCAACAATCAACCAACTAGAAATTAAGAAAGCTACAGATACGAAACATTCACATCGCCATCAGCCTTGCAGAACCATACTTATTAAATCATGCCATCTGATTGGAGGAGGGGGTGTCTTCTACCAAAAAGCACTCCGAACCTCACCCGGCATCCACACCCAAATCTTTCTCTACACTCATCCCTCTAACGAAGTAGGGGAGGGGCTTACCAGCTAGAAAATGGTGGTCTCTAATGAAACGAAGCGACAGAGCAGAAACCCCCCATAATGCGCTTCGATTACATAGGGAATTGCTTGAACTAAGTGGTCAGTAAATGCTCTAGATATAGAAAGCCTAAAAAAACCAAAATTTTTTACTTCCTCGAACAAAAAGTATTGAAAAATAAAGTAGCCACGAAAATCTAGACCATGAAGGGGCTGCATCTCTTTATTTCAGGCTTCTCAAGGGCCCAAAAAAAAAATACAATTTTGAAGTCATGTCTAACTATCTGTGAGCACATTAATTTATAAAAGCAAAAGGACTAATATTTAGTGCGCAGTCTTTATAACAAAGTGAACGCTTTCTGCTAACTTTTGAATGAAATACGTCAATGGAGAGAGAGTCAATCCCTATGCATCTGAAAACAATAGTTAAAACAACAAATCAAACAAACGAGAGAAATTTGACACGTATAATTAGATTTGCAGATGCTTATCATATTTTGGTCCAATCCGAAAAGAATATGACTGTCTATCGATCTGTTTAATCAGGCGAATATGAATGTAATAATTCAAAAAATGCGACAAGTACATTAAATTTTAAAAGCAGTCTTGACAACAGAAAGAATAAAATCGCAGGAAATTTTAGATCCAATCGATCAAAAAGAAGAATCACTGCATATTCGATTTTTTTTCAATGTGTTACAAAGTTCAATAGAAAATGCACCATTTTGTGCACATACGCTGAAAGAAATCAAGGAAAGGACACTCCCAATGTTAATATAACCAATAACAACAATAAGAAGAAACTAATGGAAATTCAATTAATCACGTTAAAAATTTATGTCTGAATAAACAAAGAAAACCTTGGTAGAGAGCGAGACAAAATGTGTGATTCAATAATAGTTTATTCTATATAGAATAATGATAATTAGTCTATAAAAATATTTTAAGCATTAAAAGAGATATATACCAAATTTTTCAGTGTCAATATCAAAAGGATTTCATGTCTGTAAAAAGAGCTTTTCCTTGAAATGTATTGTTTTAAGATAGAAAAATAACAGCTCTTTGAAAGATGAAGAGTTTTAATCTCTTTCTGGAAAACGTGAAGTCTTGCTTTTTCCAATTCTTGCAGAGTGACAGGTATTGCGCTTCGAAATTCTGACGTTAGTGAGAAAAGGACCAGCCTATTCAGCCGAAGTTTGGAATACATTTCATGGCATTTCATTTATGTCTTTGAAAAATAAATAATGCATAGCAGTAGTTAATTCTTTTTTCATTTTCTTGTCAATTCCCATTATTCAATTTTTTTCACTTATTTATATTTATTTCTGAATATATCTTATAGAACCCAATTTTCAGTTATTAGAATTGTAACAAACATGTATTTAAGATTTACTAATCAAAAGATTCTATAGGAGATTCGAGGTCATCTAAATTTAGATTTGATCAGTCATCTATCGAATCTATTTGCATAGAAAAAAAAATGTTGTAGATTAGTATTTTTAAATACGTTTTTAAAAGTACACTAAAGCATAGCATTATTTTATTTTAACGGTGTTTAAATTTTTTGCTTTTCATTATTTACTATTTTGCTATAATTATTCCAAATATAATGGGACTTGGAAATTAACTTCTTCTAATTCTCTACCAGATGACGTCGCGCGTATGAAAATGAAATTTAATTAAATTCATGCATTAATTCATAAACTCTGAAAATATTATAAATTCGTTTTATCAACAAGAACACTAAGGAGTGCAAAATTTTGTAACTCTGACACAACAAGAGTAAAAAATAGTTTCTAAAATTTCATCTTTACATTCATGACACAAAATAAGTTAACACAAAAAATTTTAATGATGAAAATTCGAGGAATAATTATTTTATATCCAATATGACGAAATAAGAAGATAGTATAATTCAGTAAAAAATATCATGCTTCCTTTTATACTGTTAAATTTCATATATATTTGAGGCATAGATTACGTCCTTTAAAACGAAGAAAAAGGAAACGTCCTGCTTAAGAAAAGGGAGAATCATCACCAAATCTTAGCACGTTCATTTTTCGTGTCTACCACCTGATTAGCATACTCCGAGCACCCCAAAACCACTTTTTTCGAGGCAAAAATGACCCTTTTTATGAAAGGTATCAAACTGCTGAGTATTTATATAAAAGGCTAATGGGCGAGATTTATTGTACAGGATTTTTTTCAGTAGCCTGATGCTCCGCGTCACGATCGACCGTTTCTTGTTCTTTCGAACACCCACTCACACACACACACGCAGGCACGCGCTTTTCCGCAGGCGATTCGCACGTTCTAAACCCTCAAATTACTCTCACTTGATGAGCGTTTTCTCGGCAACACCTTGTTTAAGGGCTCCAAGAAAGTGCGAGGCATAAATCGTTTAGTCGGTCGTTTTTATGGTTCGCAGACGATAAACGGATGTCCAGCGATATCGTTTGCGTTTATGACAGCATCACGTGATTAAAAGAGGCGGCACCCTGAAGTAAAAGTTTGGCAATGGCGGCACTTGGCTTTAATCATTACTCAAAAGCGTTAAGGGGAGAGGAGACAATAATTAGATAAAGCTTTCTATTGCTTGAATCATCGAATGCATTCGGCGATTGAAAGCACGATGTTACCCTCTGAAACGAACAGCAAACAAATTAAATTAAACGAGGTCTTCTGATCAGACATACACGGAGAAGGATTATTAAAAGAAAATAGCACAGTGTTTGAACTTGGATTATTCGCGGATTCTGGATTATTCAACAAATGCATCAACAAATCATTTTTATATATTCATGGTATCATTCAGAGGAGTGGTTTCAATATATTATGCCCATTCCCTTCGTTTATTTACAATTAGGTATATGAGATACATCATTTCATCGCATTTCAAATTTCTCATTAAAAAATATATTGGTGACCACTTCGAGGAAGAGGTGGTATCCCCGATTGGCGATTCCTCTTTGCAGAAGACTTTAAAATATAATTTTATTTTAATGTTTTAATATATTGAAATTCAAAGCTTCATTACTTGGTCAGTTTTTGATCACAGAAGAGTGAAGTGTTTAAAATGAACGTTTTTTAAATGGTAAAATGGAATTTTTTTTTGCATGAAATACGCCAAGGGAAGAAAAGACGATGTGGCATTGTTTTAGATAAAATTCGTCGATGGACTAAATGGTGATGTGAAAATTGTTTGGATGAAATTCGCCAATTGACGAAATGGTGAAGTAGAATTGTTTCGAATGAAATTCACGAATGGACAAAGAGACGAAGTAGAATTTTTTGGATGAAATTCACCAACGACCGAAATGGTGAAGTGGAATTTTTTTGGATGAAATTTGTTAATGGAAAATTTATCGGTTAGGATTCTCACATAAGAGATATTGACAATTGAAAAAAAGTAAAGTACAAGGTCTATTATTTGTCGCATAACTTTATTATCAGAATATAGATGCGTAAACAATTCTGCAACAAAGTCAAAGAGTTGTCTGTCTCTCAGTCTGTCTGTTCAGTCACATGCAAACGGGATATTCAAAAATAAAGCAATGAAATAGATTATGCAATTTCGTATATTATCCTAATATAAAAATTTCATAAATGTGTCAAATTTTAAATCCAATGGACTAACAAAAGCAGGTCCAAGTATATATTCATTTTTTGAGGTACTATAAAAGCATAGAGTTCATATTGTGTTAGTATGCGAGGAAGTCGATGGCAGAAGACTTAACCTGAAATACATTTAAGAGAAATATATCAGCAGAGCTTATATCCAAGACTTTTATAATACTGTTTCTTTGTACTCCAGAGACATCAAAAAAAAATTCTAAAGACACCAGGAATAACTTCATAAAAACTGACAAATAAAACTAGGAAGGCGGCTTGAGTAGCAGATCACTCCTTCTCGAAAATCCCACCCCACTTTTCAGTAAGTAAAAGACAAAAATGGCAACGATAAAGGAAAGTATACCGCAGCTTTCCGCTATGCTTCGCACCTCATCTATTTCATTCGAAAGTATCATTTCATTTCACGTCTGCCCCCTCTCTTCCCTTCCAGATGATGATTGCGATCAGTCGTGACTCCCTTTCCGAATATCTTTAAAAGATTCTCTGGCGGAATTTTTAATTCTATTTTACTCCTTCACGTGCATTTGAATCAAGAGCATGAGGGAGGTAAAGGGAGGGGATGCATGAACAGCGATCGAATTTCCTTCTTTAAGTAATGGAAATGTTCTTTTTTTATTTTTTTTTTATTTGGGGAGAGAGTAGGCAGAGGAATTATCATCATCCTCTCGATAAACGTCACAATATTCGTGTTCGAATTTCTTCGCGGGGATTAGAAGAAGAATAAAACATGAGGCCATCCCTACTCTTCGAAACGGAAATATTGCAATCGTAATCATGGTAAGTCTGGAATTCATGATCAGTTTTTTTTTCCTGCCTTTGTAAACTTTGTCCCTTACTTCTTGGAAAATAAATTCGATCTTTCGAAGATCATTTTGGGTTTAAAAAGAAATTATTTTCTAAAAATACCATGCATTTGAAAAAGTTACAAACTGGAAATTGTATCAAATTTTTACCCTTTTTAAGGTGGTGCTAAACATCTTACCACCACTTTAAAATATACAAACATTGCACACCAAAACTACCCAGAAACGGACAAAACCGTCATGTTCAACATGCAATGCTCCATTGTGTGCAACTCCTTGTTTCATGTTGTTTCACCAGAATAATTAAAAAATGTATTTGGTAATTTACATTGTATTTGGTTTTTCTACCACTTATTTCATTTGTAATTAATATATTTTAAACTTTGAAATAACTAATAATAAATAGTTTTACAAAACTGCATGTTTGTTTGTAAAATTATTTGTATTTCAATTTTTTTTCTATTGAATAAGTCAGTAAAATGTCATTGCTTTTAATGGACTGTGGTAAACATGTTACTACCCCTGTTATAAACAACAGCTATAACAACAAAATTTTTAAAAAATACTTTTTTTGGTCATAAATGAGCTTTTCTTCTCTAATTATAGCGTAAAATGTGCTTTTAACGAGTTAATCAAAGATCAAGTTTGATTTAGAAACACAAATTCCTGCTCATCATTCTGAACTAAAAATCGCATAGTCGTATCAAAATAAATAGCTAAATACTTCTTCGTCCGTCCAAATTCAGATGTCTTTTTTACCTTACTTTCTTGTATACCAAATGTACAGAAAGTATAATATTCGTCGAAAAAGTCGATTTTGATGAATCTCCATGTTTTAGACCTCCCTGGGTTAGAAAAACGCATTTTCGGCATTACGCATGTTTATCTAATCTCTCTACCCCCCGGGGGGGCACCTCGAAATGAGGATGAGATGCTTCCGGCATGGTGGTTGGATCTCGCCACTCTGGAGGGAACACTAATAGGTGGGGGATTTGACTCCTCCCATCGATGACGGGACATACTTCCTACGGGAAGGGTTGTACCGTGGCCGGTGGTGGCCCTTAGGACTCAACCACAGTTCCCGCCAATTGCTTTAGCGGTGGTCCGGTCATTCAGTTCTATGGTTTAAATCCGTGTGCCTTCGGGCGGGTCGGAGAGTTAGATGGTTGACTTATCTAATCTCTCTGTGACAAAGATAACTCAAAAACCCTTTAAGCGTACTGATAGAATCTGGTATACAGTCTTCCACACAATTTGTAGGTTTCTATGAAAGTTTTAGAAAAATCCATTAAGAGGAAATCTGTCTGTTCAGGTGTTTGGATATAAACGAACACGATAACTATAAAATGAAGAGAGCTAGATGGCTAAAATTTGGTACATAGATTTAGATACCTATCAAATTTTGAGCTAAATCCACCAACTAGGGAACGTTTGCCGATCTGTGCATTTAGAAACATGAAAACACGAATACCTAAGATATATCAGATTTGATATGTTATTTTGTGATTACAAGTGTAGTTTTGTGTTGAATTTTTACTTCCAATGGCTGGGGATGGTTTTAGATTCCCAATGGTTGGCAATATAAAGCACGAATTAGATTTTCAAATACTATTAACCACGTGCCTAGAACTAATTACCAAAAAACTCGCCATGGGTCATACGTTAAATTCAGTGAAAATGCTAAATTCACGCCAAAGGTAAATATTTCGTAATATTGTAGGTCATTGCTATGTAAGGCTTTTTCTGCCTTTTCTAAAATCTACATTTTTTTTTTCGCGGGGAGTGGAGGGTAACATATTTATAAGAGGACATGCGAGAAAGATTTGTGGAGACCACACCTGTTGGTTTCTTTAAAGCAGTTTAGTGACATTCAGAAGGAAAAGATGAGCCATGAGACCGGATTGCATGTAATTGAGGACTTGCGCCTTCGTGTTTTCATGTCTGGCTGAATGAGGCCTCGGGGAAACGCGATAATCATGCGTTTAATCAAAACCACTCCGATCTATATATCATGTTCAAATATTTTATTTATATTGCTCTTTGCGAGGAACTTGCAGTCATTTATAAACTTGGAAATATTTTAATATATTTCAGGCAATTGCTAAAAATTTAATAAATTTCATTACAGTATTAGGTAGGGAAATCAGGTAAGCAAATGTTCCAACAACTCAAATATTGACACAATGAATGTTTAAGTAATATCATCAGTTAACAACAAGAACAGAAAAGAAATGAAAATAAGAGAAATATAAGTTCTGTGTAAGTTATGAACTCCGAAAGTTTCTAGCTCAGAAACCACTACATAATAAATTGTTACAACCCCCTTACAATGTTTTTACAATGTCTACAAATGGAGCCATTTCGTTCAAGTGAGAGAAGTTTCAAAACAACACTCATCTAATTTGCCATTTTCTTTCTTTCTCTGGCGGTCAACTGTTTCGAATTCCATTCATACTTTGACAAGTTCTCTGAAAAGTTGTTATTATCCTCCATTCTTTCCCAAAAACACAAGATTAAAAGAGAAGCTTGAAAAAAAAAGCCTCCCTATTTTCCACGCTTTAAAATGAAACAAAATATTCGAACTCATTTTCGGAGACGAAGCGCGAAATCTGCTCATGGAATGTTGCCATTCTACGGAAAGGAAATATAATTAATGGAGACCGAAGTCCGGAGGTAGCGAAGCCCCAAGTCATCATTTCTGCTCTGTGGAAGCTCATCTGTGAGAGTTTTAACGAGTTATTTGTTACAAAAGAGCGCCTCTGTCTCACTTAGAAATTGCAGAGGGAAAATAACGCTCCCCTCAGAATCGGAGCGATTCCGGGTAAATAGTGTATCGAAATGTTTAGAATTGTTTGAAAAAATTATGTCTTTGATTTCTAATCCGGGATCATCAGAATCATCCAAAGAATCCGACACATCCCAATGATTTTAATACTTTATATTATTTTGTATACGAAAAGCAGAAAGACAATGAAGCATATTAAAATTCTACAAATTGGAAAGTTTTTCCTTCAGCAAGTTTAGTTACATTAACGTCCCGTTTTAGACTACGGCTATATCTACCGTGGTCAGATATTGAGGACGACACCTGAGCTGGTACCCCTCTCTCCAAACTTCCACACCACACCAGTGGGTGAACGTTTGGCCCCGACCGATTTAAGTTGCAAAAGACCCACTTACAGGACGGTTCTTCAGTGGAATCTAGGCTAGAAACCTGAAATCCTCCGGGCCTGGAAGCCAAGACCTTAGCTCCAGGCCATTATGGGCCCTCGTAACGCAAACAAAAGCTAAAAAGCGACACCTTGATTATTCTAAAAGAACTAAATAGTTGGAATTAACCCATCTAGAGAGTTTTTTTTATACTTTCTTGTATACAAAGAGAAAATATTGCTATTGTAAAAAAAAAATTCGAACTAGAGATTTTGAAGAATATGTACTTCCACATGTACATAAGCATGTTAATTCAAAAACCTAATGACTGATATATATGAAATTCGTAATGTGAATTTGTAACAGTTGCAGTCGGCGTGTGTCAAATTTTGGTTTCAATAGATCGAAAAAAAAAAAGAAAGAAAGAAAATTAAAATACACATTCGGTGATCTAGTGGTTGTGAATTAACAGTATTCCAAAGATTAATCGGCAGAGATAGTATTTTAAAAGGCTTTATCGCAATTATCGTTCGACAATGGCATATGGTTAGTAATATCCAAGTACATTTATTAGAGAGTATGTGAGAAAATTTCAGAGGGACCTCTTCTAACTGCGTTTGAATAGATACAAAATAAGGTGTTTTAGACTTCGAGGTCAATAAAATCGTGAATACACTTTGGACTTCTTCCAGTAAATGAGTTCCAACCTTCCATATTATTGATAAGATCTTCTATATTATTGGTAAGACCTTCCATATTATTGATAAGATCTTCTAAATTATTGGTAAGACCTTCCATATTATTGATAAGTCCATATGCTAAAGTCCATTTATTTTATGGTAATTGACTTTATATGTATACGAACTGTATTCAGAAGCTCAATGGAGATTCGTTCAGATTTCGATAGGACAACATATTAGGCATGAAAGCCCATTTAAAATTATATATTTAGATTTTGATGCGTTTTTCAGTCACGGCAAAATGCGTAGAACATAGCAATTCAGCACATTACAAAGAGAAATTTTCTGATAGTTGCATCGTCTCTTTGTAAAATTCCGCATGTGAAAAAAAAAATATGAAAGGATGGCATTAGTATATTAAGTAAAGTTTTGTTAAACAAAGGAAAGAGCAGAAGAACTGAATATGCGAATATAAAATGTCCTTTTGGGCCATATTATGTTGCATTGCTGTTATCTGTTACTTCGTCCCGAATCGTCGCAACAATTTAATCGCCCCCCCCCCCTGCTCTATTTGTCGGTAATCCCGGTGATGGATGCTCTCTCGTCAGAGGAGACACGAGCAGAAAATGAAAACGGAAAACAACGGAATTGGTCTGGAAAGACCTTTTTCCGTTGCTCTCGTCCTTGCATCAAATTTGCATAAACCCCCTCCACCCCCGTTTCTAAAGGGAGGTTGATTTGCATGCACGTTTCTGCAGAAAGGAATCAAGATTTCAACCGTGAAAATTCCCCATTTTTTTCTTTAAAATTTGCTTGAAATATTTTAATGTCGAAGTTGTACTTCAAACAAAATTGATCAGCTAGAATATTCTTTTACCCAACTTTCTGCATCTTACGACGCGTTTTGCATTCAGTTTTATTGAGCATGAAAGAGAAAATTCTGAGCGTCCATTGATTGATAGGATCTAAAATTTGATATACGCTTACAATTCGGATATTAATAACACCTATTAAATTTCATTTTTCTAGTTTTTTTTGCGTTCTTTATTTATTATTAATCATGTTCGAAAGTCCATGAACAGACATTCTGATGGACAGTCAACAAATAGACGGATTTGTCTTTAAAATCAATTCAAATTTACAATTCTAGTCATTTTTCTAAATTTTTAAATTTTATACATTTATATAAAGTTCTTGAATGAATGGCATGCATTCGAATATAGTATATTTCTGGACATTTTTTTCAAACATTTTAATTTTATACATTTATATAATGTATTCTTGAATGAATGGCATGTACTCGAATACAATACAATTCTGGTTACTTTTCTAAATTTTTAAATTTCATACATTTATATAAAGAATAGTTCTTGAGTTAATGGAATGCACTCGAGTACAGTACAATTCTGTTCATTTTTGTTAATATTTAAATTTCGTACATTTATATAAAGAACTGTTTTTGATTTAATGGCATGCACACGAGCACAGTACAATTCTGCTTATTTTCCTAAATTCTTAAATTTCATACATTTATATAAAGTACAGCTCTTGAGTTAATGGCATGCACTCGATTACAATACAACTCTGCTCATTTTTCAAAATTTTTAAATGTCATATATTTATATTAAGTACTACAGTTCTTCAGTTAATTCTCAAGAATTTTAAAACTTGAGATTTTCTCAATATGAGG
Organism: Argiope aurantia; assembly: GCA_026543865.1. Taxonomy (NCBI): domain Eukaryota; kingdom Metazoa; phylum Arthropoda; class Arachnida; order Araneae; family Araneidae; genus Argiope; species Argiope aurantia. Next base: position 17,783 of record JAPMOR010124972.1, read on the forward strand.
AATATTTAGCTAAGAAAATGTCCACATAATATTTTTCACAGTTCAGAAAATGAAACTCTATATATCTAGTTAAAAACATTAAAAAAATTGTATTCCCTTTTTTGTAATAATGCATCAAACAAGTGCTAAAAATACGTATTATCATTAGGACCATCTTAAGAATCTCCAAATGAATCGAAAGAAACTCTAAATAAAAAAACTCGGCTGGCCAAATTTCCTATAAATTTGACCGATTCTGAAAGTTCAAGGAAAACAGTTTAATTGATGAAATATTAAAATTGTTTCATATAGAATTCTGGACTTTTTAATTTCAGTGATATAAGTAATTTATTTCGGTTATTCTTTTAAATTTATGGATATAATAAAGAATCATAATTATTAGAAAGCAGAGGATATATTCTTTATTTTCTAACTAAAAGCTAGGCAGTCAGAATAAATCAAGTTTTGATAAATATCAAAATAGAAAATTAATTAACTTTGAAAGCAATTTTTTTAATTAGTTCAATTTGATCGTGGAAGATTAAAAAAAATATTAATTACTTTCGTAATTTTTTGTTGACATATACAAAAAACAAACGAATTTTTAAAATAATAAGTGTTAATTAAAATAAGCTTCCAAAAAATGCCACAAATTGGCTTAGACTGCAATCGTCACAAACAATTAATGCTTTTTAACTGGAAAAAAAACGATTAATTATTGTCAAAGCAAACTAAGTGAAAAGACAAAGAACGATTTTTGTTTCTCCTGTCTAATTTGTTTTCATCAAAAAAAAAAAAAAAGATTTGAAAAAGTTTACAACAGTTAGAAAATTACTTCAGAATTCAAAAAAAATATATGTCGAAAGCAAATGCATTTGAAATTGCTAAAAACGTTAACACTCTAATTAATTTGACAAAAAATGACAGATATTGATTGCAGATGTACTTTCGTCTCATTTTGAAACTTGAGTGGTAGGAATTTGCGATTGGGATTCGTAATTTAATGACATGGATGCCATCAGAATTTGATTTATTGTTCAAACATTTCTCGAGTTGATGGGAAGGCACACTGGAACTCATGAGAATATTCTCCTCTCGACTTATTTCGCATATTAACACAATAAGACGCGTTTATATTTTACAGCACAGTTAAAAAAACCGAGTACGCATTTTGGATGACATTCTTTGATCCAATTTGAAACAAAATTTGATACAAATCTATAATTTAGGTGGGAAAAAAGCTATTTTTTTTTATCTAAGGCGATATATTTTCTTAAATATGGCATTCTCAAACACGCAAATATACAGGCCAACACAAAACCTAACCATTTAGACGTCTGATAGAGATCCACAACTTTGATAATAAAACTATAAACTAAATGTCATTTTTCTAGTTAATTGTGTTTTTGAGTGTGATGTCCAAGCTAGAAAACAGACAAGTTTTTAGTTTAGTTATATTAACGTTCCATTTAAAGCAACACTAGGGCTATTTTGGAACGGACCTCATAATTTTAAACCGCGGGCAGATGACGAAAACGACACCTGAGCTGGCACTACCCTCTCCACACCACACCAGCGGGAGGACGTTTGGTCATGACGGATTTAACGTGCAACAGACTCCCTTACACGATGATTCTTCGGTGGAATCGGGTCACGAATCTAAAACCGTCCGGTTCTGAAACTGAGACCTTATTACTAGGCCATAACGGCCCCGAAAACAGGCAGGATTATTGTCAAAAGAAAACATTTTTCTAAATTTGATTTAAAAAAATTAAGAATTTTTAAAGAGATCAAATAGCAGATTCCATCTCTACATCTCGTTCATTTTTATTTTCCCATTTATGAAGTATTCGAAGAATAAAGTATTGTAATCGTCAAAAAATTTGAACTCAAGATTTGGAAGAATCTCTGTATTACAGATCACCCTGAATTCGAAAAATCATTTTTGGAAACACGTTTTTCAGTCTGTCTATGAATACAATAACTCAAAACCTTTTCGAAGTATGAAATTTGAGATATAGTCTCTACTCTATATTTGCAGAATTTTACCAAATTTCGGACGATTAACAAATTTGCACATCTAAATTGTAGATATATGTCAAATGTGGAGTTAAATCTCTCAAGTGGTTGAATATCTGTTGAACTGTACTTTCACAAGCACGTAAATTCGATAAATAAAATACACAATAATTTAAATATATAAAATTTGGTATGTGATTTTTTTAAACTACAATTGCAGTTCTGTGGCAAATTTCAGTTAGAATCGGCCAGAAAAAAATGTGTCCAAAACACACATTACATTTTTGAATATTTCGTATTAATTAATTGCATTCCAACAATTAACGGATAAAATAATTGCCAAAAATTGCATTCTAATAATAATCGGAACTCCATGACCACGACAGATTTATACGTGCATCATCCACCACACACACGAAGAGTCTTCGGTCGGCGGGGTTCGAACTCCCAACCAAAGAGTTGCGAATCCAACACCCTACCAACCAGGATATCCCTGCCAAAAGAGCTTCTTTTGTAGATATACGGTTAATGATGCGCAACTTTATTACAGAGTATACGAGAAAAATTCGGATAGACCGTTCCAGCTGTTTAAACCCGTCACGCTGATAGATAGACAGCATCATTTCACAGTTGTGTGTTTCATATATAGAGAAGAGCAAAACGCAAAATTTCACCAACTCTGGAGGTACAGGTTTTTTTTAATGTTTTTTTATCTACTTTATATACAAGGAAGGGAAATGATAAATGCGGAAGTACAATATTGGAATATAATTCCTAAAAGGTATTTTTTTAATAGGTCTTGAAAAAGTATTCATAACAGTTAACCACACAAAAGACAGCTGTCGAAATAAATATATCTATTAATCTATGTACATGGTATTCAATTTAACTGGGGCTTTGAAGCCCTTTAAGACAGACATATACCTCCAGTTGGAAAAATACTTTAAATGAAATAAGGAATTATTTCTTTTGTTGTTTGGATCACTAAAGGGAATGATGCAAAAATTACAAACCCTGCCTTTTCATATTGTCCTCCCCATTTAAAGTAGTCATAGTTAGCAACATTTTTTTTGACACACTAATTTTTTTAACAAAGAAATGGTCTATTTTTTGCAATAGAAAGCGGACAGAATCATGAAACTTTGAATTTTTTCATTTTCGACCAACTAACAACTTTGAGGAAACAAAATCAGCTGATTGGAAGATATGTAGAAGGATAGCCAGTGAAAGATGGAACTCCATTTTTGTTTTAAAGGTAAGTGTGTCAAGAATATATTATTAAATATAATTATTGAATTGAAGGTAGGAGGGAGGGGAAACTATATAAAAGTTTAGATTTATTGACCGTATTAACATAAATATAATCCTCTTGCGATGTCCTAATGCAATCAAATGGTTTTAATTGCATACACGGCTATGATTGCTCTGGAAAAAAAATTCTGAATTAGTCAGAATAATAGAAAATGTAATTTAAGTTAGCAAATTAAATGACTAGGACACTTAAAACATAATGCGCATTGCTAAGACATCGGAACATTGGACAATCACTACAGAAACGATCTGCCATTTCAGCTACAGTCGGCTTAGTAAAGTAATGAACCGAATTCCAATTTATTCCAGAACACTACAACAACAATTGAAAAATAATTTTATGAATTGGTTATTTGAAGGATTTAATTTCTTTAAATTCTAAAACCATCCGAATAAGAGAAAATATTATCACAAGAGACCCTAATATTTCTGACACGAAAATTAAAAATTGCAGATTAAAGGGATATAAAATAATTTAAAAGGCTTTTAAGAATTTACTTTTTAATGTGCAAATAAAAGTACATTTTTAAAACCTGATTTTATTTCTCTTGTTCCCCCTGCCCCCTCCCCCAAAAGAAAGAAAGAAAGAAACAGAGAAAGAGAGAGAATTATTTGTTGAAACTGTTTTCTATTATTTAAGTGTATTAAAAAATCCAATGGGATATTCCAACCATTTTTTAGCTTTACCGGTATATAAACTCAGACATTAGAAAAAAATGCAACAACTCTTTTATACCATAAAATACATCTATTTCCATTGCGACCGGAAAATCGGGAAATGTCTAAAAATAGGCAAAAAGTTCAAACTTATTGTTTGGACACACAGTTAGAATCACTTGAATAGAGCGATTTAGATAGAACAGTCCACAGGGTGCGCTCGGTGGTCGTCGTCCAAAAGGCTAAATGGCCCTTCCATTGTCGCCGAATAAGTGCTCACTGGAGCAGAGAAGAGCCCAGTGACCCGCAAAGAACCCTTCGCACGCTCGGAGATCGATTCGCAGCGCAAACTTTCCAAAGCCCACAGATGCGAGTAGAATTGGCGACAGATTTTAAAGTTGTTTAAGAAATAATACAGCGAATGAATGGAGAAATAAACAATATAAAACAATAAATGCAAAGATGTAACAGCATGCGTTATCGTTGTACAAATGTAGCAATAAGACATCAAATCGTATATATTAGTGTAATATTTTGAGTACGAACTAAATTTACATTTTTTTCTCCTTATTTGATATTATTGGGGACCATAATTCTCCAACCCCCTTATCATTGAAGGTAATTTAACCCTTTATTTTTTTCTAGTCATATTATGTTAAAATATTTTTAGGCGTGAAATTAGAATAAGAAAAAGAATTCATTTAACTTATTAGATAAATTTAATTTGATTAAATAATTAATTTTGTTAATTAATAATTAAGTAACAAATCAAGACACATCATTTTGTATGAGATAAAGAACTGAAGTATCTGAGTTTCTGTCTTTCTAAAAAAATTTGTCAGAACTTATGCCAACCTACATAATTTCATACAAAGATTGATAAATGGGGTGGGAAGCATACTTCCCAAGGCCCTAGAAGGGGTTAAGTAGAGGGTAATGCTTGGCCTACTTCTAAGCTTATCTTTTTTAATATAACAGAGAATTCCAGGTAGCCCAGGAATTATAGGTATTGTATAGGTCATGCTTTGGGTTATTAGATAAAATTGTTCAATATTCTATTGTAATACAAAACATTATTCAATATAGCGAATTTTGGGTGATGTCATACATTATTGCACAACATCTATATATAATAGAGACCTAAAGACTTCAAAACTAGAGGGAATCTGAAAATAATAAGTTTCTTAATTTGTAAAAAGCGGAATACATATTTCAACAACTTTGTAACATAGCTTATTTCAACAAACAGCAAAAACTGAAGTCATAAGACGAATCCAATTAACAAGCAGAGTTTCGAATTTCAAATTTCTCTTTTGTTCTGGATTGAAAAGTGTCTTGTGATTGAATTAAATGAGCCTATTGTTTTGAATGGGTCCCTCTTATTATTTAGCAGTAAAGCATTCATATTTAAAAAAACAATAACTAAATTCAATTTTTCTGTAGGATTTTTATTTCCAATTTTTATTACATTTAATATAGCGTCTGTTTTATATGATCAATATGAATTAATTCAGCTTAAAGGGGGAAAATTGGAAAAAAGGAAAAAAATATCAATATTCAATTTTATTAATTTATATGTATGTATAATCCCCAACCCATTACCAACTCCTCCCAATTAAAGAGTAAAATTATAGTGTAGTGTTAAAATTAATTAAGGAGTCACCTTACAAAAGCAGTTTCAATGCTGAAATTTACTAGAAAAATTTAATATATTCAAAAATGCACTGAATTGACCTATGGACAAGATTTTACTTTTAAATTTTTTAAGGCATAAAATTTAAATAGTTGGATGCAAAAGATCCTTCTTAATAAAAAAAAATCTTTATTGCACCTTTCAACAATGGAATCAATTCATGTGGCCCCACATTCATGCAACACACATTAACTATATAAGCCATTCAGCATCTTTTTGTACTTGATATTACGATATGCAGAAACTTCATATCCTATTTCTTTTACAAGATGCAGAATGAATTGCAAAATTAAAGTCATCTGACAGTTATAGTTCTAAATGAAAATATTTTTAGTTCAATGAAAAGGTCAATATATGTGGAACTATCCATCATACATTGTATCAAAGAGCGACACCACGAATATTATGAATTTGCATTATTGCTTTACGCAATTAGTCTCATAGTAAAGAAGATATTTTTACAAATGTTTTAATGATTGCTGATTGGATGCTGGCAAATGATCCCCAATCGTAGCGTCAAACATGAAAGTTCTTCAAAGTACAGGAATTAAAGCGATATCTCTATTAGGTATCGAGAGCCAGAAATATTTCCTATTCTTTATCGGCGAACTTACATAAAGAAAGTGATGTCGTGATGAAAGTGAAAGTAAAGACCTATAAAACGGTTTCATTGGAGATCGAGAAATGAGTTCTCCAGTTGTTTTATTCTGAGTACTGAGTACTACCACGATTGGTTAGTAATAATTCGTTGAAATAGTTCGTAAGTATCGTTTATTTTAGCATTTATTATTTGTATGCACGCTGTATTTTGTGTGCAAGAAATTGGTTTTGCAAACCAATGCTTTTGTCTGTTCTTTTGACATAAAACATCGTTCTTGTTGGAATTTAGTACACCGAACGAATAATATGGACTTCAAAGAAATAACAGAAACAAGCAGAAAATTGTTGAATGTTTTTAATAAAAGAAGTTCATATAACATCTAAAATATGTTTACTTTATTGTTCTTATATGTTTTGGTCACTAAAATCCTTTAGTTTTGTTGAATGATATAATTAGACTATATGGAAAACAAAGTGTTTTTTTAAATAAATTTTTTATTGGACTTTGCTTTTATCGCGGAATATGTACACTAGCACATCTAGGTACTAATGTAACAGTAACACTTACATGGGAATCTAACCCCTAAGCTCGCCTAAATTACTGCCTTTGAATGCATTAATCTGCATTCATCATCATAATTTTTGCACACATCATCAAAATAATTACGATGCATTCATCTTAATAATTTTTCTATTGCTGACTTAATTTTATCAGAATGCAGCTTTAAGCATGAAAAAAATATTTTTTAAGAGAAAACATTTTCATAAGCCTTTAAGTATGCACTGATAAAGAATTAAAAGCTTACCTGGAAGATTATTCAATAATTGCTTTCACTCCCATAGAACTACAAATCTCCAAACAGAGCAATCTGCAAAAAAAAAAAAAAAAAAAAAAAAATGAAGAACTAAATCTTTTATTTCTGAAATATTTCCAAAATGAGCATTTCAATATATTTTAAAAAAGCAAAACTGAAATATATATTTAAACACGAGCTGATACAGCTGAAGTTATTGAGGATAAAACTTTTCAAATATAAAAAAAAGGGAAATTATAAACAAGAAAATTATTTTCTATTTCACTAAATTTTTCTTGATTTTAATAAATAATTTTAATAAAACTAATTATCTTGATAGTTACTAACAGCCTTTGGCAACTAGGACTATTAAGATAACAACTGGTTCACCGGACTTAATGGAAATTAAAATTTTCACCTAAATATTTTCTGCTTTTGGTAGACGTATATTAGTTTCGAAAACTTACGTCAAGCTATTCATTGTGCTATGCATTTCCCTAATTTCCAGTCTCATGTACATTCAATTATATCATTGGAAAGGGCAACTATGTTTAAAATTGTCCAAATATTTGTCAGTATGAAATATTAGTTTGTTTCATTTCAAAAATGAAACATATTGTTGCATAGTATGTTTAAAATATTGTATAAAAATTGATTGAAAATGGAAAAAAAATCATAAAATTAAATGCATCATTAATACTTATCATTGGAAACGTAATGATCATATGATGACTGGTATCATTATGAATGGTACATATCATCATACGATTAAAATGTATCATTAAAAAGATATTTTTATTAATTTTTAGATGATATAAAATTCAATTTTGTGCTACTATTTTTATTTCAAAATTCATTTAATTTTTAATTAATTAAAATTTTGATAAATATTTTCAAAAAAAAATTGCCAAGTGCCAATTTTAACAACTTTAGATCAAACGATCTGGCCTGCAGAATGCTAGCAAAAACACACGCACATTCATTTTTATTATAAGTAGAAATAATTGTTTACATTTTGACATATATATATGCAAAAATCTTTTAAATGAGCAAGCTGCATAAGTGCTTAAACCAATCCTGAAATTGACCTCTTTCAGTTCGAAGAATGTTGATATTAACTATAAAATCTCTCTACATATAAAGCTGACGTACGTGTCACAGAAATCCCTCTTACTACTTATTGCCAAATGGCAAAAGTCGAATGTAAGCAAACCATCCTATGAAATTGAGACTGCTTCTTTGAACGTTTTTATAGTTGCACTGTAAATTCAATGCTTCACGAGCTAATGAATGGAGCTGCAAATTATTATTAGAAATATTCTGGAGATGTTTCGCTGTATCACCAGAAAAAACATTCAATCAGAGTAAAAAAAAAGTTTAAAAAATCAAGAAAAATGCTTCAAACAGAAAGTTTAACCTATAGCAAAAAATAAACTTAATCGTGGTCAGATAGGTCACAGTAAGGTGTTTCTTACGAAAATGAATGCTCATATTTTCCAAAACAATTATCTTGCAAGAATAGTCTTTATCTCTAAAGAATAGTCTGTCTATCTGTCTTTGTCTTACAAGAATAGTCTTAAGACTCTAAAAGTTATCATTTGAAAGATATCGATATCATTTCTGTTGAATTTTTCTCTTAAATTTAATAATAGTTTTAACTCGATTTATTTGATACACTTCATGCAAAAAGGTTTTTAAATTCAAATTCATTCATCAAACCTTTCAATCGCATGTTTTTACTAATCATTCATTCCAACGGCAGTATTTTTTAGTCCCGCTTTTATTTCGTTATATACACTCTTTTTAATTTGCAGTAAGCTGATTCGACTGAATTCATGTATTTCAGTTGTAACGCATATCAAGA
>JAPMOR010124973.1:0-25859 GCA_026543865.1 Argiope aurantia
TCAAACAATTAACGTTGAAATAAGAGTTACACATTGCATAGAAGTGTTACCGACTACACTCATTCAGCGCTGAATACTAGCAGTGTCATCAAACCGTGTAAAAATAAATTGCAAAAGCTTTACTTTCTGACTTACCCTCGTTTTATCAGGACACAAATCATTTTTTAAAAATCGTTCTCAGTTCTACAGAGTTGCTTCAGGAAGTTTTTTTTGCTTATCTCTCAGATATTAACTTTTGAACTAGACAGATTAATAAATCATTCCAACTATAAGAGCCAGAGATCTTTTTAAGAATACTATCGTAGGCGAAGATCGGGTGGAGTTAAGAAAAACAGAAACGGAATGAAAATTGCTACTCTGTCTCAGTAATTTGCGCGAACAAAGAATTTTCCCATCATGCTTAGTCGTGCTTCTTTGGACCATAAAAAGAACGAACAATATCAAAATTTCTGATGCATAACAACGGACTATTCATTAAAACATTCAATTAAAAATTAGCATGAGAGACACAGATCGAGTTAGTTCTTTTGAAGGGACTAGAAAAATGACCAAGAACTGTAATCATTAATCACGTTTGTCAAGGGAGCAAATATTTCGTTTCACGAGAATGGCAACAAAAACAGGACTAGCCGTCAACTTTTAAAACCTGATCCCGCCTTTAGCAAATTTTGATAAATGGTCAAAGTCAGAGTCATAATCATGACGATGCACTTCTACAATAGATGGCCGGTTTTAAAAAATCACGATGAATTCATTCTTCTTAAAAACGATGGCATGTCTTTGTTTTGCCGGACGTTTTTATTCATTTCGTGAATGAAATGTTTATTAAGATGGATTGTTTCTGTGAAGGGAGTTTCTAATTCTTTTAATTCCGTTTTTCCATTTTTCAAGTTCGGTTATGCCATTCTGAAAGTTATTTTTGATAGCAGACATATCTGTGTTTGGTTTTTTTTCTTAAAGAATAGAAATATGGGGTGGTTAAAATTAATATCAGTATGCCGAGCACTGCTGAAGAAAAACAAGGAATCATAAATACGTCAACCTCAGATTCAAGATACAGAGAATAGCAAAATGAAGAAATGTTTCACAAATGAATAATGAACAGATATAGTCGTGCAATCTTTGGCATAAACATAATTAGTCTAAATTATGCAGAATATTAAATATGATTTGTAAGTGGTTTAGAAGTGCACTCATACTGTAGTAAGGCTTTGACTAGATGACAATTCTCTCTCTCTCTCTCTCAACAAGTCAGGGATCGCTATGGCCTAGCGGTAATGGCCTAGCGGTCGGAACCAGAGAGCTTCAAGATCGAGACCCGATTCCACCGAAAAACCTATGTGTAAGTGGTCTGGTGCGCGTTAAATCCGTCGGGGCCAGCTGAACTCCCGATGGTGGGGGGCGGAAGCTTGGTGAGGTGATGCCAGCTCGAGTGTCGTCCTCGTCATCTAACCGCGTATCAAATTTACGAAGTCCAGCCCAAAATAGCCCTAGTGTTGCTTTAAAACGGGAGGTTAATATAACTAAACTAAACAAACTCTCAACAAATCAGACAGGCCAGTGAATTTGTTGAAAGATGGGAAAATTTGAAACGGATTTTTTGTGTTAACTCCTCTTTCCTTTTTATCCTCTTCCTAAATTCAATTTTACTCCATGAGGGTCTTGTTTAAACTTAAACTCCATCAGGTCATTTCCCTTCAGATGATTTAATAATAATAAGCTAGCATGCACAAACAGCTAACTGCCATCGATGACTAACTGTCCGTCTAGTATATAAATAGCAACTACTCAGGAATATGAACTAACTTTTATTAACTAAAGTTTAGCACAAAAATAGAAAGTTTTATTTTAAGTTATATTTGCTCAATGAATACGGAGCCTTTTGTCGTATTACCATACTTGGAAAATGTTGAGATTGACTGACAAATAGAATTATGCAATCGGTCCTGCTGCTGAAGCTGAAGATTCTTTCAAATTCTATTTTGTGATATTTCTTGAAATTGGAAGTTAACACCGGATAGGTGATTAATTGGTCACGTATTTAGATGCCTTGAGATTTGATATGAAATAAAAAATTATATGAAATTAGAGTTAAAATATGATGAAACTAAGAATTAATTAATAAAATATGTAAAAAATTGATGGAGGTTGCGTTTAACACAGATTACTTGATTTATTAACTACTTTAAATATATTGGTGAATAAAATTGGCTCAATTGTTGACACTGATGGCGTAGATAAATTTAATTTTGCTATATATTTCGAAATCGAAGGTCAGTGGTGGACAGGTAGTTGGGGCTAGAGGGGACTGTTTTTTTTTGAAATTCTGATTATTTTAAATATATGATAATAAGGTTGAAATAAATACGACGGTATTGAATTCAGCATGCTATTTTCGTATTTCTTATTATTGAATTATTATTAACCTCTTCAGTCCCGACTTTTTTAAAACAGGTTTAAAAATTTGATTTCTAGATCTTTTACCTTTGTTACATCTCAATAGTGTGTGGAAAAAAATATTTGCTGATCAAACAATTTTATGTCCCATAATTTTAAGGTACACATATGTGTACCTCGGGTCTTAAGCAAGCCAAAGCATCCTCAACAACAACAAAAAAATATTTAATTTTCCTGGTTACTTAATAGCTAGACTTTTCTTTATTCTAAGAACTTATAAATGAAAAAAATACAAAATTTATTATATTAATAATCTATTAAACCTTATTTTGAACGAAATTTCATTTTTAAAAAATATTAAGTAAGTAGATACTGCATTTTGAGCACTTGACACTTCTCCTAGAGTTACATCCTGGATACCTGCATTTTAATACATACTTATCGTCCATGTAATGTTGTAGATGGCTTGACATATCTAGTCTTATTTCTTTCTAATTGGGAAGGGACAATTTTTCATGCACTTTTAGAGGTATTTTCACCAGATGGTGGTGATGAAATCTCCAATGGTCTTGTAGTTGCATTTCCATCATTTGATGACCCTTCTTCTATTAATTTGTTTTCATTGAAAGATGATTTATTTTACTTGTTCTTGGTTTCCTTTCTGGCCGATGATGAGAATTCCCTCATATTTCAACAGGGACCGAAGTATATGCATTTGAAATTGCAGTAAGGTCATAAAATTTTCGGCTTCATTCCTGATAGCTCAGCCTGTCGCTTTGCCACCATTTTATAGTATATTAAGCAAATTACAACTACTAAGTCTACAAAATGCACGAATGCTCGCGTCGGTCCTTTTTCTTTTGTAATTACTACATACTGGTAATATGCAAAATAATGGTCGATGCCTCCCATTTTATATGCTTTTACAAAAGCAGATTATTTTATGTCAGCTTTTTGTTTCAATTATTTTGTCTATCTTCTGCCTATTCCAATTGACTCATTACCTATACATGTGGATAATAGTCACGGATTTATTATCTTTCTACTTGATAAGGCCCATTTGACTATCGTCTATGACTCATTCATCCTATTTGCCAGGTTCCATTATTTTTGATACATGAGAAATTCTATTGCTTCCCCTAAAATCACTTTTTCCTAAAAGTTCAATAACCTCCCTTTGAGTTAAAATCACTTGACGTGCAAAAAAATATATATATATATTATTAGCTTATAAAATTCTGTATATTCTATACATGATGTTGGTTTGAAATATCAATTACTGATTACAAGACAGCTATAAAATTAAATTTCTTGCTAAAGTTAAAAAATAAATATTTTTAAATTTATACTTTATTACATTACAGAACATAAGAATTATTTATTATAAAAAGATAGACAATATATTCAAGGACAAGAAATGACGATTTGAAAACAAGCGTTCAAAAGATAAGCAGCGCAATGGATCGCAAGCAGTCAGGAAACAGGCGTGAAACATATGTGTACCTTAATTAAATTTGTATTTTCACCGATTCTATTATAGAGAACAAGATATAATTTGGTAAGGACTTTAACCAGACACTTAGTATTTTATAAAAAAATATACAAGCGTTTATTTTAATAATAAATATTTAAAAATGTACTTATATTTGCTGCGTTTTCTGTTCAACGGCATTTTCGTTATGTCTCAATGCAAAATGGAAGCTACATTCATAAACGTTGAAATGCATGCATTATTTCGTCAAAATTGAACTTTACCGGATAAGAAAAATGAGAAAAGTTGAAGTTGCACATATGTGTATCTCGGGACTGAAGAGGTTAATCATACGTTGTGAAGAGGTTTAGCATAGTCAAATCTGATAAACGTTGATTCACACTTTTCTTCCAAACTTAACAATACATTCTGATCTCAAGCAATTCTTGAGTCATACTCACCAATTCATCATAGTTAGGCTATGATAGCGGTAATGAACACATAATACCGCATACCTTAAAGTATTGAATATAGGCATAAACAAGCTAATCATTTAAACCACATGATTTTTTTTTCTTTCTCCTATCCGAAATATAGAGAAAGTGTAGTAATCGTCAAGAAATTCGAACTCGAGAATCTGACTAATTTCCATGTTTTAGACCTCCCTGATATCGAAAAACACATTTTTGGAAAAGGTCCTTTTGTCCCCCTGTCTGTCTGTGACAAAGCTAACTCAAAAACGCTTTGAACTAGACGGATGAAATTGGGTATAAAGGCTAAAAACCAAATCTGTAGATTTCTATCAAATTTTGAGCACACTCCATTTGAGGAAGTTGGTTGTTTGAATATAAATTGACACTACAACTGCAAAACGGGGAGAGCTAGATAGATAAGATTTGATACACAGATTTATTATCTATAGAAAAACACCTATCAAAGCTTGAGCCAAATCCAACAAGTCGTTGACTATCTGTCGGTCTAGAAATAGAATCTAGTTTTAGAAATATATCAACTCGATAATTTAAGACTCAATGACTTAAATATATCAAATTTGGTACGGGATTTTGTAATAACTTTATGTACAATCTTATGTCAAATTTTTGTTTCAATCGATTCAGAAAAACACGTCTGAACCCAAAATCGATTTTGGATACTTTTGACCCCATGCCAAAGATTAATCGCCAAAATATTCACCAAGGATCACACGATAAATTCAGTAAAAGATCTAAATTCACGCCAATGGTTAATACTCATATTTCGTAACAATTGTACGCCATTGTCATGTAAGACTTTCACTGGGGTAACATCTGAGTGAGAGAGTAGGCGAGAAAGTTTTGGGAAAACCATATATATCATACCAACGAAATTTATCTAACTCTTTTACTCCATATACTTTTATCAGAACTTCATTATTCAAATTCCCTAAGTATATTAATACTGTTTCATAACCGTATAACTACTTTTCTTTGATATATATATATATATATATATATATATATATATATATATATAATTGCAGAAGTGACATAAAATAATAATGAAAATATATATGATTTGAATAAAGCAAGAACAATGCGCTTTCTGTTGAATTGAATATTTACAAAAAAAAAAAAAAAATGAGCAGAGCCCTATCTGTTACAATCTCAATTTTGGTCTATATGTACATTTTTATTTTTTATCTTCAAATATTTCTGCATTGAAATTATCACAAAACTGTACAAACAGCAGTTGTAATATTTTTGCGCAATCGTTGATAATCCTGAATATTCAGAATCTTGAATAATTTTAACAGCAAATTAATATATTGATAAAATGTATTTATTTTATGATAAATAATATCTTACATTTATTTATAATAAAGTTTATTAATTTTTAAGTATAAATTTTATAAATTTATATAATGAATATACAATATTTATACTATATATATTTTTTATTTTTTAATTAAGAACACTTCACCAAAAAGAAGAAAAACACAGCAAAAATTGTAATGTGAATATATAAGTTCAGCCAACTTTCCCCTGAAGATCAAGCAAGGATAGATAATAAATAGCTATTATTATCTATCCTTGATAGATAATAATAGATAGATAGATAATAAAAGCTTCTTGATACTACTGAACTAAGAATATTAAAGTAGAAAAATATGTAGTTATGATTAGAAATGAATCATAACCGTATCAAGCCTGATCCCAAATTAAATATAGATATAATTCAGCGGAAAAAGGGGGTAAACCTTATCTATTTGCGCTAAAAGAAGAATTGATCTCAAAAGCAGATATTTCGAGAAGTAATGTTATCCCGCTGGTGTGGCGCGGAAGTTAGGAGAGGGGACTACCACCACAGGTCTCATCCTAGTCATCTGACAGCGTTGAGAATTAGAAAATCCATCCCAAACTATCTCTAGAATTGCTTTAAAAGCGGGAAGTTAATACAATATATCTAATGAATAATTCTAGGAGTTATGGTCTATCTAAAAGTTTCTTATATAATCTTTGATAAAGGTATTATCCTCCTCCCCCTCTTAAACCTAAACTTTTGGACATTGGGAAAGGCTGCGAGGTACTTCGAGTGCTCAGATTATTATTTTCAGACTCTCAAGCATAAACATTTTGCGCTTCGTAGTATAATAAATAAATAAAACTAAAAACTGTGCACCAGTTGTATGGAAGGCCGAAAAATAAATATTTATGAAATATCGATTCTTAGGGATTTTTAGTGAATTGGAAGTGTGATTTTTGGCGATTTTCTGTGTGATTAATGGCATGCTGTTTAATACATAAATAATAAAAATATCGAGTTTGTATTTTGGATGTCTGTTTTCGAATAGATTGGAATCGAAATTTGACTAAGAATTATAAATGTAGTCATGTACCAAATTTCATATACTGAAGTCAATGCGTTTTTGAGTGATTATGCTAATATGCATGCGAAAGTACCCACCGACAGACGGTTAACCTTTTAGCAGATTTCATTTAAAATTTAATAAGAACCAACGTAGTTAGATGTCAAAAATATGTACCAAATGTTATCGATCTAGCTCTTTACGTTTTACCGTTATCCTGTTCACTTACAGTTAGACAGCCGTACAAAAAAATTAGCTCTGAATAGATAAATTTCGCTCTGAATATGTTCAAAATTTGATAGAAATATACATTACTAACATATAATGAATTTCATCCGTCTAAATCAAAATGGCATGTTTGAATTTTCGTATTTTCGTATTAGACAGACATTATTCCAAAAATATATATTTCGGGTTCGATGACTTGAATGTTTTGACCATATAATACTTCTTCGCTCATTAGAAAGTAACGGACTATTCTAAGAAGGAATGTAGCCACTTTTACTAATTTAAATAAAGTAAATGCATGCTTTATCTCATTTGCGTCAGCAGTTTCCACTCGGTGGTGCAAATGTCGTAATGTAATTTGAGTTGTTTCCAACTTGCATTTTCTACCGTAGTGCTCTACAGTTCCACCGCACAAAGGAGTTTCTGTTAATAATGTTAAGGTATTAGATTAACTGGACAGTCACATTAATTTAATAACGTGGTTAAAATTTATTTTTGTTATTACATTTTATCTTATAACTTTAAACATGCAATTCTAGTATATATATTAATTAATTTGTTTCGTGTATCTCGGAAACGACTGAAACGATTTGGATCAAATTTTATATTTAGGTAAGATTTTGCTTTTTTAGTTTATCTATATAGGTGTATTTCCTGAAAAAATATGCCATTTTAAACACACACACGCACACACACATACACGCACACACACACACACACGCACACACACACGCACACACACACACGCACACACACACGCACACACACACACGCACACACACACGCACACACACACGCACACACACACGCACACACTCATACACACACGCGCGCACACACACACGCACACACACACACACGCACACACACACACTCATACACACACGCACACACACACACACGCACACACACACGTATTTTATGAGGGACACACATATTTTATGAGGGACAATTAGAATAAGTATATTCAACATCCATTTCGTAGCATGGGCTGTGCAGTACAGTGGTCAGAACGACAATTAATGCATGTGTTTAGGGTCCTCGGTTCGAATCCCAACTTTTGCATTGTTTTTTACTGATGAATTTATATTTAATATTTTTGCTTTCCTAGCTTATTTATATAGGTGTATCTCCTAAAAAAAATGTGATTTTATACACACACACACAAACACCTTTTACTATCTGCTCTCATGCTAACAATGTCATATAGAGGCAGAGATGTCGGACCCGATTTCACCATGATAAAACTGAGTGAAAGTTCAAAACTATAAGTACGATAGATAAACTGCAAAATGAATACTGTAATGTATCAGATCGTTTCGAATAACATGTTAAACTCAGTGCATTAATGATTTTTTATTTGAATGACCAGTTTATAGGAAAATAAGATTAAAACATATTCATAAGTAATCAGTATGTGATTCGTATTTAAATATTTTCTCCGAAAAACACGATTTTACAGAAAAAAAAAACTACCGAGTGAAGTTTTGTCTTCCAGATATTTCTATAAAATCCCTCGGCGCTAGTCATAACAAATGACAAAAGTACTCAATGCTTTAATTTATGCCCGAAATGGGGAATTACTAATCAAAGTAATCGATTACTCCAGCTAATTTTACTGCAGTTTGCTCATCAAGGATATTTAATACTGAATATTTGTATGAATTAGTCATTTCACTTTAATTTGGGGAAGTAAAATTCTGTATATATTTCTTCATTTTAATCTCACATGTTTTGCGTTTTTCACAATTACCATCTTTACTTTCGCATAGCCCTAACTAGTTTATTGTATAACCCCTAGGATACGCATATCGCGCATGAGTTAAGTGGTTGTTTATAGACTTTTAGTCATGAATATATAGTAAAAAGATCTGATAATTTCTTCCTATTTATTCTATCATTAATTATTTAATATGAAATATAGAAATAGATTTTTAGAATCTCATTTTAGAAGTCTTATAAATATCTCTTACCACTGTTTTGATTAGAAACAATTATGTAATTAATTAACCACTATTTTGTAGATTTCATGACATTGTAGATTGTACTTATTTTTATATTATTTAGTACAAAAAATCAAACCAATTACAACACTTTTACATAAATGACTATTTATAATAGAATAATAGACTATTTATAATAGAATAATAGACTATTTATAATAGAATAATAACTTTTGGAAAAGTATAAATATATAGAAATGTTTCTGCAATGTCTTACAAAAAGAATCAGTTGTAATACATTTGAATTCGTTTCTTCCATTGTATAGCAATGCCTTGATTCTGAAAGAGAAACCTCTAAAATACTTTCTATTTGAATATATATTTCCTTAATTCTATTGCATGAAAATCTTTCTAATCAATGCTAAAACTATGTTACGGCTTTTTAGTCTCTTTCTTAGCTTTGTAAAGAAACTGGTGATCTCATTTTTTTTTTTCGAAAAAAATATTTAGATACTTTCAAAATAGATACTTGATTGTTTTCTGAAACATTTTCTGTACAAATGCTGATTTTATGATACAAATTTGAGAACATTGAGATATTCTAGAAGGATTTTTAAAATCTAATCCCACTTTATGAAACCTGTCAAATTTTAAGTGATTCTGCTATAAACTGACGGCAGAATAGCCATTTCAATCGACGAGCGCGCGCCAAAGTAATAAGCAAACATTTAAATGAGACCTCACATTTCAGTGTCACTGAATCCGCACACCAAACCCAATCCAATCAAAAGCTCAACCTCATTAACAAACCCGATATCAATCATATCCAGAGAAAAATAATTAAGCAGACCTCACTTCTCCCTTGAATCGAATAACTTCATTCACAATGAAACAGTTAGAACAAACAATTCGGAAATCAATTCCACACCCTTTCACGAAACCCTAACCTGAAGAAAGGGGCATTAATCACTAACAATTCCACCTTACAGAACCAGCTGCTTGGTGATTCTCGGCCAGGCCCCCATTAAATGCTTTCCTCCGATGCCGAGTGCTACGCCACTCAAATTGAGCCGTCATCTCCACCAACAAGGGATACGCCCCTGCTCATCAGAAGTCATTACAGGGACCTCGTATTCCATGTGCGAAGGGATTTCCCTAGGAACCCACCCCTAAGGAAGATAGAGGAGGCCTTTCCGTGGACAATACTAGACGGTTGCAGAACAGATTAGCACTGGCATCGATTTGTTTCGATTCGTATACGTGGTTGGGTTGAGAAGTTCAGCAGACTGAATTGGTATTATTTTGCTAATGAAAGATGGTTTGGACTTGCTAGGTAAAGATGCTCTGTGTTGGTGGAGATAGGAAGATAGTCTTTGTTCGAGACATATCATTGCTTGTACTGTTGCAGATATCGAAGTAATGAGTAACGATTCGTGTTGTTGTTTGCTTGTTAGGTGTTGTTAATTGTCTTAAAAGCCATATTTGCTCATATTGCTTCACAAATATGTTTAAAAAGAGTAAAAGTGAATAGAAATCTCAACATTCTTGGTAAAAACTAAAACTTATAAAGTCAAAAATATATATATTTACTGTAAAGACCATATACCAACTTTTATCCGTTCTAATTCAAAATGTTTTTTGAATTATTGGGTACAGTTAAATATATATAATTAAAAACCAATGGGAGTGTTCATACCAAAAGTTTATGGCATACACTTAAATAAAGGCGTTATACCAGAGAATGTCTTGCATGGCATTGGTGTATAATAGTTACGAAATATTAACCTTTGGGATGAAATTACCATTTTTATTGAATTTATCGTGTGATCCTTGGAGAGTTTTTTGGCGATTGATCCTTGGCGTGCTGTTAATACTATCCAGAAACCGATTTTGTGTTTTAGAGGCTATTTTACCAACCGATTGAAACAAAAATTTGGCATAAAACTACATTTGTAGTCACAAAGTACCATACCAAATTCGATGTATTTAAATCATGGCGTTTATGAGTTATCGCGTTTGCATGCTTCTGAAAATACTGATCAACAGATGATTACTGCTTTGCCGTATTTATCCCAAACTTTGATGTCTACAATATAGACGTTAAAACTGTGCGATGAATTTTATCGATTAAGCGCTTTTCGTTTTGAAGTTATCGTGTTAAATTATATTCGGACAGCCGGACAGACAGACTTAATCTGAACGTATTTTGCTCAAAATTTGACAGAAATCTGAAAATTTCAATAGTCTAACTCAAAGAATTTTTGAGTTATCTTTGTTACAGACAGACGGACATTTTTCAAAAATTTGTTTTTCGAACTCAGGAGGTCTAAAACATAAAGATTCGTCAAAATCTCTTTCGAATTTTCCGACGATTACTATAATTTCTCAATACAACGCATACGAGAAAGTAAAAAAGTGTTTTTAAGTCTCATTGGAGTCTGAAACGCAAAATTTCGTCAAAATATCGTGTCCGAATTTTTGGCGATTTTTGGCGATTATCTTGTTAGAGAAAGTAAAACTCAGTATGTCAACAACGAAATGCTTGTCGCAATCAATCTGGTTGCTAGATTGTTCTTCTTCTAAATGATAAATATATTGGGCACAAGTTCACCCTGAAAGACCTCAAGGAAAACAATATGTTTCTTACGTGGAAAATCTTATGACGTAATCTGTTATAGAAGGATTTTATTGGTACGTTTATTTGGTAGTCCTGATTATCTTTGCAGTTGAAGATTTGTTGCATTTTGTATGATGCTGCCGAATATGTATATTTTATATGGAACATATTTTTCATTATTTGTAAAAAATATTATTAGTTGATTGACTTATCTGGGCATTTCCTTAGTGTAATTCTTCTTCAGGAAATGTATTTTAATCTTGGTATTTGTTTTCTCACATGAAAGCAAATGTTAAATGAGTAAGAAATAGTGATATGTGGTGTATTGGTATATTAATTATATTTCACTAGTGTTTACTGCTCATTTTCTCAACATTGATTTAATGTACTGAATATATACAATTTTAGAGGCAAGAGATATTGGTCTAATTCATAGAGACTTGAATAAACTAAATGTTCTACACATTTTAAATAATGAAAAAAAAATTAGATAGTAGTTTTGAAATTGTAATCTTTTCCTTAAGAAGGGATATTCATTTAAAAAAAAATGTTTTTTAAATTTATAAAAAATATGTCAGCATTAATCATAGTTTCTTAGCTAATTTCTAAATTGGTAAAGACAAACATATATTTTTAATTAGAAAATGGGCTAAGTAAAAAATAATATTTTATGCTGTTTGGATCAATAAATAGAATGTCTAAAAATTATAATGCATAACTTTTTTGCAGTCCTTCAAATCATATTTTAACAGCAAGAACTCTTCTGCACAAGTCTGCAATTAGCATACTTCTGCAAGCAAAATTGACTAAGATATGAATACCAATATTTTAGACAATTGCTATCATTTCAGTGTCTACCTAAAGAAGACACGTCAATAAGCACAATGCCTTTTATTCAGTTTATGAAAATAAAATTCAAAGGATCATAACTTATTCAATCTGTAGCGTAGAAAAGTGATTTTTTTATTTAAAAATTTTAGTATTTTAAAAATATTTCTCCAAATATGATTAATAGGATAGAGAATTGTTTAAAAATTTAGAATTCGTGAGATTTTTTTTCCAGAAAAACATTTATTCTCTTAAAAGAAATTAAGTATAATTCTTTAAATAATTTAGATTGTTTCTTCAATTGGAAATATATAACTATCACCAATGGTTTAGAAATTAACTATTAAACCTAGATTAGAATGCACACCTTGTACAAGTCAGAGAACCTGTGACCACCTGTGGTGGCTCAGTCATCTCTTTTTAGAAGTTTGGTGTGGAAAAATAAAACTCTTTGAAATTCTCATTTGTGCTTGTATGTCATTTGTTAAGGGAAATCTATAAATAGTATAAAATGAAGTCTCCTGAAAGTGTCTGTATATTTGATAGAGAAAAACTCGAGAAATACTTAACTGGTATTGGAGATATGTCTACCATTTTGTAGGGCATTTATTGAGGAAGGTTTTAGTATATTGAAGTCATATCAAAATATAAAAAGGAGTTTTATAATTGCGATTGTAGTTATTTATCTACTACAATTCGCGCTTGCGTAAAACAGCAGTATCTATGCTTCGCACTTATCCGCGCAAGTGCGAAAACCTCAAACTGCGCATGCGCAATTAGCAAGAGCTGTGGTATGCATATACGATATATTTCTTTGTTACGTCTGATTTTGAACTACGATTAAAAATTCATTATGACCACAAAAAAAAAAAAAAAAAGGAAATACAACTTTGGCTGGACCACATTAAATGCCAAAATGCTTCGTTTGTTGCGCGGTAATGAAAATGTAGAGGAAAGAAACGTTCAGTTAACGAATATCAGAGAAAGAATGTCCACGTTTAGGGAAGAAGGGTCTTCTGTTGAGTGAAGTAACAATCTCTTATAGAGACAGGCATCGCGTACCGCCTCAAATCTCATGAGGAGAGATGTGATCGCCCAGCCAATATAGTTTACAAAGTTATATTTTGAAGCAAGCTGAATTTTATTTTTATGTCAGATTATACAGAGTTGATAAACAAGTGTGGAGCAGTGGATACAATGGCTTATTTGCATATTTTTAAAGTTTAAAACAGCTTTTCTATAGTATATTTTTAGTGAATTGTTTTGTCTATGAACATATCATATTTTTACCTTTTTAACAGTCTGAACATTTCTAAATGTGGGCTGCAAAAATTGTTTTGTAATTATTTTTGAGGATTTTTAATATATTTTTATGTTTATTTGATGTTGTATAACATGCCCATGTCATATCGGATGGAGACTAGACAAATTAAAGGTAATTTTTCCTCTTGGATGTTATGCCACGGGCAACGCTGTGCAGGTACTGCTAGTAAAAATATAAATATCCTCTTAAATATTAAAGATGCAACTTCGAAACGATGAACAAAAGAATAAGAGCGATGAAATAAACTAATAAAATTAAAATCGATTCATTGACACTTTTAAGTAATCTAGGTTGCCTTAAATGTTTTATAATAGTTATCATCAACTCTGAACTGTATATGTGTTAAAGAATAATAAATTTCATCTTGTTTATTTTTGCAATATGTAAATAACAATGAATTCAAGATTTAAAAAATTTCCAGTTCAATTTCTTGAAACTAGAATTTCGTTGCTAGCTAGTTCTTGCAATGGCGATCATTATGCTTCGAAATCTTGATCAAGTAAAGCAATTCAAAATGCATCTCGGTCAATTGTTAACTCTCAGTAAATCAAACAATGGGAGGCGTATTAAGTCTCAAGAGTGTCTATGTAAGTACTTCACAAATCCAAGATTTGTTACTTTTTCCATAATGCATTTGTTTTGCATTTCTATTTCATACAAACTGTTTTATTTTCTTGAAGGTGAAACGACCCATGAAGTATTTGAATTTCAAGATTCTTCAACAATTTCAATTGCATTTCGATTGCTGAGAAATTATGCAATTTTATTGGCATCTTGAGTTAACTTAAGATGTATTTCAGTGGAATAGTTGAATATTATTTAATTCATCTGATCAATTAGATTATTTGGTTGGAGAATTTATATGTGCTTAATATTTCTTCACAAAATCAATATTTTGATATAATACTAAAAATTAGTACAAGATGTCAAAAATTTAAATTTTCTGCTGAATTAAATGCAGAAAGTTATCTATTGTATATCAATTTAAATAAAATTTAAAATGTAATGTTTAACAATCTATTCTGAATATGCCAAATTTATTTATTAATGTCTTTGACTATGTTGGAAATCAATTTGTTGAAGAAATGTTACAAAATATTTAAATTTTTAGCTTTCTGCATAAAACAGACAGAGGAAAATAACTGCGATACAAAAGTATACTAATATATAATTAAAAAGCTGAAAGCCTATTGGAAATTGAAAAAAATTGTTCCTTAGATTAAAAAAGAAGTATAAAGCAAAAACCTGTCTAGTTTGAAGTTTCTGAAGCGATAAAAATCAAATCTTACGATGATTTAAGGATTAGTTCTTGAACTACGAAATAAGTGGTATTTATCCAATCTTTAAACACTAGATTTCTAGGGTCAAAGAATATGTAATTTTCAATTTTTTCGCTTTATGAAGCATTAAAACAACCGCAAAATCTTTTTAAAGGAACAGAAGGATTTTTATGTAATTCAGGTTCAAAGATTCTACGGAAGAATTTATATATCAAATTTAATCAATAAATATACGTTTTATTTAAATTTTATGAGGGGTTTCGTAAGAAGATATTTTTCCAAATTTAGAATTTGAGAAAATAGCATCTCAAGTTATAAAAGAACTTTAAAATAATGACTATGCAAATGTAAAATTCAAAATGACCTCTCAAAGAATAAACCCGAAAACAAAGTTCAAATTGTATTATAAAATATCCAAGTTTTGTCCTTATGACTTCTTTCACAGATAAAAAAAAATTGAATAAAAGAATTTTATTCAATCTACTTTTTGCCCAAAATATACTTTTCGACGCAATCACCTATCTTATAATTATTAAAGAATATACTGACTGAAAAACGAAAACGGTATAAAAATACTTTCTCCGTTATTTAAAAAAAAAATTGTATTTCTTCTAATTGCTTTAAATGAAGAAAAAAAGAAAATGTTTTTATAAAATTATTAGAATTATAGAGAATTTGGACAAAAATAAAATCATTATAATTTAACCATATTTATCAGCAATTTAGCTCCCGCGAAATAAAAAAATTTGGACGTCAAGTTATAACTTTAGTTGGCGATAAAACGCCAAATGTGACAACCTTCTGCATTATTTTCTAATATTTTATAATAACCCTAAAAGTGAAAAATTGATGCATCAAAAGCGATAAATTGCCAATTTGTTGCCTACGTAGTTTGAGGCTTCAAAAACCTCAAACCAAAACAACATCATGTTCTCACATGATAATAGTAAATGCAATATCACATCACCAAAGTAATCATATTGATCTGAATACCATCAGAAATTCGTTTGAGATAATCTAAAATGGCGATTTGCAGATCATTCCACATTTTATGAAAGATGGCTTTTATTACTTTCTCGTATAAATAGCATAGAAAAAGAATTGTAATCGTCAAAAAATTCGAATTCCAGATTTAAACGAGTTTCCAAGTTTTAGATCTTCCTGAGTTTGAAAAACACAATTTTAGAAAATGTCCGCCTGTCTGCTTGTGACAAAGAAAACTCAAAAGCGTTTTTATCTAGATGGATGGAATTTGGTATACATCTTTATACCAAATTTGTTGATTTCTATTATATTTTGAGTAAAATCTGTTCAGAGGAAACCGTATATCTGGCTATTAGAGTATAATTTAGCACAATAACTACAAAACGAAGAGATCTACACAAATAAAATTCGATACACGGAAGAAACATCAATAATTTAGACGCCTGTCAAATTTTGAGCCTAATTCAACAACGCTATTCGAATACTATTAACGCATGCCATGGATTAATCGCCAAATAACTTGCCAAGTATGACACGGCAGATTCAGTAGAAATGCTAAATACTCGCGAAAAGATAATATTTTTTAACTATTGTACGCCAATGCCATTTAAATTGTTCTCTGGCATGACAAGTTTATTAGTGATCATGCGAGAAAGATTTGGGAGACCACTCCCTCTGGTTTTTCATTTTGCATGCTGAATGATATCACGAAGCTGAAAAAAATCTGAAACTCAATGTTCCTAATTTCTTTATATGTTCGGCTTTTCCCTGATAGTTAACCACCTTATGTTACTAATTCTGATTTCAAAAAAAAAAAAAAAAAAAAAAAAAAACCCGAATATTACTTTTAATTTTAATTTTAAACAAATGGCAATTTCTCATCTGAATATTTATGAAACGGATACCTTAATGTATTATCATATAGATAAAGATAGGAATTTTGAATTTGAACTCAGCCTTTCATCATCAATTTAGTAATGTTATAATGTACTGTCATCGCATGACATAAAATTAAAGCTCTATACTAACAAAGCACTCGATCAAAATTTAAATCACCGCTTTACAATATAATCTATATATCAAAATCGATAAGATAAATTATTTCTATCCTTTTAAAAATTCGGCGGTATTTGCTTTAGATTTCAGGTCAAGTTAAACATTTCCAACAGCATCTGTCTTGTTAACGACCGTTTTATAATGCAAAAGTGTTGCAGATGCTGGTCGAATACTTGTTCAAGTTAGATGATACCACTGATAGCAAGGCTACAGCAAATTACACATGAAGACTTCGAAGTTACAAATTGAGCCGTCAAGTCGGGGAACCATGGGCTACGCCTCTGCCCATTAGTAATCATTACAGAATGGCGCATCCGACGTGAA
Source organism: Argiope aurantia (assembly GCA_026543865.1). Taxonomy (NCBI): domain Eukaryota; kingdom Metazoa; phylum Arthropoda; class Arachnida; order Araneae; family Araneidae; genus Argiope; species Argiope aurantia. Next base: position 17,298 of record JAPMOR010124973.1, read on the forward strand.
ATATTTCTCGCACTCTGGTCAGTATTTAGGAAGATGGAAGACTGTTTTTTAAGATCAACCACTGATAAGGTATCATTTTGTACCATGAGTTATGTCATTGCAAATAGTCAGAACATTCGCAAATAGGTAGTAAACACCTTGACGAATCCTTTGTTTTTCACATTTTCTAAATATTGTCATGTATAAATAGTAATAGTCATGTATAATAAGTATAAATAAGTTACACTCAATAACTCAGTCTCAACGAATTATTGCTATCGACGCTTGTAAGATAAATAAGTAAATAAGTATTGTATTTTAATTTTCTAAGGATAGCAATTAGCTACATCTTTTTATACACTGTTGTGATTGCTTTGCTTGAGGTAATTAAAAGTTAAATACATGTGCTAAATGCCACATAAATCAACTTTTAATTTACTATTATCGAGGATTTTATGATTTAGCAATTTGATGTGACTTTAATTGGTTCAAGCATAAAAATTTCAGTAAAGTTTTACTTGTCTTCTGTACACCATATTACATGGCAAGCTTCATCTGTGTTCTACTTGAAATGCAAAAAAAGCGTTTTTGGTATGTTATTAAGGAGGTGACATAAAAATGAAATATAAATAAAAAGAGGCGAAATCGGAATTTTATATAATCATTACAGATTTAATTCTGCCATTCCGTGCTAATTTAAAGGCAATAATTTTAAAGCTTTAAAGATAGTTTGAGCATATTACTACATGATACTGAAACCAATAATCTAAGATTAATGAAAAAATAAGTTCAAACTGCTGCAACGAATTCAGCTTGGATTTTTTTTTATTTGATATCCTCAACAGAGTTTTAATTTTCTTGAAACTGTCATGCAATATTTTTTATATTATCTTTAGATTCATCATATACCGTGGATTACTTTGTTATCAGAACTATGTCAACGTCAATTTTTTTTAAAAACTTTATTAAAAAGATTCCAATAAATTTTCTTTTGAAATTATTTCTTTTTTTCTCCATTGCGTAAAAGATTGCAACTCACAATACCATGAAAGACATTAAGCAAAACCATGAAATAAATAACTTTGTCTTTGATCAATTTATATCAAAAATTATAGAGAGTAAATACGATACCTGTGAGAAAATCATCTTGAACATCAACTTTATTTTCTCACAGACATAACACTTAAGTTTATGTAACGTGAGAAAATTTCAAAATGTGGAACCAAAAACCTAGAATATAATGACTAAAACCATGAAAAACGATTGATAAAATGTGGTAGAGAAAACTAAACACTGAGAGTTTAAAAAGATAGTAAATAAATTTTCAAACTAATGTATTTCAACATTATTTATAAAGATTTAAAATCAAAATGTGCCCATTCTGAGGGTTTTTCTGTTATAATTAATACTTTGAACATCTAAGATTGAAATCCAGAAAATCATTTGAGCTTTAAACAAAAACCTTTCAAAGTGAAATTACATAAACAAAAACGAACAAACAAACAAACAAAAAAAAAACAGTTATCACCAAAGAAGCAGTTATTAATATTCAAAATACTTCAGTGCATCTTATTATATCTGTTTCGCTTTATTTTATGAATATTTTATCAGAATAATATTTACAAGCTGTATTTGTAAGCTGTACAAGTATTACAAGCTGTAAATTGTATTGAATAAAAATTTGCATAACTATCTATAGGATAGATAGTTAGACATAGACTTTACTGCAGCAAACAAATAACTTCTTGGTCATTAATTGCTCATTAAGAAAATAAAAGCTCTGGAATACATTAGTCTTGGCCACGAAAATGAAATGCTACCATCATATGAATAGAAAGTAGAAAGGTGTGTGTTAACGGGTTAAACTCGATTTCCTTGTTGAAGCAAATAGTCAAATGAGAGAAGAATTTTATAACATCAATCCTTGGTTAGATGACGACAAAACACATGACGCGACATTTCTTCGCCAAACTTCTTTACTACATAGATGAATATCATCAGATCCTGACCAATTTAAAATTCAACTCACTTTTATAGAAAGCTCTTAATGAAATGGGCCTCAAACCCATGATTGTTCGATTCCACAGCTCAGATTTTGTCATCATTCCACTAGAATGCGAAACGATGGTTAGAAATATATCGATTGCAACAGTCTCCTGGACGTAGGTAGTTCCCAACTCTAAACATTTTTATGGGCGAGGTATAGTTGTCCATAATGATTTTCAAATTTTGTGATTTATTTCAATTCTGTTCATATTTTCCTAGACATCACACTAGTATTTCGATATGTGAAAGATATTGTCCTGCATTGGCTTTCCTGAAATGCTAAGTACTTACACATTCTTAAATTATATTCATCAGAACGTCTCAATCTTAAATTATATTTATCAAAGGAGATAATTTTTTAATTATTTTTCATACGGTAAAAGAGTGAATAACTTTTTTAAATTAAATATCCGGAATTTATAATGTTTTCCCAGGGAAATAAGGGGAAAACTATGAGAAATAGGATGTAAGGTAGTAACAATTGTTTTAGCAGAAAGGAAGTTCTAGTTCTCTAGCATTTCAATATATCGTTAGGATTACTTCATTCCAAGGAAAGGCAATGATTTAATAAAGAAAGGAATTTTAAATTATATATTACTTTATATATTAAATTTTATATTACTTACTATATATTACTTATACTAAATTATACATTACTATAATATAATAAATTTATATATTAAAATTACTAAAATATATAATACGTAAATAATAAAGTAATATATTTTCCATTACTATATTACTATAATATTTAAATAATACATTAAAGTTAATCTTTAATATATTAGAAATAATATATTAAATATTAACTTATATATTACTACATCAATCTAATAGTTTCATTTCAACAATTTTACAGCAACAACTCAAAATATGATTTTAAAAACTTAATTCTCTATATAAAGTTTGTTTACAGCGTTAAAATCAATATTTTCGTTGGAAAAAAAGTGGAAGCGAATCTAAAATAACCGCATTAAACTATTTTATAAGAAATTCGGAATTATAACAAATTGCTTTAATAATATAATGCCCCAAGTTATCTAAAATTTCCGTCTGAAAAATGCCAAATATATCTAATGGAGGCTGACATGAAAGATAAAAATACTTATTTCTATAATCGATAGCCAAATAATGATTTAAAAAAGCAAAATACTATTTTTATGTTTATAATAACTAAAGTTCTATTATTCATTTTGTCTTTATTGTAAAATAAAAAAAAAGCCTTCTTAGCGCATATATAATCTATGCTTTATTTTCTTGGAATTCATTTATTTCAACATTAAAAACTGTTAAGTAAGATCAAGTTCAGGGTATTATCGCCAATAATCAGATTAAAAATAGGTGAGAAAGAACCTTAATGTTTTTCTTCTTCAAACTCAAACAGAATTTCAGTAATTCTATTAAATATGCTATTACCACATCAATAGATTTTTTTTTTGCTGAATTCATTGAAGTAAATCCCAAAAAGATTGAAAATAGAAACATGTAAAATAACATTAAACCCCTATTATCATATAATCCCAGTTTAGAAACTTGTTCATAATCTATTTTGAAAGGCACTGCGCACAAAATTGTCGCTTTAAACTCAACCGCAGGATTAGGGAGTTAAATATTTTGACCCCATTTTCATCGCTCAAATGTTACAGATAAAAAAAAAGTTTTCGAATCGCTTGAATAACCTTCGAGAGCCAAGTTCTTGAATAATGCAAACCAGGACTTAATGCCATCACTTGCCGAAAATTCCTGTTATCTACTCAAGCGAGCGATAACTACTAGAGAATAGTTTCTGAAGGTGTGGACGTTATTAAAAGTATTAAGCTTTTTAGTCTTTTCTTTACGAGTCTATGCTGATCTTTTTCGTCTCAACATCCGTTATCTTATTCGAAATCGAATGTTTTATTTTTTTCTACTTGTTTCGGAAATATAAAAAAAGTTTCACGTTAAAATACCGGTTGGAAGAGCAAGAGAAGCATCCAATCAAAATTCACTGACTGCATGTGAAGGCTTGAATTTCAGGCTTCGAAAGAAAATGGTTTAAATAATAGGTTTGAATTTCTGTTAGAGTTTCAAGAAATAAGCGATCTAGTTTAATTTTGTTGAATACAATAAAGACCGGTTTAGTAAATTACTAGAGTAAGCGATCGCGGTATTTTATGACTTCGACTCTCCGAGATCTTTTTTGCTATATTTTTTGGATAATCTCATTTTGTGCATTCATTAAATTTACCAGGTAATGTATTACAAGTTAAAATGGGTAAGGGTGGCTTGGTGGTAAGATTTCGGTTCCTGAATCGGAGGGCTTTAATTTCGAGACCCGAGTCCATCAAAGAAAAAGGGCTGCGGTGGACTGGTGGTAAGTTTCTAGCTTTGGAACCAGAGGATTTTAGTTCGAGATCCATATCCCCCGAAGAACGGTCATTTAACCAGGTCTTGTGCACGCTGTATTCGTCGGGGTCAAACGCCAACCCGCTGGTGTGGTGCGGAAGTTAGGTAAAGGAGGATTCCCTTTACCTAATTTCTGCACCTACCGCCAGATGTCATCCTCATCATGTGGCGGAGGTTCAAAATGACGAACGTTTAAAAAATCACTAGTGTTGCTTTAAACTGAGACGTTAATATAACTGAATGCAAATTCTAACCAATGATTATTCAAATGAAAATTATCTTATGAGTTTTTCATTACTTTCTAATTCGATACTGAATAGTGTGTTCCAATCGATTTCACAGCCTACTGATGGACTCACAAGTCAAAAAAGATCGGTAAAACTATGTATTAGATTATTTGAATTGTATTAAAAAGTGTTATATTGCTTTAATCATTTTTATAACAATATTCTGACCGAAATTACTCTTAATTGAAATTTTTAATATTCAAACTACTGAATCTAATACAGCCCTGAATACAAATTTTTTTCAACCTATTTCTTTCAAAAGGATTGCTCATTCTAGAACGTAGTAACTAGAAAACTGACTTTTGTCTGTTGTATTGTTTTATATCTTTTGAGTGTTCATCTAAAACGTAACGCAAAATGTGAATTTGGAATTTTCATTTCGCTATAACTTTCTTAATATTGAAGATAGAAAAATAAATTCACTTAGCCAAATGAGAGCCTCAATAAAACAAACAACTTTTGTATTTACAGTTTTTCGATAATTTCAATATTTTAGAAGTCAGGGGCTAAAAAGTGATTTTCAAACCCTAATTTTGACTGATTTTCTCGCGTAATTTTGTCTAAAGATTGAAAAGAATTTGAAAATAGTAACTTAGATGTAAAGGAATCTATCTACCTTTGCCTCCCAGCTTGCAGAGTGGAATTTTTTTCGTCTCACTTTGCCTCATTGTAACAACAAAAAAAAATAATAATAATAAGTAAATAAATTTTTTTTCCTGTAATATCTGCTTTTACAATAGCACGATATACATGACAAATTCATTTCGCAGCATGAATTTGCAAACTCTCAGCTTTTATAGATTAAAAAAAAAAAAAAAGGAATTTTCGAATCGCTTGAGTGACCTTCAAATACTACGTTCGTGAATAATTCAAGCCGGGATTTAAAACCATCACTTTACGAAAATTCTTGTTACCTTTTGTCTGCCGAAGCGAGCGATAACAAGAGAATGTTTTTTAAGGGTGTGGACGGTACCAGAAGTGTTTAGCTCTTTTCTCATCTCTTCCAAGGCTAACCGAAAGCGGGACACGTTTTTCAGCTGTCCTTGATTCATTCGAAAGTCGGCTGCTGGACGCCTTACGTCCCTCTTCTTCTTTTTGATTCTCGAAATCGAATGTTTCACTTTTTTATTTCTTACTCTGGAATGAATAAAAACATTTTCTTACATTTCATGTCAAAATACCGGTTAAGAGCGGAAGTGTGACTTCCAATCAAAATTCTGAGCGATAGCACGTGTGCGGTTGGGGATTTCGAAAGAAAATGGTGTAAATAATTGGTTTGAGTTCCAGTTCAGCTTGAAGAATTATAGGATATCGATAGATTTTGAGATTTAATGTGAAGTTTGTTTCCGAGGTTATATAATAGTATCCGCCTTAGGCGATCAATTTGTATGTTCGGAATAGTTAGGTTTCTGGTTGTTAAACAATTGATGTGAAATCCATTTATTTAAAATTTCGTTTTGTCGTTTGATAAGATTAAAACAATAAGTTAATAATAACGAATAAAAGTAAAAGTGAAATAATAATAATAATAACGAAATAAAAGTAAAAGTGAAAACTCTACTTTGGCATTAAATATTCTAAAACGCACACACACTTTTTTTTTTTTTTTTGGGAAATTTGCATTCTAAAGTAGAGTTTTCACTCCTTACTAATGTTAAATACCAATTAATTATGCCAATGTTTAAATTACTAATTTTTTTATTAATTTGATTAATATTGAATGTTTTGACAAAACAGTTTGAATTTTTTAGAACAATATGAGCATTGTTACAAATTCTGTGTAAAATTAATTTTTTAAAAAATTACCAAAAGTAGAAAAAAAAATATTGTACGAAAATAAAACTGAATTTACTGAAAAGCTAACTTTTTAAGATGACGTAAAAATGATTTTCAGAGATAATATATTCAAAAGATATCGTACGAAAATGCCAAAAACGTATCTAATAAATAAATAAATTTTTAATTAATACATATTTTTTATTTATTTTTGAACTTCGAAAAGTCCAAAATTAGCTCTTTCTAATCCTAAATATAATCAAAAACTACAAATTCGTATAAAAGGAATTCAAATAAACATTTATTTTGATGTATATGGATATATCGTAAACATTGGAGTTTGAACTGAATATTTATAATTAATTCATCAATGGAGGTATAGAACTAATTTGATTCCTGTTCAAAGGTTCTTCTATTTCAAAAATATTGCAATACTTTATGAACACAGAAACTGAGAAATAACAGTTTTTACTTATTAAAATGTTCTTTAAATAATTTTTAAATTTTATTTTTAAAATTATATGAATAATTAGTTTAGTTTAGGAACTATATAAATAATAGTTATAAATTATCTGTTTGGAAATTGTAATATGAACGAAACGTGGGTGAACAATTTTTCTGTATTAACTTGGTTAATAAAACATTATCATTCAACTTGATTAAAAAAATAAATTTCCAGTAAGGACCTTAGATATGTTGAATTTGCTTTTTGTGGTTCATTTAAACCCATACAAATTGAAAAAGTATTTATAAAGTAATTTATAAGCAAACGAGAGAGTAAATCCAGTATGGAAGGCCCTTATTAAAACCAGTATCGAGGTCTATAGATAACGTGATTGGAATTAGACATTTTACTTTCTCACCGTTATGGAAGGATTTCATTTAATGTTGGTTGTGGATGGTTTAGAAATTTCACTTATGTTAAGAAATGAATTTAGTCGAATTTGAAAATTTTACTTACTTAATAAAAAGGTTTTAAAAATAACAAGTGTTTGACCCTAGTAGTAAAAACTGCAATTACTGGAGTGGAAGTTATTCGATTCTCCATTGAGGAAGCGAGAAACTGCTTAGATATACCGCAGCTTCTCAGCAAGGGTATTACACGATGATGGAATTAACAAAAATATTCTATACTCCAGTGTCTTAAATTTTTATTATCCTTATGTAATATGAAACTTATACACTGATAAGTGAAAAACTATATGATTTTGAACAAAACGTGGAAAAATAGAATTATCTTGTCTAAGGACAAAGTAATTAAAATTTGTCCACTTGTCACTTTAGCTGTTTCTCATAATTTGGTATTAATTTAAAAATTAAGTTCAAAATCCTATTTTATTATATCATATATCATTTACAAAATTTCAATCTCACTAGCATGTTGTAACAACATTATTACAACATTTATGAAAAATATGTTGAATGGCCATCAGTAATAAAGCATGCTCATCATCGGAATAACGTACATACTTTAATCTTTTACATAATCTATAAAACTATCTTGAATAAGCAGAGGAAATAACTGTTGAAAAATATGTGTAATAGCATCTAATAATTATTATTGATTAAAATTTAAGAAAAGCATTTAATTTAAGAACAAGAAAACTATTTGCATGAATATACGTTGTTTTCTTCATTATTAAACCTTTTCTTAAATCTATAGAAGTTTCAATTTATCTATTATATTTACTTGGTAATAATATTGTGAACGACTCTTTTTGCACTTGTAATCGATGCCTTTTATATCAATAACGAACTTGATTTACAAATAGGTTCTACATATCAAGCTTAATTTATTGTTTTTGTAATACATTTGAAATCGAAAAATGATAATAAATTCAAAAGTAAACAAATAAATAAAATTGTTAATTATTTTCAAGAAATATAATTTTATTGAATATTTAAAAATATACAAAAATTACTATCCGGACACTGGTCCTAATAACGATTTTTTGCTTTAATCGTTGTGATGAAAGACAAATAAATAATCAAAAACAACATTGATGAAAGCACTCTTTCCAGTTAGAACTGAAAACGGTCTGCTAAATTTTTCTTTCTGAAAATGCAAAAATCATCTACACTCATAAAT
>JAPMOR010124976.1:0-11798 GCA_026543865.1 Argiope aurantia
GCTGCCTAAGGACTCCGCAGCATAGGGGACTCCTAAAATTGGATGTATTATTTTGCAATATTTTTTTATTATATTAATTTTTTGCTCCCACTTAATTTATAAGACGAACAACTCAAAACTCAAATGAAGTATCTTTTAAGACTAAAATGTTATTCTAATACTTTTAATTAATTGTTTTTTACAAATTTAATATTACATTATTTAAAAAATTGTAAAAGAATATATTGTTTTATATTTTTTTAAAAAAAATGTTCGATTTTAATTGCATTTAGGTTGGGTTAAAATATTTTTTAAAATTTGTTTCAAATTTGAACCATGAATTTATTTTTATATATGAGAAGTAATGAAACAAACACTTGAAAGTTGATTTTTCTGTATAAAACTGTCTACACCAATAATTAAGATCAATAAAAAATATCTGTTCTGGAAGTTAGAGATTGGAAAACAAGGCCCCCAGGACTAACATTGCCTAAATGTCCCAGAGGTCTTAATTCAGCCTCGCTAAGGGTCTAACTATGTAATTTCATCAAATGCAACACAGGTACTAGCTCATAATGCTTAGAGTCCTTCGATATAATCGTAACCTTCTGTATGACTCGTTTCTAGTAACATAGGATTAATGGAGTATTTAAATCAGGGCCAGCTCCACTATAGCTTCGGATGGAACGATTTATTGATTTAAGACTCTCTGGAGTAGATCGTAATAATTCATAACAGAATTTTTAGAAGTCAAGTTGGAGTTTGCACTGTCCAGACTTAAGCCTATCTGATTTTGATTTGATTCATAGAAGATAGAACCACCTACCTTTTAAATTTTGCTATATAGTAACGTCACTTTTTCTTTTATCTTATAAACTACACAGATATTAAACTGAATCCTTCTTACTTTAACTTTCAACAATGGAAGAAAATCACGCGATTAAATATTTGATGAAAAAATGAAAACTATTTGAATTTCGAGGCAACAATATAATATTATTGAAAATTAAACAAAAAAAAATAATTCAAAAAGTTGTCAAAATTTAGCACGAATACAATAAAAGGCAAGTTTTTTTAAATATTGAAACGATGTAAAAAAAAAATTTTTATACAATAATATTTTTGAAAATGTATGTAGAAAAACACGAACATTACAATTAAATTTGTAATTAATTAAAATTTCAAAAAAAATCCCTCCGAGGTTCCCATTTCCGCCCTCTATGGTACACATGTGTCAAATTTAATAGTTCTATGTCAAATAGTCTATCATGTGGAGAGCCAACACACTCATTCATCTTTATTAGTAGTAGATAGCTATTTTAGCATACTCCTTGCAATTCATCTCTAATAAAATTATCACTTATACCTATATATTTAAATTAATAAGAAATAATCAAAGAATCTTTCCTCCAGCTCCGATTACTGGATCAATTTCGTCAATATTTATTTCATACGAAAGCTAATAATACCTAAATATGTCATCAATGGCAGTGTGTCTGTTCTCCGTTTCTGAGAAATATCACAAAATAAAATGCCAACATGGCTCCAGATCTTAATAATGAAATTTTCGCCAGATTTATTGAACAATTATTTACTCTAGCGAAACAATCAAACTATTCTCTGTTTATTATGCAAATATAATTTAATACAGCACTTTCGTTTGGTGTGTTAAGATAAATCTCATTAAAATTGGTTAACATTACTAAATGAATGTTATTATTATGGTTAGCGAATAGTTAGTCACCACATCAATAGGGTTCGTTCGGTTATTAAATTATGTGTAGTAACGGAACTGAAACAGAAAGGAAAAGAAATTTTTATGCTATTAATATGACTTCGACATAGTTTTCAAAACTATGATTTATTAAAACAAGATTATTTTTTTGTAAATCTGAGTAATTGAATTTTATAAACTCTCTATATATATTCTCCAAATAAGTTTTATTTCATAAAAAATCAATTACATATTGAGCACTTAGTTATCTCTTTCCATATATTTATTGATCGTTTCTTGAATTCGTTTGGCCGAAAGGTTTCAGGAAATAGAATATTCCCCGAACGTTTATTGAACCGGAACGGAATTTATGAAATATATCGAATAGTTTACGCTTTATTATGCTATAGAAACAGTTTTTGAAGAATAAGCTTTACTAAAATAGTTTTGGAAATAACTGAAAGATTCGGTGATGCATTCAATAAAGTAAAAAGACGATAATTTTATATACCACGACGTGCCGATAAATTTAATTAAATTCACAAATTTTGATATTTGACCCTTTTTTTTTAAATTTTTCTTTTATATTAATTTTTGTGAAAAAGTACTATAAAACTCTATTTTTAAGTTTTTAAAAGAACTAGCGCAAAACGATGCATAAAGGAAAACAAAATGTATAAGCAAAACTTTAATCAACAACTTTGATTATTACAAATTTATTGCTACTGGTGGAAATTTACTTGAAAAAGATAATTTAAAAATTTTCAGATAGTATTATTATTTTACTTCTTGGTATTGATTAACTTTTATAAATAAGTGTATATCAGAAATGTAAGAAAAGTCTCACTTTTATTCCCTATCTTATTACACAAATCCTTGTTTTACTTTCTTGAATACGTAATATGGAGAAAGTTAATAGAAATTGAAATAAAAACTTTAATAAAAATTAAAAGGATAATTGCACGGAAATGGAATTGATATCAAAAGAAATGTAAAATTTTGAATTTTTAAGATGATTTTAAAATATTTCGGGTGAGATCATTTTCATCTAAGTTATAAAGTTAAAACATTGCATATCATTTAATTACATGTTAATTGAATGTTTCATCAACTTTTGCAAGTTGAAAAATTGATAGCGTTCTTTTTTTGTGTCCTAAAAATGAGTTAGCAAAAATTAATTGAATTCTATCCAGTTGTTTAGGATGAGATGTGGACAATACACATTTAGTTCTAAGACATTCATTTAAATTAAGATCAGTTATTTGATTAATATAAATAATTAAATATTCATCTAATTAATATAGGATATTTATTTTAAGAATTTAATTATGTATAAAAGATTTTATAGAAGCAGATTTTTCACACGATTATTTACTTTCTCGTATATTTAGCATCATATAATAATCGTCAAAAAATTCGAACTCGAGATTTTGACGAATTTTCACGTTTCAGACATCCCTGATATAAAAGAACTTATCTTTGGAATTGTTCTTCTGTCTGTCTTTCAGGGATAAAGATAACTCAAAAACGATTTGAACTGGACGATTAAAATTTTGGTATTACGCCAAATTTGCTGATTTCTATGAGATTTATGTAAAATTTGTCCAGAGGAAGTTCATCTGTCCGTCTGTTCGCATATTGTTGTGTTGTTGTTGTGACTTATGGCACTTTACGAGCCCATTGACAGTTATCTATCAGTGATTTAAGCCGAGTGAGCGTCTCTTGTTTTTTCAGTAGCGCCAACTAGCGCCAAGAGTACGATTTAGCTACTTCATACGTCACATTCGCTTGCACAGCCTCTTTTTATAGGGGGGGGGGCACATTCACACACCTCACAGATGGAACAACCTAGCCCGAACCGGGACTCGAAACAGGGACGTCCAGATCGCCCAGGGAAGACGAGCTCCCCCTATGCCAGGACGCCGGCTCGAATATAAGATAATACAATAACTACAAAGTAATGAGAGCTAGACAGATAAAATACGGAATAAGAAATTAATATCTATAGTCTATATACCTGTCAAATTTTGGGCCAAATCCACCAAGGGGTTGCTGGTCTGTTGGTCAGTACTTTTGGAAATACGTAAACGCGGGAATTCAAAGACGCAGTCACTTAAATATATGAAATGTAGTATGGGATTTTGTGACTACAAAATGCAGTTTTCTGTCGAATTTTTGTTTCAATAAGTTGAGAAAAACGTTTCTAAAAAACACAAATTCGATTTTAGGATGTTATTATCCGCATGCCAGGGATTATTCGCCAAATAACTCGCCAAACATCACACGATAGATGCAGTAAAAATACTAAATTCTCATCAAAGGTTAATATTTCTAATTACTGGCATGTCAAATTTATTAGACAGTACGCGAGAAAACTTTCTGGAGACCACTTCAGCTGCTTTTAATCTTAGAGAAATATCATCCAGAGCATTATTGAGTTGATAAGCCACCAGAAAAAAAAACTTTGATCATTCAAATTTCAATCTCCTTTTATCCGAAATAATCTTTAAATCAAACTAAAATGATTAATATAATCATCTTTTGCAATTATTCAATTCTTTTCAATCATCACCGGAACAATTAATCATTACTTATCATTCAACTTATTACTCATACCTTTTTTGAATTCTTCATTTATATTTTTATTCCAGGTTTCATCTTCGACATCTTGCATGAAGAATCAGTTTCATCTAATCGTTCGCATATTTTCAACACATCACACATTTCAATCGCCGCTTCATTTCGCCGTTTTTTTTTTTTTTTTTTTTTTTTTTCCCTCCTCTACTTTAAAGCAGTCGTTTACTTTTAGCTATGTCATCAACTTATCTACTCTATTATCTTTCCGGTACCTACTGAAAAGATTATTTTATCCTAACTGAGCATCATTGATGAAAGCAATGACGGATGCTCCCGTTTATTTCAGATTTTCCCGTTCCCGTTTCAATTCAGATTTTCATTCATTTTGATTTTAATTATCCAGTTAAGGGAATTGCCACAGATTTAAAAAAAAAAATTCCTCTCGGCAAGCTGGAAAGAAAAAGAAAATTCTTTTAAATCTGAGTTACTATCTGGCAGCATAAATTGTTGATGTTAGAAACAGTCAAAATGAGGGCGTGAAAAATCACTTTTCTGCCGATAACTTCTAAGATATTGTAGTTTTCTAAAAAGTTTAAATACAAAAGTTTTCGACTAAAGCAGGCGCTCATTTGGCTCATTGAATTTATTTTTCTATCTTCAATATTAAGAAAGTTATAGGGAAAAGAAAATTTCACTCGCTCCACCATTTCCATTCCCTTTTAGTAAAATGGTTCATTTGTGAATTCATTCATTGTAAATATTTACATTTCTAACAGCATATTCCAAACCAGTTAAAATCCAAACTAAATTATTCTAGATATCCTGTTCACAAGATAACTGGGTGAAGAGTTCTACGCATGTACATATACTTATATAGATGTATGTAAACGTTTGAAGGGTAGTTTTGGGTTCTAGGGACCATAGTCAGTGAAGAACTGAAGCCAAACTAAATTATAGATCTTGTTCTTTTATTCATTGCCCGTATGAATGTTCCGAATGGAATCAAGTCATGTGATATAATTGTCCACATCGTCAAACATTTAATTGCATGTTGTCAGCGTCAACCTCATTTTCTCTTTCACGTGAAAATTATGCTGTTAATTGCAACATAAAAACAAGGCAGCGCATTCTACATCCAATGGCATGTCAGCGGATAGAAAGAATTAAAACCAGTTGGATTGGTCTCCCCAAAACTTTCTCGTATACTCTAATAACTTTGTCAGAATATGTCAGTGCCAGGTCAGAGAAAACCTGACCTGGCACTGACCTACAGGAGTTACGAAATATTAACCTTTGACGTGAATTTAGTAGTTTTACTGAATCTCTGGTATCATCTTTGGCGAGTTATTTGGCGATTCCTCCTTGGCATGCTTAATAATACCCAGAAATCGAATTTACGTTTTAGGCATGTTTTTCTCAACCGATTGAAACACAGATTTCACACAAAACTGCACTTTTACTCACAAATTCTCATACTAAATTTGCTATATTTAAGTCATTGCGTTTTTGAGTAATGCAGATCGACCGACAGACAGCCCTTTGTTGTATTTGGCACAAAATTTAACAGATGTTAAATCTATGTACTCTTTGTACTCTAGCTCTCTTAGTTTTGTAGTTATCGTTTTAACGTATTCGAACTGTTGGACTTCCGTTGAACAGATTTTACTGAACATTTGATATAAATTTGCAAATTTGGTGTTGTAACTGTCTAGCTGAAAGCGTTTTTGAGTTATCTTTGCAACAGATAGACAGACGGACGGACATTATCCAAAAATGTGTTTTTCAAACTGAGGGAGGTCTAAAACGTGGAGATTCGTCAATAGTGTTCGATTTTTTCGACGATGACTATACTTTCTCCATTCTAACGTATAAGAGAAAGTAAAAATCATAGTCAAACTGTTGAGCCTTACGGTTATATTTTTCAAATTCATTTGATATTTGTAAAATCTTCGTTTACAGATTTCCACGAAATATTTTAATGAAATAAAATAAAAGCAAAATTCATTGCAATGCTGCCAAACAATATGAAAAAAAAAATCACCAGAAGTGGTCTCCCAGAAAATTTCTCGCATATTTCCTAATAAAGCAGTTATCCCCCTTCCCATGCATAAAATTGTGGGTTTTGGGTAAGTCCGTGCATGATACGAGGTTTCAAAATTTTATATTCACACATGAGAGTTGAGTGTTTCATAGTATAGTAAAGAAACTAGTACTTGTATATTAACTGCATGACATTGACGGACAATAATAATAATAATAATAAAATCGATTTTCGGCCTTAATCTAGCTTTTTTAATGAAGCCAAAGTGCCATCTTTAGAGATTAATCGCTTATACAAGACCCCAAAATCTAATATGTATTTTTAGCACTTTTTTTTTTCCTATCAATTGAAACCAAAATCTGACATCGAATTACAATTGTAATCACAAGATTGCATGTCAAACTTACGCAATTTAAGTCATTGCAGATTTTGAGTTATCACTTTTACATGCATGAGAAATTACAGATTGACAGACGATACACTTCTTGGGCGATTTCGTTTGAAATTTGATACGGACCTACCATTTAATCCGAAAACTGGAGATATGAGTTTCCTCACGCGACCAGAAATATGGAGTCAAAATGGCTCCATTGTTCTTTTTCTTTTTTTCTTTTATAAACAGCATTGGCATTTATTTTGGGAAACACAATACATTCTGGAAATCATTTTGTTACCAAAAATATTAAACATGTTAAATGTCGTAACAATAAATTTTGGAGAAGATGTTATAAGAAAAAACTTAAACAATCTTTTGATGAGTATTTATTTCGTTTAAATATTATGGAATTACATTCATGTTAAAAATTACTAGAATTTTACACAAAAAAAAAAAAAAAAAAAAAGAAGAAGAAGAAGAATACAATATTTTAAAATATTATTTTGAGAATATTTCTGTATTCTTTTTTGAATTATTTAAATTAAAAATAGTTTCAGAGACATGGAGTCTATGACTCTATAAATAACCACAAAAACTTTGAAAACGAATAAATCGGTGATACGCTCGTGTTCATACTTAGAGTTTTGTCAACATAACTGCTGAAAGAGCAACTTGAAGGTACTGAGGGGATGATTGTATTCGAGGATAAAATACCACGCTATAATCAAAGATAATGAACAACTTGGAATCATTTTGACTTCCGTCTCCAGTTACGGGTTAAATAATAAATGCGTGTACAAATTTTATCTATCTAGCTCTTTTCGTTTTGTTAGCCTTTTCGCTTGTACTGACTGGTTTTTTCGAAAAGATTTCGTACAATATTTGAAAGGAATTTACAAATTTGATGTTAATTACATACATCAAATCTCATCCATATAGCTCAGTTGAGTTATGTTGACGGACGGACAGATATAATATTTAAATTGCGTTTTTTGGATTCAGAATCGTCTGAGGTGTAAAGATTCGTCAAAATCTAGAGTTCTAAATTTTTGATGCTCACAATATATTTTCCTTGTATATTTCGTATACAATAAAATAAAAAAGAAAATGCAATTGATAAAACTAGAATGAACTTCTGAGAAATGAATTCTGAGAATAAAATTAAAATATAGAGCAATAAATGCCATCTTTTTAATTATAAAATAAAGTACACGTCTTACGTTATTTGATTGATAACTGCATAAACCATAAATAAAACAGAAGGAGTGGTATACCCAAATTTTCTCGCATTTTCTCTAATAAGTTTGTCATGCCAGAGAACGTTTCACATGGCATTGGCGAGAAAAAGTTACGCAATATTAACTTTTGGCATCAATTTAAGCATTTTTATCGACTCTACTGTTCGTCAACGGATTCTGAGACGACCACATTTCGACGATTCCATCTCATTTTTTTTATTGAACATTTATAAATTCCCCGAGCACTACAAAGTAGCACACGGGGCTTACCGAAGTAAGTATGTAACACATTACAAAAAGAAAAAGAAGAAAATTTATCAGTTATGAAGGATTACAGATGTCAACAATAAATTTACAGAAATTTTCGAAAGCACTACTAGTGGAAATAAGTTGGTGAAACTCTGGAGGCCAATTGATATTCATATCCTTGAGAGCCAGTCTTAGGATCTGTCTTTCTTTGACAAACTTGGAACATAGAAGGAGCACATGTTCAACATTTTCCTCCCCACCAATATTACAATCGCAGGAAGATGACGGAAACAAATTGGATTTGTACAAATAACTTTTAAAGTTACCATGACCAGTTAGAAATTGAGTTATTTTGTAATTAGTATAAAAATGATGGTATGACAGTCTTTTATTAATGGATAGAAAAAATTTCTTTCTTCTCCATCTCATTTATGGGTGAGACGCGGAACGGTGAGTACATTTCCGGTATTCCCTTTGAGTTTGGATTTCCCCAATTAGATACTAGTAAATGTAAATATTTCCTCCTTTCATCTTTCCTTTCACTCCTATTTTGACGGATTAAACCTATCCTAACGCATGCGCAAAGGCGCGGAGGGTTTTACAATCCGTTGCTGAACAGTATCGTGTGATGCTTGGCGAGTCTTTTTGGCAACTATTTCCTTACATGAGGTTAATAATATCCAAAAAGAGAATTTGTGTTTTAGACACGTTTTCATCAATCGATTGAAACAAAGATTTGATACAAAACTGCACCTGTAGTCACAAATATTCATAAAAAATTCGATATATGTAAGTCATTGTGTTTTTTCATTGTCACGTTTACTTATTTCTGAAAGTACAGACCGACAGACAGTCAACTCGTAGTTGGATTTGGTTCAAAATTTGACAAGTCTCTACACTATAATTAAATTTATGTACAAAATTTCCTCCATTTCTTCGCTTTGTAATTATCACATTAACTTATATTCGGACAGACGGACTTCCTCTGAACAGATTTTATTCAAAACTTGATAGAAACCTGCAAATTTGGTGTAAAGATAATACACCAAATTTCATCAGTCTAACTCCAAGCGTTTTTGCATCATTTTTCACGGACAGATAGACGGATTTATCAAAAATGTGTTTTTCGAATTCAGGGAGATCTAAAACGTGGAGATTTGTTCGAATTTTTTTTACGATGACTCTATTTTTTCTATACTATATATAAGAGAAAGTAAAAATGAAAGCTAGTAAAGCGTTTTTGAATTATCGTGTTCACAGTCAGACAGATGGACAGACACGGTTTTAAAAAATGTGTTTTTCGTACTCAGGAGGTCTAAAATGTGGAGACACGTCAAAATCTTGAATTTTATGGCAATTATAATACTTTTCCTTTGTATATTTCGTATATGAGGAAGTAAGAAGGGACTGAGAAGGAAAAAGAATCTTTTCCCGTTTGGGTGAGAAAGTGATAGATCGACCACCTGTTCTGGCTTCTTGGTCGTAAAATGTACCGTAAAATTGCTAATGGAACATGCACCTCAAGCCCCCCCCCCCTTTTTTTTTGTCGTGTCACTAATTGATCGGAGCACTAAGTAGGTGCAAATTTTCAGGCCTTTTTTCTCGGAAAGAAGGATTTTTTTGTTTGAATGTCAGAGGCTTGATCGTTATTTCCCTAATTGCAGACTGTGTTGTATGTTTACATAACAGATTTATAAATGAAAAATTCTACGAAAAAAGGATATTCGCTTTTTTACTTTATCGTATACGCAGTAAAATTGCTTATTATAGCATATCATTGAATCTCTGAACTGAAGATTTTGACGAATCTCCACATTTTAGACCACTCTGAGTTCCAAAACCACATTTTTTGAAAATGTCTGTCTGTCTGTCTATGACAAAAACGCTTTGAGTTAGACGGAGGAATTTGGATCACAGTCTTTACGCCACATTTGTAGATTTCTTTGAAATTTTGTACAAATCCAGTACAAGGGAAGTCTATCTGTCCGTTTAATACGATAACTGAAAACTGAAGGCAGCTAGATGGATAAAATTCGGTTCACGGATTTAGCATCTTAATTGTATACAACTGTCAAATTTTGAACCAAATCGAACAAGTGGTTGACCGTATGTTGGTCTGTATTTTCAGAAACATGTTAACGTGACAACTCAAAATCACAATGAGTTAAATGTATTAAATTAGGTATGTGATTTTGTGACTAAAAGTACAAATTTGTCTCCAATTTTGGTTTCATTCGGTTGGAAAAAAAAAAAAAACACACATCTAAAGCAAGCATTCGATTTTCGGATACTGCTTACCCGGAATTAATCGCCAAAACACTCGCCAAGAATCGCATGATAGATTCGATAATATTGCTAAATCCACGACAAAGGATAATATTTCGTAATTATTGTGCGCTAAGACCATGCGAGGCGTTGGTATAGCATCTTTATTAGAAAGTATGGGTTGGTGAGACAAAAAAAATTCGTCAATGAATCAATACCATTTTCAAGATAATATTTCAAGCATATCATTTTTCCTCGGCCTAAGAAAAAAAAGGTATATAGCAAACCCTCAATATTTGGACAATCATTTACACACAATGGAGAACACTGATAAAAAATTAATATGTACAAATATGTGTATCTGTGTTTGTCTTTATATGTATATTGATACTCTACTTACGTTAATCAAACAGTGTAGCAGTTGCATTACACTTATCTTCTCTTTTGGATACTAGATGGCGATGCCTGTTTCGGCCATCCCATATGTCATCCCATAATGCATTGCGATTGTAATGAGAAGGAGATGTGATGCTGAACTGTGAAGCGTGCGCGTAAATGTCTTGTCTTTGTGTTTGTAATTGTTTAGTGTGTGAATGTGATTATTAAAGAAATGTTTCCTACAACATTCATCCTGTTGCTTCCTGCACAGATCATAATAATCTACATACCACCACAACTTTTGATCAGTCTTTGCTGTTAACACTCAGGAAAAGAAATGCTAAAACAAGTACAGAAAACATAAAGCTAGAATTTTTGATTTCTATAAATTCAAAAACGGTGCTCATTTAATAGATTTTTTTAGTGTGAAACTTGACGAAAAACATGGCTATAATTTGTGCTTACAGCTAACGGTTTTCTGTAAAACCAAAAAGTTTAAAACCATGCTGATTTTATTAACAACTTACTTAACAGTATAAAAACTTATTGTGTATTGAAATGTTATTGTGAATATAAATGTCCATAATTTGCGCAGTTATTTAAACCGCTTTCCTGAAAATTTTAGCGATATTAGAGAAAAATAAAGTGGAAGATTTCCCAGGTCATAAAACCGATACCAGAACGGATGAGATACTTAAATGAAATCAAATTACTCTTGGAATCTGCAAATAGAATTATAAACAAAGTGCATTTAAGAATTTGGGAACAGAAAAAATACCATTTTTCTCTTCTTTTTATTTCGGCCTCCTTCTTTTTACTTTCTCGTTCATGTAGTTACAGAGAAAGTATGGTAGTCTTCAAAAAAATTCGAACTCGAGATGTTGACGAATCTTTACGCTTCCGATTTCCCTGGGTTCGTAAAACACATTTCTGAAAAACGTCTTTTTTGTCTGTCTGTCTGTGACAAAGATAACTCAAAAA
>JAPMOR010124991.1:0-58873 GCA_026543865.1 Argiope aurantia
AAGTTGAAAAGAATATATAAGGCACACCCAAAAAAGAGCTAGTCCGAGGCTCCAGCAGCGTTCCGTGCCTTAATAACGCTTTAGAAGTTAAATCATTTCTCTGGAAAGTGGTTGCGTATATCAGAAGAATTAAAAAAAAAAGGGCTAGCGTTGGCGTTCCGTTAATGTAACAGAAGCGGCATTACAAGGGACGTCTTGCTATGAATCCTTTCAAACGGGTTGAATTCACAGAACGTGACACCAATTTAGATCAAAATTAAGAACGCAATTCACGATTACATCAACTAGAATGCCTCTCTTACCTTATAACGGATTTAAGCATTTGAAGCATTTCTTCGGTTGTCTCGTGCCACATGGTTGCACAGGCATAAATTCGAGTGATATGATCTGAACTTCGAACAGTGACATTTTTCCCAGTGTGGCCACTTGAAGTGTCGGTTTGAATGGATATCGTTTCGTAGTACTGAGATATATCGTTCTCATCGTTCCCTTCGAGATCCAGATCCTGAAAAAAAGTTTTCTTAGATTCAATACAGGCAGAGTAGTATATTTTTTCTTTGAAATTAGATTTTAAAAACATATCAATAGTTCTAATTGTTATCCTTTAATATATGCATCTTGGAATTGCACCTTTTTGACGCGGGCGTTCGTAAGTTTTTAGTTTCGGTTCGGTAAAGTTGAATTCTACAAGACAAATATTCAACAAAATCCAGTAGCTTATCTCTTGAGTTTGTATATATATCTTGCTATTTAGATAAATGTTCTTGTTTTTGTTTCTTAAAATAATTCACATATTTTAAATAATTAAAAGTTTCCAGAATTTTATAATGTACTCAAATTATGGAATGGAAACATCAAGTCATGTCAACTCCAGTTTCAATTGCACAAGGAAAGAGAAAATCCTCTCATAGTTAGGCCATCTATAGACACTAAAGATGGCAGACCTCACACTACCTGTATAAGGTCTGTTATCGCCACTTCAGCAGGTAGTTTTTCAAGCTATGAATCAAACTGACAACAAGCTCAAGTCCAACTGAAAGAATATAGTTCAATACCTCAAGGATTGTCAACAAAATTTTTTGGATCCAAATTGGTTGAAATAAAGAAATGAAACAGGAAACCCATATTTAGCAACTAGTAAAAGAGAATTTGCCTTATATCGCAGCTAATAAATGAACTATTTATCGACAAAATTTTAAAAAGAAAAATTAATACAAAAATGTATTTTGATAAATCTCTTATTGTTCTCATTTAGCCTTTGTGTTTAGAAGTACAAAAACTTTTAAAGCAGACTAATTTTAAAGGAATAGTCGAATTGACTACACATTTCCATAAATGAGTCATTGCAATGGCATTTCCATTCCAGGGTTAATCCTTTATGTCGAACAATTTTATCAGGTATATTTTAACTGTATTTTAAATAAATTGAGGTGCAGAACTGAATTAGAAGAGAAAAATGTTTTTGGTAATTCAAATATGTTAATTTATGCCTTTAACTGCTATTTACTGCTTTCTGCTTGAATTCACTTGAATTCTTGTGAATACCGTCCAGAGTGGTCCCATTATGAAATACGAGAATTTGATTAGAGCGACGCTTGCTACTGCGCTCAAAAGTGACATTTTATATTCAGACTGACTTTTTTCAAAAATTTTATATAATAATTATAATTAAACTTTGAAAGCGTCAAAAACTGCTCTCTGGCGGAAAGACTTCAGAACAAAATAATCAAACACTAAATGGAATCTCAACATCCCTCAAGATATGCAAAAGGCTTCTCACTTCAAGGGGAGAAAATGGGGTTGGGGATTCTCGACAAAAAGGGAAACTCTTCAGCATCTTTCATGGGAAAACTAGCTTCTCCAAGGAGACTGCTGGACTAAGACGCAATAAATTGTAAAATACACAGCATTTTGATCTGGATTATTCTGAATTTTTAGATCCTAACGTTTACCATCAGAAATATAAATCAGTAGGAGTACTTTACCCCCCTTCCCACCCCCGATTTTGATTTACCCTCGATACATGGTGGTTGGATCTCGCCACCCTGGAGGGTATTCTGATAGGTGGGGGATCTGACTCTTCCCATCGATGACGCGACGTACTTCCTTCGGGGAGAGTTGTACCTTGGCTGGTGACGGCCCTTAGAACTCAACCACAGTTCCCACCAATGTTGCTGTTGCGGCGGTCCGGTCATTCAGTTTTTATGGTTTAAATCCGTGTGCCTTCGTGGCGGATCAGAGAGTTAGATGGCTGACTTACCCTCGATTTTCTCGTATATTTTTGCAATATAACAGAGTTTGAGCTTAGTTTCGCCATAGAGAACAACACAATATGCATTTTATGCCAAATTTTGACACAGATCTGCAATTGTAGTGCCGTGGGGTGGCAAAATATCAATTTTCACATCCTTTAGCTTTTCAGTTACGGCGTTCGCGCACGCATGAATAGATAGGCCGAAAGTGAGTCATTTGACAGGGTAATATTCTATATTGAATTACAGTTCTGGTTAAATATTAAACAAAATTTCATCTATCTAGTTCGTTGTGTTTTTTGAAATAGTGTTCTCATACAAAGGAAAGGGCAGCTTCCCTTAGATGGTTTTCCTCTAAATTTGGCAGTAATATACAATTCTTTTATAATGATCATACACTAAATTTCCCCCATATGGATTGTTGTATTTTTTATTTGTCAAGTCACAGATAAGTATAATTCTAAAAATGTTTTTTTTTTAGAGATCAAATGTCTCAGGACGTAAAGATTCGTCAAAATTATCAAAGGTGATTCATTTGATGGAATATTTTCTTTCCCAATGCTTCGTTTACATGAAAATAAAGCATACCAATGAATGAAATTAAATTAAATCAATAAAGGTATTGGCAAATTAATTTGTAAGTCGATCTCCACACATTTCCCATGCATTTTATTTCTCAACTTTATTAGATTATTGCGCCAATTTAAAACTGTTCAAGGGCTATAGGGAATGGACATTTTAAGCTATGATCAGAAAGCGAAGATGAAACCTTAAACAAGTAATCATACTAATATGCGACGACAACGAAAGTGACTTTTGACACCCAATCATATTTAATGCACATGCGACCTCTTTCAGTGGTACCGAAGTTCGAATTCCTACAATCGAAACCGTCTCAAATCGTCGCGGACTTATTTTGTAAGAAAAGAATTTGCAAAGTTAAGACTATTTTTTCTATACAAATGCGTATTGTGATTCGTATTTGGAAAGTAATCCACGTGATAATGACCAGCAACTGGAAATGGATGTGATTTTTTTTTCTTGCTTAACATTTATTTATAGGCTGTTTTCTGGGTGCACTTTAACACATTGATTGCCAACCATTATTTAACTAACGATTAAATTGTTTTCAAAATTGACTTGACAATACGCATGTGAATGTGCGATTCAGTAATTCGCCAATTAACGTTTTTGTTTTCTGAACAGAATTTTCACAGTTCTACTCAGCTGAAAGATAAATATTTCAAAAATTTTATTTGCTTACTTCACTTTTAATTTCGCCTTCATCGTCTCGCCTCCGATTAAGAGAAACAGACTGATCAATCAAGACACCGCAATACATTGGATTGACGAACAGCCTAAAAGTATTTTAAAAAGTTAAATATCGAATTTTGAAAACATGTTTATATTATAAAACGAATTAATTGTAAAATCTAGTACTCACTTTTCAGTGCTGGCAAGTCGCTCACATTTTGGTGTCCATATATGTACAGTTATCCATGTCTGTGAAAGCAACCACAACAACCAAACCCAAGCGTACTGACTAGATATAAAATCTTGGAAGAAGTTACCCTGAGGGCAAGTCCAGAATAAATATTTCGGAATAATATCTTCGAAAAAGCATACATCTTCAGTTCGTACACCACAAGCTGCAATTAGCATAGATATGCAAACTGGTATCGTTAAATTTATTGGGAATGCAAAACTAAATCCTTGAATACAGATCTTGCAAGCAAATTTTCCAAACACATAACATAGTAGAGAAGTCGTAATTTGAATGAGAGCTATGTAGATGGGAGCCATGGCGGAAGACATGATAGACACTTGTTCATCAATTGGACTGGCAGTTGGAATGTCTGGCATAATTTCAAGGGGAAGGAATTTCCTTATTTGCTGAACGATAACTGCATGGCTTCGGAATCCAGATGCGAATCCCCTAAATATTACTGTGGCATCATTCATTGTTAAATGCAAGAATCCAAACATAGCACAGAATATAATAATTATCTTCCATATTGATAAAAATATGTAGGCAAAATATCGACTTTTCCTCAAATCTTCCTTTACAGAGCTTAATTTACGAATGAATGGTACTGGGGATTTCGCGTCTATAAAGTTTTCCCACCAACGAACTGAAACCAATGTTACGGAAATTGGTATCAGCCAAGCATTCGAACTAGCTTCCGTCATTGGCCACAACACAAAACCAGTCCCTTGAATTATTATAGCTAGAATGTCAAATATCACTTTCAGTGGTCTTTTAGATTCGCCGGAGTGTCTAGATAGAAGTCCCAGCACTGAAGGAACGAAGCAAACACAATTTGTCAACATGGCAGCTTTGATAACGTCAAGGTCGGGCAAAACGACAAACACCAAAAGAGATAGGCCTATAGCATATATCGTTTCTCCAATGAATACCTGCAACAATAAAAGAAGCAGATATTTTATTAACAAAGAATAAAGGTGTTTTGTGTTAGATTTTCTTGTAAAAATACTCACAGCAATGAATGTCATTAATTTGGGTTTTTTGTAAGACTTAAATACACATATTCTGGAACTCCTGAAAAGGGCAAATAGCTCGGGTACAGCTAGTACAAGGAACAGACTCCATATCCATGGTACACTTTCAAATTCCGTAAGAAACACTTCATAATCTTTATCACGATCCAAACCTAAAAAGAAATTTGTTTGAAGTTCTTAAGGCAATTTAAAATGAGAGCTTTATCTTTTGTATTCTTTTGAAAGCCCTCCTCCCAAATATTATTTAATTGCACAAATCCTTTTCAATTTATTAAGTTATAATGAAACTCAAATGTATTTAACATTTCGAAACATGCAAACGTTTCATCACGTGCTGACACTAATTGTTTTTTAGCTCACAATTCATTCTTATATATAAGGAGTGGTACTAAGATATTGCAAATGCATTAACTATTTTGCTGCAAATGTCCACAAGACTAAATCTATATATAATCCACTATTCAAAATCTGGGACTCAATTTAAAATAACGCCGTTCTTCATCTGAAAAGGAGAAACAGCAGATCTCATTTGTTTTCGAAATTAAATCTAACGGTAATTTTTAATACATAAATATTTAATTACAATACAAAGCCAGGGTTTCGTAATTGGAGATAATAACATTTGAAAAGGAAAACAAGGCTGGCCAAGTTGAGTATTCAGGTGGTGTAAGAATGAAAGAATAAATTATGAACTGTACCAAGGCCTTTTTGGCACACTGGAAGAGTCTTATTCCTTTTGACGTGGGAGGTCATGAAAAGAAAAGTGCCTTTGGAGATGACTGCCGAACCGAGGACAACACAAAACGTGAGGAGATAGATGAACAATTTGAAAGCCTTCAGTGTGATGTCAACTGCTTTGGAGATGACCGTTTCGTCTTCTTCCTCTGGAGGCGTCACCACAAACACATCCCAGCCTTTCTCCTCCTGCCCACTTCGCCGGCTGGAATACAAGAAAAACGAAATCAGAAAAATTCAAGGATTTGTTACTTTCAAAATGCTTTTGTGATGATATCTTTGTTGGATGCCGTTAGAAAGTTTAACAGATGTGTTTACATGGAAGCTCTGATGATAATTTCGAACCTTCAGTAAGGACATAGAAAGTTATTCGGCATTTTCCTTTAGTAACTAATAAATCAAAGAGAGTTTAGCTTAATTTATATAAATCCTGGAAGAGTGGAATGCGGCTGATTCTATTATCTTTAAATAGAATTTTTCTCTGGCCCCTTGAATTCCCATTTACTTATAGTTATATTATTTATAATTCGCAGTCAAAATGAAAAATTATAAAAGAATTATTTATATTTCTGAATTATTTTCCTTAGTCAAATACACTCGTACTTTGTGTTTACAGCGTTCCTAAGGGGATATTCTTTCAAGGCCTTTCGTTCACTCAAAAATTTTACTGTTGTACAATGTATCCAATGAAAAAAAAGATGCAAATTTCATTTTTTTTAAATCTTTGAATATAATAGATGTGAATTGCACTGTTTATTTTATAGTTTCAATTTATAATTGTATCCAAAATACTGTATATTTTTTATTAGCATTACTTGTTTGAAATTGCCTTTAAAATTGATTTTTAATGATTATTATTATTTACTAAAATTTTAATGCTATTATTTATTACAATTATTAAATATTAAAAATTATACTTTACTGCCATTTTTAGCTGAAATTTGTCATTTTCTCTAGCTGACCTCATTTTTAGGTTTACTTTTTCATGATTCAAAATCTAGGAAAAGTAAAATTTTTTACCGAGATTCCTTGAGCTTCGAATTAGCTTAATTCAGTAGTATTTTAAAGGAGGAGGAGAGTAAAAGTAAACAGTCATTCCTTTGAATAATCAATCGTAAGTCAAATCCAATATAATGAAATAAATCTATATAGAATTGTAAAAAATGAAATAATTCACAGTAAAGAATCATGTCTTATAAAGCTTAAATACATTAATTATTTAAGCTTTGAGGGAAGTGTTCTCCGTTTATTAGGTATGGAGAAGGCCACCTGCTCATTTTCCGTTCTCATCAGTCGATCACGCTTTCATAATTATGGGGGTAGGAAAACTCGCAGCCTGGTCGAGGACCGAACATCATCGCGATATATTGTCCAACACAATATATCGCGATATTTTTCGATGTGATATAATTATTTATAGCTATTATAAGTTATAAATAGCATCTCTTAATATATGAACTGATTAAAATGACTCCAAATATAAGGAAATTTCAATTTATACAATAAAAATATTTACTTTCTTTCGAATAAAAATAGAAAATAATTGTGTTAAAATCCCTTTAATAAAATGTGCTTCTTTCGTCACAGAATATCCCCGAACTTGGAATCGCTAGGGTTCTCTGTCGGTTGAAAAGATAAATGTGGGAATATTTATTACGAAAAAAAATTTGTTTTTTTTAGTTTACATGTACAATACACAGAAAAAGTAACTATATAGAATATTATAATGATGATGGAGGTGTTCGGTGGGAAGTATGAGTAGATGAAACCTATTGAAGTTAGTATATTTTGGTAAAGAGCTTGCTTGAGAAATGAAACGAAAATTTATACAGGGCTTGGGTCTTTAGAAATCAATTCCTCGTTCTCTTGTAGGAACCGCACAAGATTTCTAATTTTGACCTTGGATATCTTGTTTTTCACAACGTTGGTCCACCAGATATTTTCTAGGTCGTGGGTGGGTTTTTTTTGAGATGAAAAGATGTGGTGAGAGGGCAGCTAGTGGCATAATGAAGGGGATTTAATAAAATGTGCTATTTGTCAAAGCAATGTCTGCATGTTACAACTGATATTATTGTGTTTTTTCAATCGAATAATTTTTTAAATTTTACCTTTTTTACTGTAACTTAAAAAGGAAAAAAAAAAGCAATCTTTCATTCTTCATAAAAAAAGGGGGACGACATGATAATGCCTTTAACAAGTAAAATTAAGTACTTTTAGTAAATCATAAATTCAAAATCTGATGTCTTGAAAAATTAATTTTGTATATGAATTATATAAATTTTTATTTTAATAGTATTATTGGCCGATTTAATTTAAATATGCACTAGAATTTTAACAATAGGTATGTTACAATTATCGGTATTATATAGTTATGTCTAAAATTAATCATTCAATTTACTATTTCAAAACTCAAAAAGAGAAAAAATAGTAAATCAGAAATGAGTAAAACATTAATAACAAATATTACGGATGGTCAATTTATTTATGGACAAATGATGTAATACATTAAAAATTTTAGAAAAAGTCCAGATCATGAACAAATAAACGAAAAATATGTCATTATATATCATCATTAATATACACTCAATGGAAAAAATAACCAACACTCAAGTACAGCGCTGTGTTTCTGAATATTAAATGTCCAGCTAATTATCTTTTATTTCTTATTATTCCATCCTCATGTTAGCATATTATAAAATTTTAAATGAAATGAAAAAATTAAAATTTAAATAAAATATGAAAAATTAAAATGAAGGAGGGTAATGAAAAAAAGATATGTAGAACAGTTAAAAGATTGAAAAATCACCATTAAAATATCTTTACATAAAAAACAGAAAAAAAATTCACAAAAAATTTCTTAAAACAATTGAATACAGGAATTTTTAAATCCATTCAAAAGGCTGTGCATTTAAAAATAAAAAAGTACATGAATATAAAAAAAGGAAAGGAAAGTACTCTTCGTTATTCGTTGAAATTTGAAAAAAGCGCAACATCTAGTCCGATTACATAAAGTGAAATAAGTTGGAGTAATAAAATGTATCCATTAAAAATAATCTTTATCTTAAATTTAAAAAATATATTGTAATAGAAAATATGTAATGAAATTGGAAAAGAGCAATTTTAAAGATATTAAGAAAAATTATACACATTTGAAAATGTAAAAGCGGATACTACAGAAAAGCAAGCGGATTAAAAAGAAAAATGAGGAACACATTTTCCACCGATATGCAAAACAATGCCTTGAAATCCAAAAATTGTAAAACATTGCCAGAACTTATTTTCAAAAATCATGCGAATTCGATCCCAATCGAAATCTCGTAATTACTCAAAATTCGATATGTTTTAAAAATTCGATAAGTATCTGAAGTTCGATCAAGACCTATCGAGTACTCAAACTAGTTTTGCAGGAGTGTTTTTTTTTTTTGTAGGAGTTTTTGCAAGCTTTTCAGCAGCTAGGTAAAAGCGGAAATATAAAAAAAATAAGATTTCCGTGCTTGTCAGAAATTTTTTCTAATTTGAGTACATTTGAGTGCTAAAATGGGAGCTGCTAATAAAATTGTGGATTTAATCTGAATGAATCTTTTTTGCATTTATTTCTAAAGATGAGTATTCAACAATTAAACAAAGGACAGTCAACGACCTTCTAATAATCGCAATTATTTTTCCATAATGGTACAATAATTTACAATTTTTGGATTCAATCAGGGAGCAGAAAATAGTTTATTCCAAAATGGCATGCTTAAAACAAGTATTTTTTATATATATTATGACAGTATTTATAGAAATATTAATAAAAATTATGTATGAAGGAGAAAAAGAATGAAGAGTAACAAAAATAAACACTAACCGATAACCACAACAAAATCGAAAACGCAAATTGTGATTACCGATTTATTTTATTGCGATTCATCATGAACCATTATTCATGATTATGGATTTCGAAAACTGACATCGAAAAATCTATTTATCAAAAATATCGATTTTTTTCGATAAATCCAAAATGGGCACAGCCTTTGTCATGTCACCATTATTTTTTAAAATTCTCCCGCCGTATTAAAAAGGCCTATGAGCCATGGTAAATAAGAAATGGTCCATTTTACAACGATTAGAAAAATCAAGTTAATTGAAAATTTTCAGAATCGTTCAAGAATATTTATTATCCCTATAATAAAGTACAACCAACTACTTAATTCCTAAGCATTCTTTTACAACAATAATGGAAGATATTTAACTACCATGCGTTTTATTTCACTCAAACTCCCATAGCGCTACTTTATCTTAAAATTATTTCCTCTATTTACTCTATGCCTTTCACTAGCTCTTCCAATTATCTACAAATAATCAATCGCATGCATTTAATGTAATCGCTGATAAGACAATCCATTATATTGCTTTTATCATTATCAAAGTAGACATTTACGGTTGATAAAAGTAGCGCTCAAATTAAGAAACGATCAGGTATTGACAGCCTAAAGATACAATTATAAGAGTTTGCCCATAAATGTCCAGGATTAGCACCGCGACTGGGCGTTAATTTACCTAATTAAACCTCCATGGAGTGATTATGTTATGTGCTTTATAAGTAAGTGCAAAGACCAAGAATAACAATCTTTAATTCAGAATAATTAGATTGTATTTGATCTTGGAATTTTCAAACTTTATTCGATTTTCCTTTTTAGTTGACTTTGTACAGGGTACACTTATATTTATGAATTGAAGTAACCAATTTTAAGATTAATAAGTTATTTTTTAAGCTCATCTAACATTTCAGAACTTCTGGGAGTACCGCTAAAGAGCGAATATGTAGGGAGTTTGAGAATCCGTGGAAGAAATCTTAAGGCTTTGTGTGCACTACATCACTTTTTTTTATATAGAAAAGTTCCTCTGTTAAGAAATGAGAGACAAATACGACATAAGGTAAACTGTTTACTTTCAGCATCGTTCAGAATCGCTTCCTTACAGTAATACATGCAAGGTAGCGTCGACGTAATGAATTACGCACAATTTCAAAAATGTCAGTCATTTCTCGCAATCTTGCTGCATCAACAAATATTCGAATGGTACGCTAAGTACTCCATTGAAGCTACCAATTATGTATTATTGCTAGAGGATCCAATCTTGATTATAATTGTACTGATAATTGAAAAGTGTTTCTACAATTTTAGCCCAAGTCAGTCTACCAAAAATATGTACTTGAAAGCGTTAGTGGAGTGTTTGGCCTAAAGTTTAAAACATGACAGTCACTTCAACTCGC
Source organism: Argiope aurantia (assembly GCA_026543865.1). Lineage (NCBI taxonomy): Eukaryota > Metazoa > Arthropoda > Arachnida > Araneae > Araneidae > Argiope > Argiope aurantia. The sequence continues at coordinate 10,762 of JAPMOR010124991.1, forward strand.
ATGTATAGCATCCTCAACGAAATCTATCAAAATAATTTAAGCCAATCATGAACATGAATTGGAATAATTACTGTAACCATTGCTATGAAGAAGCACTCTTCGATTATGTTGCAAGAAAACCATCCTTTTATGTCTTTCTTACAGTTCTCCCTCAGCATGTTATTTGCGACATGCATTCCTTTGCAAAATATTGTAGTGTGTTCCACCATCCCTTTTAAAATTTATTCCAGGAATTTTGAGAAGCTTTGTGATATTAATACCTTTTTTGGAAGTTAAATCTTCTTTGAGCCTGAAAAATTGATCAAATAAATTTTTCTAAAAAATTAAATTACCTGATGCTGTTTGATACCTATTTTAGGTTAGTTTTTTTTTGTCCCCACTTCGAGCAATGAATAGGGTACGTATTAAAAACAAGGCAGTATAAACTGAAAAGAATTTAATATTTTTTTTCAAATTTACATTTAGTATATAACAAAATATTTTTACTTTTCATATTCTCCGACTTTTAAGAAATAACAGCCTCGTTAAGTGCCAATGATTTCCGATGGCATTTGGGCTGAAGACGGCTTTTGGGAGTGTTAACGCTAAGGGCTCAGTCCTGAATGATTTACTGGATTTAAAATGTTTTTTGGATAAAATTGTTATTTTGGGTTTTGGTAAAGAATAAGTGAATAAAAGCTCAGCAGAACAGAACACAGATTTCTCTACTACATTCTGTTGTATTTGTTGTTTTTTTCATAGTTATAAAGTATCAAAATAAAAAGAAAAATTATATTGCTTTATTTAACTCAATTTTGAAGCAAGCTATTCAAAAATCCTATCTAAATTATGCGTTACAAGACAAAAACACTGAAATGAAATTCTATAAATCGTTTAAAGCTAGTTGTTCTTATTGCAATGTCTGCAAGATTCCATAATATTTTCAAATCTAACCATCACTGATGTTGCATTATCCCTGTAAAGAATGAGTCACCACTATGCAAATTGGGTATTGCCATCATTTGTTACACAGCAGTAAATCTATGGATTTCTTTCTTAAGAACAAAGCAGGTAACCAGCCTTTGCTCTTTCAAAAAGATGAACTTCAGTTTCATAAGTTTCACCAGAAAAATTAGATATAGATGCACAGCATCAGTAGCTAGAGAAAAATCTTGACATTATTCAGATATTTCTCTCATACTCCTGAGGAGAGGTAGTCTTGTTTCATCTGTGGTTTTCCCATTTATTTCAAAATTCATTTCTATTGCAAATCGTATTTATATTTATTTTATTTTACCGCAATAAAAAATATTTAAGCTTAGACGTTTTCAAACTTTTTTTTCTTAAACCAAACAATTTTTCGAAGATAATAAAAATAACATTTTAAAAAGAAAGCTTTTGTAAATGTAAAAACTGAATTTACATTATCAAAAGATCGATAAAACTAGTGAGAGTATTTTTTCGATTTTTTTTTCATTATACCAAGTGGTGTGTTTAGTTTCGCAGAAAAGTTAGGAAAATCAAGTATACATTTTGTGCTTCTTTCCACTGACCCATTAAATTAAAAATTTGATATAGATGCATAATCTTGGTGTCAGTCTTGCCTTTTTGAGCTAAAGTTTTTGATTTATACAAATAGATTGGTAGACAATCTACTCTTTGGCATATTTGGACCAAAATTTGATACAAATCTACGAGACTTATGCTACAACTATATTCCAAATTCGTTAAGCCTGTTGCAGTTTTGAGTTACCATGTTGACATGCACCTGACGTTCAGACAGGTGACCTCTCATGGGGGAATTTAGTTCAAAATGTAACGGAAATCTACAATTTTGGTGTAAGGGAGCACAATTTCCTCTATCTAGTTTGTTTCTTCTTGAATTATCTTGTTCATAAATACCGACAATTTCTAGAAATGTTTGTCTTGGTCTCGAAGAGTTGTGGAAATTCACCAAAATTTCAAGGTCGACTTTGCTGGCGACTATACTTTTATTTCTTCTTTGTGTATTTCGTATACGAGAAATGAAAATAATGAACATTTTCTTTAATAGATTATATATATTAGGATCTAGAATATGGAACTAGTAATTCATTTAAATTGGCTAACACTGCATCACACGGTAAAGCAGACTTTTCTCTACTTTAATAAAGACTTGGTTAATAAGCTGAATTGTTAACAATGCACCCACACGACAAAAACACATTACTATACATCTACCTTCTTTTGCAATATTATTTCCTCCTCGCTTTTCAACGACGCAACGATGTTTCAAATCTGTCGTTCCATTTCTAAAATGCTTCCAATCCACAATTTAAAAAAAATTATACATCGAAATAAGTCGAAAATGAAATGCGCAACGAATTGTAATCTCGAATCAATGATCATAGCCATGTTAACAGCGATGTCATTTTGTTTCAAGTTCCTTGTCGTTTGGTTTAATGCCTTTCTACCCACTCTTCCTCGTAGGCGGTCAACCTTTGGATAGCGAACTTCGACTCGCTTCCTAGGAAAAGGAACTCTCGTCTGGTAAACTCTCGAAATTGCGTCAACAACCTTTTTATAATGATGATGTAAGAAGGGCTGCTCTATGTTCTAGGATAGGGTTGTGGTAAATGATATGATTTAAGTACGAAAGCGACTAACAATACTTTTATTTTCAATAGGATAGGAAAAAGTTTACCGGTGCAAACTTCGCAATTGGTAAAGTTCAGAACTAGTGATAACGAAATGACTTTCGGCATATTAATTGAATAAGTAAAAAGAACAATACTTGTCAAATTTTCAATTTGATGTAATGAAATCTAGACAGGTAATGTTTTCCTATTCAAATTTCAAATATGCTTGACATCAATAAAGGAAATCTCGCATAGTACTATTCTTGCACTCAATGATTATATCTACATTTATTGAAATGATTTGTAAAAGACGGCGGAATTTGTATTGTTTTTCTCATTAGTTCAATCGAAGAGCTATTTAGGATTTTTGTTACACGAAGTATAAAAAAATAAAATATTGTAACCATCAAAAGTCTTGATCTCGAAATTTTGATGAATCTGCATTTTAAACCTTTTCGACTCCGATATAAGCAGTTTTGAAATTATGTCTGTCCAAAGATCTTTTTGTGAATACTATCACGCAGAAACCTAACAAATTAAAAGGGAAGAGATTTAGTACATAATTTAAACTCTGAATACCATTAAAAAACATTAAACTAAAATAAGAGATTTCTATCAAATTTTGAAAGCAATCAGCAAAGTGAAGAGTATACAATTAATTATCGTCTGGCTTCAGTGCTCTTCAAAATGTCTCTAAGTGAGGAAGTATACAAGAGAGTTGATGATAAATCTCTTCTAATGGTTATTACTAATTCATCTAAAATTAAAATGTACCAGGCGCTTCTGAACTGTTTTCTTTATTTTCTCAGATGCTTGCACAGTATGGCATATTTTGGGTTTGATTTCATTGGGGATAGAAGAATACGCATTTGTGCCTTTTTTTTCGATTGGAAAATTTGATCTATCCTTTATCATAAATTACAGTTTTGGTGAAAAGATGGCATAAAAACTTCATTTGTCGAATTTTTTCATCTTTGAGCTATTACGTTAATGCAAGCAAGCAGACCGATCGACTTACAATTATTTAACTGCATTATAATGAAAATAGACATCCATAATTCTGGTAATAAAAATATATGAGAATTTAATCCATTTAGCCTGTATAAGTTACATTTATATGCACAAGACCAGGCAAGTGTAGCCTTATCCCTGACGAGTTACATCCAAAATTTAACAAATATACAGTTAAAGTATCCACCCAAGCCCAATTTTTGACCAAAAATCGCAATTTTTATCTGAAAACCTGTTCTTTTACTTATCAAAACCTCTTTTATTTTATATCTAACTTCATTTTTACTTAACTGAAAGTCTAACTGTAAACGACACTAATAACCTTTTTCCATTATTTTTTTTATTTAGGTTATCCAAAAATTCTATTTCATTCATTTTACCATATATTAGATATTATTCTGGAATACTTTCAGTATGAATTTCGTTGTCTATTTTTATTTCATTGTTGCAAATTTAAATAATTCTGAATCACTAAAATATCGTGATTTTCAACTGACGCTATTTTTTCTGACAAGCACGGAAATCTTACTTCTGACAAATATTAATTGATAACAGTATTTCCAACTTCATTTTCAAATTAAAAAACTGAATAAGTATCGGAATTACTGATACCAGATGCATAGACTACAATGCATATTTATTAGATTAGAGAAAAAAATAAAAAACAGAAAACAAAATTCAAGATTGAAATTTTTTTTAATGAATTGTGCTCAAGAAAATAACTATAATAATAAGGAATAACCTATCAGTCTATGAAGTTTTGATGAAAAAATGCTGTCTAAAGAATGAGCCAAAATAGAAGTACATTGATGAACATTATAAAGTTATGCACATTTTAGCTTTGAAAAAAGATCAAATTTACAAAAGCAAATGACTTCACACTAAAACAGGGTTATTTGTACGAATTGAATTAAACTAAACGTTTTCTTATGTTCCATTAAAAATCAATGATTATACATAACGAAGGAAATACTATTTCTGTCATTTGATAATGCTTGAAAAAAGGTCATATTCGGGACAAAAAAAAAGTTAAGTTTTCCCAAATATTTAAAAAATAAAATATTTTTTACAATGTATTTTTTTATTTAAATGTCATTTGAAATATTTGAAAATATTTTACTTCACATATCATTTTTAAAAAAATGCCCCCGAATATTGTTGAATACTTTCAATATACCGCATGTCACATTTCATTCTTCCAACTCTTAGTTTTTGAGTTATTGTGCTCAGACAGGCAAGTTCAAAAATGATTATTTAGGATTTGTGGAGGTCTAAATCAAGGAGATCACCCATATCTCAAGGTCAAATGTGGACAGTAACAATATATTTTTTTTCTTTGTAAACGAGAAAGTTAAAAAAATACAATAAAAATTTCGATCACATTTTCGGTAAATACTCAAAACATAATAAATCAAACCGAAGTCCTGCTATGAAATAGTTATTTTTTCTCAACTGAAGGCTGTGTTTGGAAATTGATGCGAAATTTTACTTGGAAGGGTATTTAAAATTGTACTGCAACACAGAGCTTTAAATACTGTACTACTAGAAGTAAATAATTTTATGATCCAATTCTTTTTAATATTTTATTTAAAATACATGACCCGAAAAGTACGGCTGAATTTAATTTTTTTTAATCAAAATCTTGCTACCTTGAAATGTGCAATTTGCTATCCATGCATTCAATAATGTTAGTGTAATTCTCAGAATTGAGATAAAACAAATTAACACTTTAACTGAAGCGCCCCTTGAATTACTTATCTCTAAGGGTTAATGAAAACAATATAATTTAAAGAAAAAACATCTTTAAAAGAAAAATATTTAAACTCTTGGTTATCGGCAGTTGTTAATTTCAAAATGTTAAAAAAATTTAATCGCAAAAAAGAATACAACGAAAAAGAACATTTTTAACTAAAAAAAATTAAACTATCTAACTTGTAAGTACTTAAAACTGTTGTTCATTTAGTCATTATAGATAATATGAGCCCCTTACCACAAATTATGCACCAATTTTCGAGTTGATTTTTGCCCTTTTCGATGATTTTGAGAACTACTGTCGTACTTCCCAACTCTGAAAATTAGGATTTAATTGCTTATAATAGTAAAATGTTGCATTAAAAATGAAATTCTTAAGGAATTTAATTATATGAAACATTCAAAAGGCTATTGCTCAAAAACAATGAATAGTCGAAGATGAAAAATCTTACTACTCGTTACATATGATGTGCTGGAAGCGGAAAACATTAGGTTTATTTGAAGCTCTAAAAATTAAGCTTTACCATTTACTGTTACAATACAATTAGACTTAGTTCAAACAATTCTGTACTTCTTATAATCTTTAAAATCCGGTATAGTAAATTCAAGTGAAAAATATGGGGCAGTGCTTCATCTCAAGTGAATGGTTGAAATAATGCAAAACATAGCCTTGAAAAGATTTCAATCGACATAGAAGTGTTGACAAACAAAAGCAGCTTCCCAACAATGGCTCATTTTTTTAATTTTTGATTCTACGATAAGCTGCGTTGCCATATCCCTTATTTCGAGTCATTCAAGTAACCCATTCATTGCAAATATGTTATCAATCTTAGATTTTCACGGCCCTTCTAACAATGTCAGCCTCTATCAGATGCATTCACACCTAACATTTTATCTCAGAAATGCACTCTATCGTTATAAAGGAACTGAATTTATCGTATCCAATCCAGGGTAATTTTTTTTTCTTGAAAAATTACTTTTTGTGTAACTTGAGAAAAATGCAGGTGACCAGTAATTAATGAGAAGCCGTCTAAAACTTTCATAAAAGAATAGGCTTATATTTCATTTAAGACAATAGATGATTTTTTTTACATTTAATCAGATTAAAGTTAAAATTTTTATTTAACTTTATATTAATCAGTGTATACCATTATTTAAAATCTGTCGCGATTGTCTTTAGATTTCAGATAGTATAATTCGCAAAAAACTCATGATTCAAATAATTTTATTGGAAAATGAATTTTTTTCATGGTATTCAAGACTTATGACTTGAATTATTTATACATTTGTTAAGGAAACCTGCGGGAATTTTCTTCCCGCGACTTTTTCGTATATCAGTGCAATACGCCGCATTTTGTGATTCATAATGCAGTGAAATATGGATTTTGAGTGTCGTCCTCTCCCAGATTAGGATTCAAATTTGGTATGGATCTATAATGCTAATAACAAAACTACAAAGTTTCACTTCTCTAAAACGTTGCATTTTTGCGTTATCTTATTCTCAAACTTATAGATACACATATTAACAGACGGCCAACACTTTAAACGATTGGATCTAATTATTTATACAGATATGCATTTCTAATAATAAAACTATTTACTTGATTTCATCTATTTGGCTATTGACATTTTTGAGTTATGTTGACACGGATGGGCGAACATAAGTTTCCCATATACAGACTGCATCCAAATAAATTGCAATTTCAGCGTTCTATACAAACATTTCAATGTCGTATACAATCTGGAATACAAAGGTCATTGAAAAAAATGTAATTTATCGTTAAAGCCACACACCAAATTTTACCACAATAACTTGCTTTGGTTTTGAGTTATCAGGTTAAAAAACCAACAGTCTCGCACGATTTCCCAACTAGTTTTTTTTTTCGGACTTGGGAGTCTTGAAACTTGTAGATTCCTCAAAACATCGATGTCGAAATTTTAAGCGATCACAATACTTCAGGAATATATTTCATATTCGAGAAAATAAACTAGCAAGAATAATCTTCCCGGATTCTTCTTGCGTATTCCCTAATAAAGGTGTTATCCCCACTTCCTCCCGCATAAAAACTCGGGGACTTTGGGCTACGAATTCTAAGAATATTATTTTCAGAATCTCGCACATGAGCATTTTCTGGTACTTAGCATCGAGAAGAAAACCGAGTATGCATTTTAGATGTCTTTTACTAGTCGATTGAAGCCAAAATTTGAAAATGGATTACATATTTAGTAATACCACATGCGAAATTCCATATGTCTAGCTCAAAGCGTTTTTGAGTTGCCATGTTCACAGACAGACAATTCCAAAAATAAGTTTTTCGAATTCGTGAAAGTTTGAAATTAGTAAAATCGTAAAAATCTCGAAGATAATTGGTTTGATAAACATAATACTTTCCCTATGTATACTTGGTATACGAGAAAGTAAAAAAGCAACCAGCGTAAGAGCTCCAACTTCATCTTAGCAAAAATCCAATTATAAGTGTAACGGTAGAAACTTCATAAAAGTTATAACTCTTACCTTCCATAAGTGGTTTCATTCAAAAGCGTTTTCTCATCATCATCGTCCCCCGAATCTTCATCAGTGAGATGCAAATCCGTTTTCAAGGGAACCGGAGCCATTGTCTCTTAATTCCTGCAAAACAGAATTCAAATCAATTTTAAAATATTAAATTTATTTAACAACACAAGCTCAATTTTAAAGCGAGGTTAATAAAATTGCCATCATGTGGGCTAGAATCAAAATCGGTAGCAACATGAAAAAAAAAATTCCGTCATGCATAAGCAACTACAGACATTGATGCTTTGAATGTCTCTTTTAATTACAAGTGAACACTACATCGTATGTCTAGCTTTCAAAAATAAAGAAAAGGCAATTTTTTAGGTAACGTATTTTAATCTGAAAAGAATTTCTTGGATTTTCGTGCAACAAATACACACAAATCCTAATTGCATTCATTAAAATACAGTGGACTCGCGTGCAGTGGCTTACAATAAGAAATCGTTTCTTGGGAAATGCATTAACGGACGAATTGATGCCTTTTCAAACACGTCTCAAATTTGCATATTGTTACCGAGATGTTATTTTTAAAACTTTCATCTCCAATGTTTACAAGGAAATATATACATTTGCTTATCGAAACAAAATTTCTATTACAATGAAAAAGGAAAATTTATATTTAGCGTAAAACGAAACGCTTCAAGAGAACTCGTTATTATCTCGTAGTATTATACAAACTCACGTTATATAAGAATGCGTTAAAAGAGTCCACTATATTTTCACACCAAAAAAAGTTTCAGATGCATTTTATCCTATATAATTTTAACAAAAATCAAATTGGCTTTCATTTATAGAATTTACTTTTTTAGCTAATTAATATTTGTAACAAATATTTCAGTCTTTTACAGTAGGAAATATCTTTGCTGATACCGTTCTAAATTATCCAATATTTTGTCTTTCTTTGATTCCGATAGTTTTTATTAAACTATTGAGTCGCAAATTAATTTTCCGGGAAAAAAATCGGCAAGCACTATCACAAGGCATCTTTCTTTTCAGGCTTTATCAACCTACTCTACAGAGAATGCATGATCTCAGATTTAAAGGGCATCAAGCAGAAACACGCCACTGATCGTTTATGGAATCGCGTTCCAAAATTCTCTGTACCCGAAGCCAATATCTTATCACCTAGACACCGCAAACACTTTTAAAAAGGATAAAATAATAGTTGGTAAGTCATTTAAAGGTTTAACATCAATTAATTCATTCCTCTTAATGTTTGTATATATGACAATTGAAAATAATTTGGCCCTTAAGCCTTTAAAAAAAATGACAATTCTTATCTTTCTGTAAAGAAACTGAATCAAAATGCAGAACGAAACCGTTTCAAATCTTAATACTCCCTCCCAAATAAAATAAACAACACATTTGTAAAAAAATTGAATAATTTTACCAAAATCTCAAAATAAACAGGCAATTATTACAGCATGTCAAAAGATAATTTTAAAAAAATAATGACATTACCGCATAATCAATAATCGATTCCCAGGTACATTTTCTACCATTGATCTATAATTTATTCCACATCTAAGAAAGCTACTAATTCATCTTCCATTCAGTTAAAGAAATAATCTATTTCCTTTTATTTAAAAATTAAATTGTCAGGTATACTAACAAAATGGCATAATGACAAGTGAAGTGTATTGTCATTTGCAATCATCTTGCTTCAAATCCTTAAGAAGTTCTCTCAAAACTCTGCTTGTGCTGTAATGTTTTTGGATTTGATTACATTCTGAACATATTAACCAGATGGCATGATGGCAAGTGAAGCATATTGTCGTCGTGTTTGAGAACTTTAATAAGGTTTGATCAGTCTTTGCCTGTGACGTACGCTTTTAGGTTTCTCTCATATTAACTTTCTAATATTATACATGATAACAAATACCCAAATTCAGAGTAGTTTCTTGTTTATATACTATTTGTAAAATAAGAATCACTCTCAATGATTTTAATATATTCTAAAAGGGTACAATGATGCAACGTATCAACTATAGCCAGAGCAATATTACAAATTTAAATAATATTCTAGGTTAAATTATCATTTTTATTTGTGGAATTGCCTTGTTTATAAAACTAGGTTCTATTTCCAATCGAACGTTTTAGCTCGCCAGCATTTTTGGTTCAATCGAGAACATTATTATCCCATATTAGCTACCAAAAAACTTTATGTCTTCTATGTAACATCAAGGCAACAAACTTTCCCGCAGAATATTTGTAACTATATGCCGTGGAATTTATTTTGACAGAGTAAATAACTCTTTCAATTTCCAAGTTAATGTAATGTAGAAGTTTTGAAAGGAATACATATCATCTTACCGCCGTACAAAATTTCGAATTGCGTATTCAAACAGCCCTAGAGTTGCTTTCATACGGAACGTTTTTATACTATGTAAACATTTCTTCCAAATCCCTTCAATCCTTTGCTCAACTGAAACATCATAATTGAGAAAAAATAAGAGCATTAAATTTTGAGAGTTTTACAATACCTCTGATTGTCCAGTTTAGATTGATCAATATCCTGTTTTGAAGCTATTTAAGGGCTATCTTGAAACGAACCTCATAATTTTGATTCAGGATCAAATATGAGGATGATATTTGAAGCTGCATTCTCCTTTCCAAGCATCCGTATCACAATAGCGGTTTGATCCTCGACAAATTTAATTTGGACGTAGCCAGTATAAATAGCATGGAATCAGGTCTCGAATCAGCGACATTCCGCTTCTAAAGCCAGAATTCTGTCATAAAACAACAGTTGCTGATGGGCTTTGGAAATTTTTTATCAAAGCAATTATTATTATTATTATTATTATTGAAATTTTGATTACCGATGTTTGTTAAAGATTTATTTTTAATTTGTAACAGTTTTTATAAATAATGCATACTAAATAAATAAACAATAGACAATTTTAATTAGTTAAGAAATAACAATTCTAGCTGAGAAAAATTCGTTGATTTCAAAAAATAATTACAAAAATAGCAATTTTTATGAATAAATAATTGCAAAAAATAAACTATATAAAGCGCTTTGAATACAACAACTACACAAGAATAATTCCAAATAAATAGTATAATTCATATCTAGGGTCCTCAAAACTTTTTAAAAAAGACAATTTTAGCCATTTTTTTATTGAACACCTTGGCGCATCAGATATAAAAACTGACATGCTTAAGAAGATACAAGAAACTGACATGTTAAAGAAAAATAATAATAATCAAGAAATAAAAAAATAAAAAAAATTTAGTTAACCCAAATAAATTAGAATTATAGACTGTATTTTAACATTTTAGCAGCAAAAAATTCAAGGAACCTAAGTAAAAATTCGAATTCCTGACGAATTCAGATGAAAGACATTCGAATAAATCAAGTTCCACTGTATAGTAATATGTCAAATTGCACGACTTTAATGCTTAAACAAAATATTTAAAGTTTGGAGAAATAAAGAAATGGCTAACCCAAGGTTTTTCCATGGGAAAGATATTTACAGGTTTCCCACGCAAAGAAAAATCAACTTAAACAAAAGACAGGAAATGCTTTTCAAATGAAAAGCGAAACGCAAAATTTCATTTGAAGATGGTTTCGAAAATTATTTAACATCAGCGGTATTTCAAATATATTTTAAAATAGTATTAGAAATGACAATATTATTTTGATCGCGTTTATGAAAAATATGGATGGGTGCTTTTTTAAAATTCTTTTTCAATGTTCGATAATACGATAAACTCTTGATTATCTATGGCAGTTAATAACAAAATATTGTTTAAAAAATATGAAATACAAATTTTTAAAAAGTATGTTGACACCAAAAGACAAAAACAAATGAAATATTTTTGTAAAGATGTAAACCAACAAAATCATAAAATGTAAAACATAATCATGTGGTAATTCTCGTAAAAATTTATAATGGTGGTAATTTCTGGTAAAAAGAAGACCAAAAAAAAACGAATTATATCTCTACAGTCTCCTTTTATTACTACAAAATATAGCCGAATTAGAATATTACTGATTAGCCCATCCCCATTAGTTGTAATCATTCGTTAAATCTAAGATTACGGTACAGTTTCGTCGCCAAGCTCAAGAAACGTTCATCAGCCGTTAAAATGATCGCCCATTGACCACCATTTTGGATAGCTGTATAAAACGAAGTTTCTCTTCTAAAACATTTAGCTTTCGCTTTGTCAGATTGTAATTGAAATTTTGTTAATAACTAAATTATGCGAGTTTTCTTTTGAAAACATACTGTCTGGTAATCGTACCGTAATTGGTATCAATTAAATATGTCAACTAATCTAAAAAATTCCTAAATTATAATTTATTCGATTCCAATCTATCAAATTTTTTGAATTAATCTTACAATTAATTTGGCATTTCTGTGTGTAAATTCACCAAAATTAATTATTTATAAAAGAATACGCCCGAAAAAGGGTGAAATGACGGGTAGATTTTATTGGTAGATTCTATTGATCATCGAAAGCAACTATGCCAAATAAACTGCCATTAGACTTCTCACAAAGACTTTTGACTGAAAGCAGTCCTTTCGATGAATGTAAAATATATTTTTTCGGGAAAGTACATTAAAAGAAAGGAAGTGACGCATCCTTCTTTCAACAAATAAAAAATTGGCTTAATGTAACTTTCGTTTTATTTATTTCTGCTCATAATTTCACTTTCATTCTCAGATGATCAAAATGAATGGACTGCTGTTATTCCATAGATTCCGTAGAGAAAAGTTGCTTGTCATGAATTTTATGCTCTGAATGATTGTGCAATGTTTCATGTATTTGTGTATGTCATCTACAGAAGAATCTTTTTCTCCAAATTCACTTTCCTTTCAAAATCTTTCCACATTATGTGAAAGGAACATTTGGGTGCGTGCAGAAAATTAAAAATTGCATCTAGTTGTAATAATATTTCAAACAATGCCCACCAACGATTTGATTCTGTATTCTCAAAATTACATGCTGGCAAAACATCAGACATTCATTCCGTCATTTTCATATATGAAACGTAATTGCGCTATAAATACCATTGACGGCTAGACCTGTCAATAAAAAAATATAATGTCAAAAATATTTGTTTAGCTGTCACACCCATTAGAAAATTGCTCTATCAATATTTCAGAAGAAAAGTAATTTTAACCCAGAAGATAAAAATATGACATTAATAATTCTACCCACATTTTAACTCTGCCCGTAAATGAGTTAAGGTACGATTTTCCTTTCTAGAGCATTTAAAGAAATTTTATATCGCTTTAGAGAAGAGAAATACTAAAACATATCAGCTAGTATAAATGCTCTTTCCTATGTAAGTGCATTTTAGAATTTACAATATGGGCCATAGAAGTCATGCTGTGGGCGATGATGGCAACATGAGGAAAGCATTTATGAGCTACTCTGCTTCTTGAATATTCACATTACATTAGATTAACGTGAGAGCACTTTAGTCTTGATGAAGTTTCATACTCTGTAAATTAATGATATGCAAACCTACCATTCTCCGATCAACAAAACAAGAACCCTTTTGTTGCTTACTTTTAAAAAAATGGGAAGGGGGGCATTAAAGGAGACACTTTAATTATTTAGGATGAACAGGAATTTCATTTCACTGGAAATATATCACGCTCTTTAAATATCTATATATCTTTACCGAAATTGAAATGCAAACCTGACATTCTTCTGTGAAGGAGATAAAATTGCTTCTTGAGAAAAAAAATTCTAAGCTGAATTTAAATTAACAATAATAATTTCCAATGTCAATCTAACTCGGTACCTCTCCACATATATTGACTGAAATTGTCATGCATTCTTCTATCAAAAATATGAGATTGCAATCTCTGCTTATTTCTTTCTCCCGAAAACTTCAGAGGAAACGCAACCAGGATTTATATTAGCTCTAATAATTTCAGCTATTAGCAAATCGTACTCTGTCTACATTCATGCATCTTAACTGAAACTAGTATGCAAACCTGACATTTGTCAACCTAAAAGATGATTGTTGTCGTTTCTCAAGGGAAAAAATGAGAAAACTTCAAACCATGATTTATACATTAACAATAACATTTTTATTGTAAATAAATAACACCCTCTACATTGTTGTATATCTTTACTGAAATTTATATTAAGCCTAATATTCTCAGGTCAAAAAGATGAGATTACCATTATTGCCTCTCCCCCCACCCCTCCAAAAAATGGAAAAGAGTACCAACCAGGATTTATAATAACTATACCAATTTCCACTATCAACAAATTACTCTTTATAAATCTTTATGCGTACGTTGAACAAAAATGACATACAAACCAAATATTTTCTGGTCACGAAGATGAGATTACAATCGGTGCATGCATTCCGGAAAGGAAAATAAAAATGACAACCAAGCTTTACATGAACGAAAACAATTTCTACTATCAATAAAAATCTATTTTTATTTGGAATCTGTTAAAACCTTAGTTTTTAAAACATTAAATACTCACATATTCTGCAATTGGAAATGCCAATGAACGTTTCTATCTTAAAAATAGAACAGACGATAGTAAAAATAGAAAAATTTCGAAATTTCTGCACGGTCTTTCGAAGAAAGAAATTAATTTCTCGAATTAAAGCGTGTCAAGATTTGGAAGAAAAGAACACAGAAATAAAAGAATGTTTCGATTGAGAGCAGTTTCCAAGACGAAGAACGAATTAATCGTTCCGAAATAATTGCTATAAAAAGAAATCTCAAACATGCTTAGTAGAATAGCGAAATGAGGTTTGAAGAACAAGTTGAAAAAGAAAATCCAAAACAAATCATCTCCGGACGTGTTTAAAGGTCGCAGCCTTGAAAACTCTGAAGACAATTCCTTCCTTTTGGGGTCATCGCTGCTCAACGAAGCGTAAGTCACTGTTCGAATGACAAGGCATTGGCAGACAGTAAGCTTTTCGACATCTTCACCTTCCGATGCTATCGAAAAAAGTCTTTTGTCGATGTTTGGTAATGCAGACGGAGTAGCAATGTCCTTTGTACTAGGGTGAAAGTATTTCGCTATAAGAATTTTCAAGTAGGAATGAGAAAGACAAGAAGGAAATGAAAAGGACGGCTTACAAGTATCCTTGTAAGTGGTGAATTCCAGAAATATCTAGGATTCTACCGGATTCTGTTTTTGCTTTATTAAAGTTAGCCTTAGCAAAAAAATTACGCCTGCAAATGAAATTTGATTTTACTGTAAAAGAATTATACATTTTTAGACTAATGTTATTGAAATACAAGAATTTTCAAACTGGTATGAGAAATACTTAAAGGAAATGAGAAAGGAAGGCTTACAAATCTCATTGTGATCGGCGAATTCCAGAGATGTTTTGAATTTTCACAGGTTCTGTTTTTGTTTCATTAAGCCTTAAAAAGAACTTAAGCAAGAAAAGTCCAATAAAATCTGATTTTACTTGGGAAAAATTATGCATTCTCAGATCGCTATTTCTGAAATACAAGAACTTTTAAGCAGGAATGAAAAACGCATTGAGAGAATTCAAAAAGAACGTTTACAAGCATTTTGTAAATGCCGAATTCCAGAAATGTTTTATGCTTATTTCTTTTACTAATCATGGATTTTTTTCCCACTAATGTTAAGTCAGGAAGAATAGTCGGATGTAAATCAAAACTGCTTTTACGTCTAGTAAACTAGATCGATATCATAAGAATTATTTCTAATTTTATGAAAGAAATAAAACGATAAGAATAATTTTTAAGCATAATATTGCACATGAATTTTTAAAAATTTTAATCTTTCTTTTTAAATAGAATCACGTCACATTTTTTAAAGTTTTCTTTTTGAAACTCGTTTTATTAATAGAATGAATCTTTAGTTCAGGAAAATAATTAATCTTTTTACTAAAATGTTTATGCAGAAAACATGTTATATTTACTGTAATTCAACAAAATATCTCACCTGAAATTAATGAAATGTGGTTTTTGTCTCTCATACAAATAAAATAAGGTAATTTTGTAATTTTTTAAGCATTATTCGAAACTGAACCTTTAGCAACTTCTATTCTTCTAATTTAAAGATTAATTTTAACACTGGAACCATATATTTTGAGAATAATTCGACTTATCTAAAAGTTCGATTAAAAAAGAATTGAATCTCTAAAGTAAATCCATAGAGAGCGCAACAAATTTTAAACCAAGAAGACAGTAAAAATTTGTTTTTAATAATTAACAATTTTAATAATTGATGTATAATTAAAAAATAAACAGCTAAGTAATTTTAATGAATAAAATAATAATAATATTTTTAAGAATTTTAAAACGAATAATTTAAAAAACTAGTGACTTTAATAAAAAAAAATCATTATACTACACTTTGAATGCAATAATTGCTAAACAACACTCCAAAATAAACAATACGACAATCAACATTTCAAGAGTTCTTTTTTTAAAGAAGATGAGAATATTAATTTTTTTTATTGAAGGCATTGTACAACAATCAAATGATGGACTGAATTAAGAGACTTTGAATTATTCATTTGCGATAGCTGAGAAATGCAAAATAAGAGCGCACTTAACAAACAAATACAATACAAAAAAAAATTTTGTTGCAATTTTGATTTTAAATTAACCAAAAAAATTCGAATTATACCAGCTATTTTAATATTATGTTAGTAAGAAATTCAAAGTATCACAGAAAAATCTGAATTAAAAAGAATGAATTATCCAAGCTACAAAATGAATAAAAATATTCACTTTATAACTTCGGATTGTTTGAAATAAAACTTTATTTTATTAGCAGTTTTTTTTAATTGTTATTTTTATTTATGTTAAAAGCAGTACAGTTGTAGCTGCTATCTTCACCAGATGAAACGGAACAATTCTCGAGCGCACACCTACCCAGAATACACTCAACCTTCCTCGTTCAATTTCATTATTTATGCGCTATTTTGTGAAGTTATGATAGCGCTTTCACTATTGTTTTTAAGAGCCTGAAAAGATACCTTTGATGAATGTGTAACACTTTCCTATTCAAACTGATAGAGTAAAGTGAGAAACCTAAATACATGACTCTTATTAGGTTTATTCTCGAAACCGGTTTTGAAACGAATCTCATGATGGATTTAAGCAGGTTAACATAGAGATAATTAAGCTGCTCCATTTTTCTTGTATAAATTGTAGCGAGTATCAATAAGATAGATTGATTAGGAAAATTAGCATTTAACACCGACGCTCTCAATAAGTAGTAGTGTTGACACAAGAAATGTTAGAGAGAAAAACATTTTGAAACATTTTTTTTTCTGTCAGTTTAGATTTGAAGTGTAATCACAATCAATGTAAATCGTTAAATTAATTCTGCTTTATGATGTAAATATGGGAATGAATTTAGATGAATGTGTGATAAAAAAAAAAGGAATAACTATTTTTTATTGGAAGACTCTTGATTACTTTGCATGCCGATGGACAAGTTTATGTTCACAGGAAACTCATTATTTTAAATCCGATTTAGAGATGTAAAATTGTTTTATCTGATTCCATTGAATGGAATCTAAAATTTTAAAAAAAATATGTAAGGGTTTTAAAGTAAGCTTTTAATATTGTGCTTCGATGTAAAAAAACTATTAGGGAGATTTAAACAAAAATCGCAAAAATTTGAAACAGTGATGTAGATGTTCTGATTAAATTTTAATCATATTCATATAACAGTTTAATTTTTATCAACTGTTTAAGAATTTTTTTTTCTTTTGATAGCTCAAGCGGCTTGAATTTCTGTGTTTTCTGGTCTTGATGCTTTTATGGTTTTGTTTTTATTTCGAAATTTGTTTTTATTTTCTGGCTAAAGAACTTTTTTTTAAAACCTTTTAGTTACTAACAGCAACGTGCTTTAAAAATCATTTTCATTCTTATTATTTTTTACTTTTTAATCTTTAATATACTTCACGATTTATTTTTATAATTATTTAGGGATATTATAAACTGTTTTTTCCAAATTCATTATTAGATAGCACTCCATAAAGCAAATTAGTAATAAACAAAATTAAGAGAATAATTGATATTTTGTTCCGAAAGTATTAAACGGTGTATTTTCATCGAAAACATGCAACTAGGAAGTGCAATACCGGACCAAAATTTTAAAACTGGTATTCGGTATTTTTTAAATCTTAATACCGGGATACCGGTTTTAATACCGGTATTAGAAATTTTGGAAAAAGAAAGAAAACACAAATGTTTCTTTTTTTTATTTGACAGTTTTGTTAGAGAGTGTAAATATCAGAAAAAATAATTTGTAATTTATAAATTATAACAGTATATAATCACAAAAAAGTAAAGAAACATCTTATTTATTTAAATCACAAAAAAAGTGTAAATATCACTATTGAGTTTGGGTACTATTACAAATTTTTGAAATGTGATCTAAAAAAAACATAATGCACAAATTGTACTGTCATTAAGCCTGAAAAGTAATTTTGTGTAAAAATTACCAGCTGTCGAAAACGCTCTTTCGGCATCTACGCTAGTTGGTGGTACTGTTAGAAATGCGCGATATACTTTTTCCAAGTATTTACCTCTAAATCCCTCATCTTCAAATAAATCGATTTCTCGTCGGATGGTTTTGGATATAGCTGATTTCTGTATTCTATTTTGGTTCTTTGAAATTTTTTTACTTATCGCTGATTCTAATGTTTGTTTAAGAGACAATTCCTTTTCACTATCGACAGTAGTGACATCATAATCTTCGACAATTGAACCGAATTCTGAATGTGGATAGGTTCTGAATGTAGCATTAGTTCTGAATTATCTAGCATATATAAAAAATGTAACCTATAGTTTTCACGACTGTTAAAAAGTTTCAATATTTGGATATGGGTGTGTGTGTGTTTTTAATATGTATGCCGCAGAAATCAGGCGTACTCGTGCCACTCAAGCAGATACTCCTTTAAAATTCATGGAGACTTCAAACAGATTAGGCTGATGAATGTCATTGTAAATCCTTTGTGCATGTTTTAATATGCAAATAACATTTTTTGTTCTATATAATAATCAATTATAACATAATATAATTATCTATTAAAATGGGAAGCGATGTATTAATGGAAGAGCCAAGAGAATAGCAAAGTAAGGCTAAAATGATAACATTACTTGTGAGGATTGATTAAATGCTATAGAAGTGGCCTTAAAATAAATTAAAGATTAAATCTCATGTACGAAGTTGATGTTTTTCATGAGATGCCATAACTTAGCATCGAAGACCCATTGATTTATAAGGCAGCAATTTACTATCATTAATTTAAAAAAAACTGCTTTCTTTTTTTGAAGATTCGTTTTAATCCTGTTTTACTCTTTTTATTAAGATAAGTCTTGGTTATTTTATTGGCTATGTAAATCATATTTTTATCTTAAAATGCAGCATGTTCTGAAACATATTTATTGCATGATACAGACTGTGTGATGATGACAACGTTCTCAATATCTGACACTGGCAATGAGAATTTGAGACTATTCTATTGAATCGGATTGAAGGATGTGTCCTAGTGCTGTGTTATACATAAAATCATACGAAACATATTTTGTGATTTGCAAATATTTTAAACATTGTGAAAGTTATTAAACATTTCTTACTGGAAACAATCAAAGTGCAAAAGTTTGCAATTTGTGATCAACAAGATTTCATAGTTTCTTAATAAATTCAGAAAAATATGGTAAAAATGTCTTATCAAGTATCATGAACCATAATTAATCACAGTTTTAGACTTTAAAATATAAATTCTGTAAATAAAATTTTTCATTGACAAAATTTTATCTTGTAATTTATCACAGCAAAAAACATATTCAGCACCTGACTACAGTGAGGATTGTCGTTTTCTCTCACGTTTTTGGCTAGTTTGGCACATTTCAGAACTACTGAAAATTGGATTTTTTGGCTCTATGCTGTAACTGCAAACAAGCGAATTGTCTCTATTTTTTAGATACAAATTCTTCTAGAAAAAATTAATCCTAGAAATTTATAAATTTCCAACTCGATTAAAAGATCAGGATAAAAAAAATAAATGCAGAAATAAAATTTAAAATATTTGTTCTTATTCAAAAGTGATAGCGTTCAATTGATCTTCTTTCCCCCCCAAGACAAATTAAATTTTCTTTTCTGCAAAAATGGGCAGTGTTAAATACTTCTATGTTGTATATATTTTTAGAACAGATCCAATATAGTTCATGAAGCTTGAAAATGGAATTTTGATTTTATGTATTAGTTTATCTGGTATTTCTTCTTTGTAATTTAATTTTCTATGATTTTCTAATTTCTTTATGCTTGTATGCTGCAAAGTTTCTTTTAATCTGTTTAAGAGTTTTTAAACTGATTGAACATCAAAAAAATTAAATAAATAAATCCAAAATTTATAAGTTATTTTCTTTTATTTCTTTCACAAAATTATTCGGTATAGAATTGCTTGCTGTCATATTCACTTGTGTATTTTTAAGCTAGCGATTTTTTCCCCTGCAACAGGTTAAAAAAAAAAAAAACATTTGAGCTAACAACTTTTTTTCCCCGAAACTGGCGAAGAAAAGAAATCCACTTTATCTTTCCAATTTCACAATGCATTTTTGTATTGAAAGGGAACTATTTTATCAAAAATTGATATTTGATCCGAAACAAAACAATACTTGTATTTTTACCTTACTTCGTATTCAATATTTTTAGCTCAGATTTCATTGAAATGAGAAGGACCATTCTGATAACATAAACTTTCTATTGAATAGATGGCCTTCGATTCCGATATGAAGTTACGGTGAGTTTAAAATAAAAATAAAACAATAAGTACTGAATAAATTCCTTTGAAATGTGCAATAATCTAACTTGTTTATTTATTCAAGAGCTGATATAATCTATATATCTAATGTTACGCTTGATGTATATATTTTCATTTCTAACTTTGGTGCATGCTTGCTTAAACTTGAATAAGTCATATTTTAATTAGTTGAGTGGAAGTTAAAGATGGTATGGAGGCATCTAGTACTCATCGCGATACTTTTTCTGTGAATACATAGTTTTTTATTATTAACACTTTTTAACGAATTGTCAGGAAATCTTCTTTTAAACATTTTTTATATTGAAGTATTTGTAAGCAAAGTTTGAAGAACTTATCCTATAACGAAGGTCACAGTTATGCGTATCAGATGATCCATTGAGGATAACGGGGTGTAAGTGTCATAAAGTAGAGAGAGTAGACAAATATTTATTATTAGCACTTGATGGAATACCAACACGCTCGTAAATAAACTCCTTTTTTTAAAATATATAATATTTTTAATGTTAAAATATTTTATGTGAGCTATTAATATGGAAAAAGTCTTTTCCGTTATCGTCAGCAATTTTATTTTAATTAATATGAGAGTATAACTACACCAAACAATTTTTAAACTTTGCGATTTCTCTAAAATTGAGTTCTATGAAACAATTAAAAAAATCTCAAAATTCTAATTTTTATACTAATTATTTTTAAAGAATTGTTAATCGATTTTTTGTTAATTAAAGTATTATTAATCATTTTATAGAATTATATAAATTTAATCAAAGACTGCGAGGGCCAACTCAGAAACAAATAAATAAGATGATTTAGCATATCTATAAAATTTTCATCCAATAGAAACGATAACACCGAAGAAAAAATAATCTCTTTATACATGATTTTTAATGAATAAAAATTAACTATTTAATGAATCGCCATGAAACCTTCACAAAACTCTTCCTTAGACTTAATATTATTTCTTAGAAAAAATTTAAAGAAATTATCTGAAATAGTCTGATGCATTCAAGTTATTTATGATTTTCACTTTGATTTACATAGATTATTTTCTCCATATCTCTCCATGAAATCGACTCGCAGAAGTTACATAAAAGAAAAGTAGGACGATCCCAGTAGAAGTAGGATGAATTCGGCCTGAAGGTGCAAGAAATGACAAGCATTGAGTAATCTAATGATCTTGAATCTAAGGCGTGGATCTAAGGAATGGTCGCATGCTGAGCTTTGTGCCTGGTTTCATAACTTACTCGAACACACGAGAAACTTATGGAAATATTGAAATTATCCGATATTCGGGGCTCTTGTGAACCTGTAATTAATGAATACGTGAGTTTCATAAACGAACAGTTTCTTCGAAAGAAATATCGTTAATTATATATAAAGTGAAGTGTTGCTAATTCGAAGCGAAAGGGTCACAATAAAAATTCGATTTTTCCAAAACTTTGAATTAAGAAAGGCTGGTCCTAAAATGAGTGCTGCGTGGACAAACGATAATTTTGAACTAAAAATGGCATTAGATGCTTATTTTTAATATTTAACATTTTGACAATTAAAATATTACAAATAATAAATAATTTTAATAAATAAAAGATAGGGGTTATTGAGGCAAGTGGGGTAGCAGGATAAGACAATTTAATTGAGCTGTTGATTCACTTGTAGCTGCAATAGAGCTGATAATTTTGATATTAGAGTAAAAAGGTGGAGAAAAGGCATTTGTGTAAGTAACAATAATTTTGATTAAGTTTTTTTACTTTTCCAAAGGATTTCCAAAGAAGTGATCTGATTTCTCTTAAATAGTTTGTTTGTGTGGTGGGATCTGGTGCTGAAGGAAATTAGCATACTTATAACGTAGTCCTTAGCAATTGGTTTAAATATTTTATAAACATATTTAGCAAAAAAATACCCATCTACGAGCATTAATTGCCAGTAATCAACCGATGAGGAAAATAGAGTTTCCTCACATACATCCCTTTTCCTGTGGGCGTGATGAGGTAGGAAATCATCTTAATCCTCTCTTGCTAAATCGTCGCTATTTTTTTTTTTCTTTCTTTCTTTTATGCGTCGCTGATGGTTAGGAAGTAAAAAAGAAAAATGATTAAAGAGGTTGGAAGCCGGAATTGATGAAAATACAATTGATTCTGTTATTAAGGAAAAAATAAGATTTTAAAAGAATCAGTTGATCCCTTTCAAGTTCCAAAATCCCCACTTGGAAGATTAATAAAATTTATTAGGGTATAATCAGAAGAAAACTGAAGAAAATTAAAGTAGGTAGGAGCAAGATGAAATTTTTCTTTTCAGTTGAAACTTCTTTTTAATTAATTAAAAATATATAATATGTTCCTTTGTACATCTTTATAAACATTATTAATTAACAATGAAACATAATTTAAAAACTTTCCATGAATAGTTGTTGATTCTATAAATCCCAAAGTACTAGGAATCTCCACTTATCTTTAATAATTATAATTTTAAAAAACTTAATAATTTTAAAACTAATAATCTGAAAAAAATAAATTATTGTGCTGCAATATACCTTATACAATACTTTGAATGCAAAAATAATGCAATACTTATTACAATAATGTTTTTAAATCAAATATCAGAATTCACATCTAACGCATTCAACGATTTAAAAAAATTAATATTTTTTTTATTCTTTGCCACGTAAAATAAAACAGATAGATAAACATAAGATACGGACGCATTTAATTTAAAAAAATACATAAAATATTTTTTTTTATTTCGAACTTATCAAAAATAAATTCGAATTCCTGAAGATATTTTAATATTATTTCGATAGCAAATAAACGAACTAGATAAAAACTGGAGTTATCAACGATTTTAATTAAAAACGTCCTAATAAAACAAAACTCACTATATCATTAAAGAGCTAATATTAACTTTTGAAAACTAAATTTCTGTGCGGCGTTTCGTCCTTCAATTAAATTCAATTAAATGTCAATTAAAGTCATTGCTGAGGGAAAGAGATTTTTTCAAAAGCCCTCATTTCCCTTTTCAAAATTTGTTTAAAACTCGTTCGAGAATTTCTTATTTACAATAGAAATATTTGATGGAGAAAGAAATATCATTGCTATACATATTTCTGAAATTTTCTTTTAAAATAGTTGCCAATATGCTCTTTCTTCTCCTTTCTTTATTTTTGCTTAAAGAAAATCATCTGTGGTATTTTGTACATTCGATCATTGTATTTTTTCCGCATTTCTCAGACTGTAAAATCTGAGTACTTTTGATAATATTATGTTTTTGATTTTAATTTCTTTTCTCTTTATTAATTTTTTATATTTAGATTTGCTCTTTATACTTGTTCCGGTAACAAAATTTGCGCATTTAATTTTTATCGTACTTCTTCTCATTGCTCTATGTATAATTCAATTTTCTTAATGTGTCCTTATGCGTGTAATCAGCTTTTGCATTCCAAAATACATCTTCTACTTTCTCGCTTGCGAAATACACACGAAAATATATTACAAGTTTTCAAAAACTTTGACTTCTGGTTTTAATGAATCGCCACGCTCTCCCTGAGTTCAAAGAAGAACGTGTGTGCGTGCGTGCGTGTGTGTGTGTGAGTGAGCCTAATAATTCTGGAATACAACAATCTAAGCGGTAAAATTTTGATATGTAATTTTAACACCAAACTTGTGCATTTCAATAAAATTTGGGACGAAATCCGTATATAGGAAATCTTCCTATCATCCCGTCTACGTGCATGTGATCAAGGTAACTGAAAAATGCGGCATATCGACTAGATGAAATATGATAAATATATGTTTTTATATTAAATTTGTAAATCTGTGTCGAATTTTGGAACAAGAATCTTCGTTTTTCTGGTCTGTTTCTTTCATGCATATGTGCTTACAATAATTCAGATAAGGAACAATTTTTTAACAATAAATTTTAGTATGTTGTCTTGATCTCAAAAATGTAGATATGCATCAAATTTTAGATGCAATTGATCAAAAAGGAAAGTTTTAAAATTCATTTGTTTTGGCTCAAAAAAATGTTGATCTGCATCAAATTTTGGAAACCATAGATAAAAAAGAAAACAGTAAAAATGCATTCCATTTTCTTCAATTGCTGCCAGTTTTCTTCTTAAACGTAACAGTAAATGCTTTCTATTGTTTAAACATGCGAGAAAGTCGAAAAGTGAGAACTCCCGATGGTTTAAAAAATTAATATTTTTTAACTTCAACTTTTATATATACATTATAAAAATAATGATACGATAGAAAAAAAATCGACATATAAATGAAATAAAATATATTTATGCGCATGTTTGCATATATGAATAAAATATTTTTATCATTCCTATTTTAGCTACTGGTCTTTAGAAAAGAATATAATGCGAGATAAAATTCGTTTTTGAGAACCATTTACTGTATGACAAGTTAAAGATAGTAACCATACTTTCTGAAAGAATTATCTAAAAATATATAAAGGAATTACTACATGTTATAACCTATGGTTATTTTTTAAAAATTTAAGTACTCTTAGCAGATCAATGTTTTGTAAATGAATTGCATTTTGATTTATGAATTTTATGCATTTTGATTACAGAACTACAACTTCCTTTTGTATTACGGAAGATATTTTGAATGTCAACTATAGGTTAAGAATATCGAAAAAGTTAAGGAATTTTAAAACTACATAGAACCTTCTTTTAACATTCCATTTGAGAAAAACTAGACTTGAGAAAACATAGCCACTGTCTACCAAATGTTGCGAAATTCTTTTAAAGGAACCTCCTTATTCTCCTACTTCTTAAACCTTCCTCCTTATTCTGTTTAACAGTGTTATTTATTTCTTCCTGGCAAATAAATCTTTGAAAGTCCTATGTAAATAAAGAAAGTATAATGAGCTTTTTAATGAATTAAAAATATGTGCAAATGTTGTCTTAGAAATCTTTAACCTATTTTGAATTGTTTATTGTTCTTAGGAAAATCTATTATTTTGTAAACTTAAAAAAAAATCCTTCAAATAAAAATTCAAAACAATTAAAAGACGTGATTCTAATTAAATTTCTGAAAGTGCGTGAGAAAATCCAGTTTTAGTTTAGCATCGTTAGAATCTGATATGCTTGTATATTTGCAAAGAGGAAATGCTTGCGTGGAATTAATATAAGTTTAGATTCGTTTTCTCAACACACCTCCTGACGAGATCAGATTGCTAAAAGGAAATGAACATAAATCTCTATAAAGATAAGCTATTCAAAGGTACGTGAAAAAAATTCAACCGAATATTCAAGCACCAATGAATTGTGAGACATCTTAATATTCAGTTGTGCAAACTATTTGTGCTGTACATGGATTCATTTCACCATAAATGTCACATCCTTGACGAAATAATAAACAGAATTAACGCGGGATAACACCCCCATTTAATTTCATGGAGAGTTTTGATATGTTATTGCATTTTTTGTAAAAGACTCTTTGTTTTGTATTTTCAACATTTGAACTCATCCAATTTTATATGTTAGCATTATATGGTATCAGCTGCCTTCAGCTACAGTAGAGGTATTTCGTGCATTGTTTTCTGTTCGCAAACCGACCGCCTGACCTGTATTACTCGGCCTTAAGAGAGTATTCAAATCCCCAGGACGAGCAATGCGTTTTTTTACTACGAATGTTTATCGGTGCGTAACATTCTCTGCAAGAACCGGTTTCCGAAGATTTATTTAGAGGACCGTTACCTCTTTTTTTAAAGGAAGGAAAAGAAAGAAATCAAATTAGTATTATTCTAGGTCAGTAATGTCTTCTACGTACGGATGCTTCGAATGTTGTGAACATCGATTCGAAGATGTATATTTATATAAAGGAAGTAAATATCTTCTTTAAATGCTTCCGTTCACTGAAACTTATGATGAATCAACGTACTGAAAAAGGAATTGCTCTATAAAATATGTCACATGATTTATAGTTCTGACATCCAGCAATGCTACAGAAAAATTGGATCAAATAAGTTGCAGCAATTTGTTCTCGAAGTTTTGTCGATATCATCAAGCTACCATAGACGGAGAAAGTGATGTAACAACAATCATTAACTTCCTAGTTATCGTTATGGAATGGGAATTCGAGGTTTTTAACAGGAAAAAAAAGAAGTTTACTTGAAGATCGTGATAAAACATCCATTCTTCTTTTATATAGGACTGAAGGAATAATCTGAAAAACTGATTTTTGATCCTTTCATTTATCCATTTCAAGTTAAGCATTTTTGATAATGGTGCAGTCTTTTGATTTGAAGTAGCTTCTCAATATCACAAGGAAAAAAAATATTAGATAATATTGTCTTTTGTTGAAACATTTCGGAAAAATCCCATAGCTAAAAAGACAGGAGAATGGTACTCGCTAAATTATATCTATATTAATTTTTTATTGATTATATTTTCTGTAGAAAAAACTAATAAAGTTATATTGAAAAAGGAAGAAGAGTTTTGAGAGATCTCACGGTATCTACAGATTTTTCAGAAAGTTGGTCGGTTTTTTTTTTTTTTTTTTTTTTTTTTTTTTTTTTGTGTGTGTGTGTGTGTGTGTGTGTGTATGTGTTAAAACATTTTTTTTTTAATTTGTGACAGAATTTTCTAACAGCATTTTGGGATTTACCAACGTGGATAATTTGCCTACGGATAATAAAGAGTTTACTGTAATATAACTGGATTAAGAGAATGATGAAATGAACAAAAGTGAAACCAATGAATTTCTGATAAAAGCATATTAATTTGGAAACTAAACTAAGAGCCCAAGCAAGCATATACATATTAAAACAGAAATATAATGGATCCATCTTTATAAATTGTTTGAAATTTCTCCAAGTAAAATCGAATTCCTTTCAAAATGGAATTGCAGAAATACTGGTGTCTTATTTTCAGACCCATCAGGTTACTCAATAAACTTATTATTGACCTGAACTCAAAAAACTGATTAAAGAAGACTTTTTACCGTAATTCTTAAGATAATATTCAGTTCAAAAATCGAAAGAAAAAAAAAAACGTTCATCCAAGCAAAAGTAGGATTTATATTTTTGTTACTCACTTTAATGCAAAAACATTAGTCTCATTTAATTGCTTAACAAAGATTTGCATGTTTTAAATTTGTTGCTCTATTTTTAAATATTTTGCAAAGAATTAAAGAAGTGCTATCTCAATTATCCTTTTATTAAAACAGCACGAGACTAAATTGAGTACTTAATTATGCAAATCTTGTACATCCTGCCCTACATCGGCTTTTCAATCGCATTTCAAGGCATGGCGCGGTGTGCGTTTTGAATTTCAACTTATCTTCATAGAAGAGATTTTCATCGGAAGGTTTCTGGCAGTTCAAACGATGTAGGCCATCACCTTCAGGGGATTGGAATTCTCCTTTTTATATCCGGTCTTTTGGGTCCTAGCTGGGAATCCTACCTACCATTTAACATGGTTTTATGGTTCATTGGATTCTTCCCGTTTCATTACCAACAGACGATATCTCTGTTACGGTCATCAAATTCACGAGTCATGAATTTTTCAGTTGAAGAAAAAAGTGAGGATGAGATGTCTTGACATATCACTGAATTTATGATTCAGAGTATCGATTTATTATGTTCAGATTTGAATTGAGCTGTACATTTACTACAGTATTTTCGTTCTAAAAGGGTTGAGAGTCCGAATTCTACTTTTCTTCGGTTTTTTCTATGTTTACGGTATTTACTTAAACTTTTTTGCAATATTTGAGTTGAATTCTGTTTTTTTTTCCCTGTTAGCCATACTAATTAAAATACTATTACTCATGGTAAATTATCATGATACCCACAAAAACGAATTGCGCAGCATATTTCCATACCATTTTCGTTCTAAAACAGTCACAAGTCACGGAATAATTTTGTTCCATTCTACAATTTTTACGTGATTCACTTATATCTCTGCCAATTTTTATGTTGGAATTTCTTTCCTTGATAAAATTTATTGATTAAAAAATTGCTACTTTTTGATACATTGTTCAAATTGTTTTTGAATTGAACTGGGCTGTTTATTTTTAGCAATAATTTTGTTTCAAAAGAATTAAAATTTCGGAGCCCTACTTTCCTTCGATTCTTAAAACTTTTTACAGCTCTTACTATTTAGAATTTAAATAATTTTTACTTTCAATTCGTTTCCTTGATGTTGAATACAAATTGAAAAATTATTATTTTAAGACAAATTATCCTAAAATATATTGTGCAATAGAATTAATTTCTTAATTTCTCTAAAGGCCATTTAAGTTCGTTGCCACTGATTTTTAGCTAACGAAAAAAAGTGCTGTTGTATATCTCGAAGTATCTTGATATATTTTTGAGTTATGATTCAATGAATCGATTTATTTAATTCAAGTCTGAATTGTACATTTTATTTATTTTAGTATTTTTGTTTCAGGAGACTAAAGTCGCAGAATCCTGTTTTAACAGACTTGTGCTTTATCAAGTTGTTTTTAGCTACCTGATAATGTTTAATACTGGTCTTGAATAGTGTCAATTTTTTTTTTTTTGCAATGTTTAATTATGCACTAAACATTTTACAAAGTATTTTTATTTTCTCGTATACAGAGTTTAGGGAAAGTATTGCGACTAAACTTAAATAATTTTCTTGACTGTCAGCGCATATGCACTTCTACTGTAATCTGAATGATTGTGTAACTTTAATGCGAAAAAACCTTGAATTTTGAGCTAGATGTATGAAATTTAGTTTATGATCTTTATTTTTAGATTTCCTTCAAATTTTAGATGAAATCCTTCAAAGGAAATCTTTCTGCCTGCTATTCAAATATAAATGAATTTGATAATTTCAAACGCAAGAAACCAGATAAATAAAATTTTGTATACAGGTTCAACATTTAAAATGTCTATTCTTATTCAACTTTGAATCAATCTTTTGTCCAAGGATTGACCGTCTATTGGTCTATACTTTCTCATGCATGTAAATGCAATAACTCAATTAACTTAATGAAGCTGGATATGTGACCTTGCGTGTCAAATTTTGGTTGCAATCGGTCGGGGGAAAAGGCGTCCACAATATATGTTCTCACTATGGATTCAGTAAAAATGTTAGATTTACGCCATTGGTCGATCTTTTGTAACTAAGGTAAGCCAATATCATACAAGGCCATCCAATTTTATTGGTGGGAGAGGAGAGAGATATACCTTTATTGACGAGAGGCGAGAAACTTTCGGAGAGACCACTCCCACGGGTTGATGTAGAAAATCGTGCAAAAGAAATAAGATTCAGTAACTTTTTAAATATAAATGCTAAACAATAGAATAGAATGAATTCTTTCAGATACAATGCTCGATATTATACAGTGCTCTTCTTTTTTAAACAACGAAGATTGCGTGGTTTCTCATTTATCATGGTTTATAAATTATTTTTAACGAATGCGTGCCTTTGCATCTCCATTCTTTTAACAAATGATTATCTTCATTTTCTTAATAAAGGTGAAATCTTCGATATCACTTCGAATGATCGGAATAATTATTAGTTACGCTTTCCATTTCATATTTCATGCAGCACTTCTTAAAATTTTGTTTTAGTTTCTAATCGCAATTCTAAGTTTAAATAAATGCATAAAACTTCAAATGCCAGGTGGAAGTGCAACATTCGATCAAATTTCAAGTGAAGAATTCTGTATATCTCAAACTTTTAATACATTAATCATCTAATGAAAAACAGCCTTTCTTTGTGGCTCATGATCATTCGAAAAACTGCAAAAAAGTGAAGAAGTAAACGAAACATTTTCAAGCAGGCTTTTCGAAAATATGTACATATATGGTTTTATTTATAGGTATGTAATCGATTCTTTCTATCCGCTCTTCTCAAACTAACACAAAAATAACTTTCATTTTCTTATCTTGCCCAACTTTCGCAGTTATTAAAAGTTCAGCCTCTAATTTCATGTTATCTTTCTACGTTAAGACGTCCTCTGATGAGTATTCCATGTTTCAAAAATACTAAACTCTACGTTGTAGTATTTGAACTGGAAAATTGATCACATAGCATTTTCTTGATACTAGATACGATTAAAATTGAGGGGGTGGGGAGGCGTGTAACATTCTTTTTCCATATGAGAAAACAAAGGTTTTGTGTCCTCTTAATAGAACTTCAAAACAAGAAATGGTCCATTTTTCTTTCATATGATTAAGAAATGCAGAAAATCTACGCAACTAAAAAAATAAGAGGGTTTTGTCTGCATATGAATTGCATTCAAGCTGATTTTGGCCTATTATTGATGCCATTCATTTCCAAATAATATTAATTACCAGAAAAGCATAAATTAAAATGCTCTTTCCAAATAATATTAATTACCAGAAAAGCATAAATTAAAATGCCTTTTTATAGTATGCTAAGCATAGAAAGAGAAAATAATGCAATCGTCAAAACATTGAGCGTCAAGATTGTTTTCAATCTGAATGTTTTAAATCTTCCTTCCAAAAAAACCCTTTTCGGAATCATGCTTAATTGTGAACAGGATAACTCGTAAATGCAAGAAAAAGAAAGGGGAAAAAATAGATTGTGAAACTTGGAATGTGATCTTTATACCAAAGCTGTAGATTTCTATAACATTTTGGTCGAAATCAATTAACAAGAAGTCTATCTGTCTGGCTTCGTGTGTACATCAACCTAAAACCGCGAGAAGATATATACATTTTTGTACATGGTCTTTATACCAAACTTGTAGATCAGCGTCAAATTTTGGAATCAAGAAGTGAAACAGACTTTCAAAATGCATCGTCGATTCTTTCTATTAGATAACGACGTTTAACACAAGATGTGGCATATGGTGAAAATATACGAGAAAATGATCAGCAGAATTCTCCCGCTGTATTTTTATTATAAAATTCTTGTTTGCATATTATTACGTGGATAGGCTACAAAAACATTCTTTTAGATCCGCTAGATTGATATGCATGGTTTAGAAGGTTTGGCCATAGTTGGCGCCACTAAAACAAGAGACGCACCCTATCGGCTTTAATCGCTGTCTTCGTAACAGCGGGCTTGTTCATGGCAAGTGCCATAAGAAACAACAACAACAGAAGAAATATTCCAAAACAACATACTTCCTGCCCTCAAAAGATTTTTCCGAGCGAATCTCTGGCTTTCACTATGTGGGGCTCTTGAAAGGCTGCAAGCACGCTCTTCGCTTTTCATCAGCCCAATTATTTGCCCTTCGATTTCCCTTTATTTCAGCAAGCAATATAAGAAAATTAGGCTACGCTAAGGAAAACTCATTTGTCTCTTCTGAGTTGCTCTTTTTAATTGATCTGCTCTAGTTATCTCGATCTGTATCGACTTCCCACGTTGGTTCTCTTATCGAAATTGCTGGTAATCTTGGCCTTAGTATGGTAAGAAGTGAAGATAAACTTTTATTCCAGTTGGTTGCAATTTTGAGACAACAATATCAGAAACGATAATATTTTAATTTTCTTTAGACTGTTTTAAATTATTATGTAGTTACTTTTGATTGAAATGATTGCTTAATTTAACGAGGGTATATATTATGATTTAAAATATATTATTTATTCATAGCTTTCAATACCTGTTTATAACTTCTTGATAGGATACGATGTTTCATGATATTTTACAACATTGTTCGATGTTATACATTTTGTTTGAAGATACTGTACGATACTATATTATAATGTACAGAACAGAACTCTATCTCATACCTCCACTCGCTCCTTTAATCATTCGGTAAATGAACGATTCTAAGGGCATGCCACGGGGATTGATTTTATTTCAATCTAAATATTAACAAATAATTACTATAATTGACAATTTAATACATTCTTGTTACATCTTGAATGTATTTCTGTTAACTTATATGAGTTTTAAACTGACAATTTAAAAGGTAATTATTATTATAAGAATACACATATTTTATATATCATGCTTCTCAATGTTTCTCCATATCTGATATTTTCAGTGTTCCTCCAAATTTTGATATCATCTCCATATATCAAAATTGCATCATAAATTATACTTCAGAGAAAATATGTATACAAACGTAATAACGATAATAATTATTTTCTACTTTTTAATTGTGGAAATAAATTTCAAGAATAATAATAAAAATAATTATGTTATGAATTATAATAATTGTAGGTCTCGATTCATTATTAAAATGTGGAGAATTATAAAACAGATATTTTAGAATACAGTATCTAATTTATAAAAGCATTATACAGATTAGATACTAATTTGTACAATATCTATGTGCTATAGGATATTCATTTTTAAATAGATGTTTCTGAGGAGGTTTTTATTTTGTTTTTGTTGTTTCCGTTTCCAAAGAGCAGTAATATCTCTACGATAAAGGTAAAAATACACGTGATATTCCTCGCTTGTTTGCCAATGAAATCGCATAAAAGATATTTTAGATGAACGAAAGATATAGAACGTATTAGATATAGGATAATGCTTTCATATTTTAAAGCTCTATTTCGGAAGAATTTCAAAAATGAAAATTGTAAAAGAATTCTTCTGATTAAGGGGACAGTATTTATGTTTGTCCATAATATTCGCATCAACTGATAATTATTAAAACGTAAGGAACTTTATCTTAAGAATATTTCGAATAAAATTATTTTAAAGCAAAAAATTATAATTTTTTCAGAATGAATATGAAAAATGATGCATGAAAATTGATGATAATTTTCCTGCAATCTTTCTGATTCTCCAAATGAATTATTGAAAATGAATTTGCCATATCTCTCTGAACTGAACATCTGAATAGAATATTTAAAAAAGTACATGATTAAAAATATTTCCTCGCTTTTTCTTAGACAGTGCATTTTTATTTTATTTCTATAAAAAAAATTATCATCATGCCTCAGTACCATAGTAGTAATTATTGATTCCCGATGTTCTGCTAATACAAACTACTTTTCCAATTTTCAATACACTTTAACATCTACATACTCTCAGCAGTGTCAACATGAGGGATAATTTATGTAATTTAGCGAAAGATTGTTTTCTGTTTTTCCTTATCCGTCCAAAAGTAGCTGTATCTTTCCTGGAAGTGGGATTGAATTTTTTTATTGCATTTTATCAAATGACACATTTGATGAGAAATATGACATAGCTGCTCAATTTCTTGAATAAGCTACTGCAAAAATTTCATTCCGCTGTTGTGTTTTTCATGCAAAGTACGAATGGGCCGAGGATAAGAAATTCAACAATGTAAACATCAGTTACTGGCACTTTCCAAAGATTGTTTCGGATTTAGTATGCGGCACTAGCTTATATAGTATTCTTGGCTTTGTTTGGAACCAATATCTCTTTAAAAATTAAGCGCAATTATCTATATTCACTCATTTATAAGAAACCGAGTTCTATACCTCGAATTTCGATCTTATGATCTTTCAAGATCAAATTACAACAAATAGCATTTTTCTCTTCTTTTTATACTGTTAAAGAAATTTTGCAGTCTTATCTGTTATAGAAATGATACAGAAAGTTTTACAAACATTTTGAAAACACCAGATTAATCCAAGAAATTTCAGTTAAAAATGTTTTAGCATCTTCTAGAACAATTTAAAATCAACTCAAATATTCCAGAAGTTTTAATAAAATTTTTCTAATTTCCAAGATGTTGCAGTTTTAGAATAGTTTAGAATGCTTCCACCATTTTCCAGAATTTTAAAAAACCAAGCTTTATATTTTTCATTTTGATCTACTTATTGCACTTTTAATTTCAAATTAAACAATTGACATTTCACACCTCCTGTTAAAGTACTCCTAATTACTTCTTTTTTACAGGAATCTGGAACATTCTACTAACATTTTGTAAAACTCTAGAAGTCTGGAAATTCCTACTAAAAAGCGCTAAAACTGTTCTAGCCTCTTTCAGAATAATCTAGGCACACCAAAGTATTCTAGAAGCTTTTAGGAAACTCTGCAAATTTCCAAAATGTAGTAGTGTTGGTAAATTCCAGAATATTCTCTAATTTTTTGAAATTTCAATCTTTTATGACGTTTCAAGTTTCTCACCACTCCTGCAGGGCTTGCGGCTGGCATGTTTGACACCTACTTTAATAACTTTTCCAAATTTGGCTGAAATATGTTCTACAGTTTAAAAGGAACCTGCATACTAATAACAACAATAAATTTTATTTATATTAGATGAATGTATATATAAGTCTCAATATTGCCTTGGGACTCATAGACGGTGCAACGGACTTTCCGATACTTCTTTCGGGTTTTTTCCCCTTTTATTTTCTTTTTTAACAACATTATTCACTAATTGAATAATTTCGGTGTTGAATTGGATTTTAATTTGACTTTTGTATGAGGAATCAAGCTATTAGTCTTCATGCAGCTTAGTAGAACTTTTCTACTTTGTTTTGATTTTAATTGTTATTCAATTTTGACTAGTTTTTTTATCCAGACAATGCAAGAATTAATTAAATAATCATTATAAGATTTGTTTAGAGAAAAGAAATTTGTATCTTGATATCTTCAAGCATAGGAAATGAACTTTGATATTGTTTATTATTAACGTTTTATAAAAAAAAAATTAGCGCCAAACAACTGATAAACAACTCTAAAAAACCAAAATTTTTATATTGCTTGGATTTTCCCAAATTCCAAATAATATTAAAAAAAATGACAAATGTGAAATAAAGAATATCTTGCACATATGTGAGCTGTTTAAATTAAATCTCCATACATGTTAAATGCAACATTTGATGTTAATATCACAAACATTTATTAAGCCAGAAATTTAGAAGCATTTTAAACTGTATGCATGCAAGCTTCTTTATTATCTATAGCTTTAAAATATTTAAATAATTCAGCACTAAAGATGTATCCAAAATGTTTATATGAATGAAATAAAAAATAAATAATTTTATTCTCATAAAGATGGTAAAGATGAGTTAAAATTTTGGGATCACAAAAAAATGCTAAAGAAACAAAACTTACAAAATGCGTTCAATTTCGACAAAGGCTTATAGACACTATTAATAGATTACAAAAGCAAAGCTTTCGAAAATTAATCTCGCCCCTTCTCCTCCTGATGCATTCGTTGTGCTTATTCGAGTCAGCTACTTGGCATTAATTTATAGAGAAGAAAGATTTCTTACGAGTCCCACTAAGGAATTCTCTTGCCAGGTGAATTTTGACAAATTGAAGTTTATTTAAAATTTTTAAACTACTATCATGTCCTTAAAAAAACGTTTCAGTACGGGGTGAAATTCTGGATTCATTTCATTGAACCATTATAAAAAAAAAGTTAAACAGATGTCACACTTTTTTTCTATATTTATTATATTATTCGTCTCCATGCAGCGAGAGAAGGTAGATTTTTTTTAAACCAGCACAGTGTATCATAGACTTTTTTTTTTGCTTGTGAACTTTTAAAAATTTCTTTCTCAGTAGTAAAACTTAATATCCATTCCTTTCGGTTCGTTAAAAATAAATCTGGAAGGTGTTTTATCTTTGTTTTCTCCTCTCAAAGTCATTAAATTTGCTATGTGAGAAAGAACAGGGTTATCGTACTGCGTAGGCCTGGCTTGCGTTTAAACTAGCATCAAGGAGCAGCTGCTGTTTCTTCGAACAGCTATTAAAGGTCTCAGATTCGAATGAAAACTTACATTCATAAAATTTAAAGCATTTTTCTATCCTTCGTACAATTAAAAAATTTAATAGTGACTTTTTCACGAAACACCGTCGATTTTCTTTTATTACTTGATAGAAAGATCGTGCATGTTACAGAAACAAAATGAGATAATGACAAAAACATGCTGAAAACGTTTCTTTTGCGAATAATTTCTGCAAGAAGAAAAAGCAATATTTTTTTTTAATGGCTATAAAATTTTTATGCTATTTAGAGGAAGTTTAATGAAACGAAAAATAAATTCTCCAATGAAATCTTCAGTGAATTATAGAACGCGAATTCAGAATATTATCATTTTCTAATCGCATGGTTTTCATATCTGCAGATTTCGGCCAAAAAGTCCTAATTTCAGCTCATATCCACGCTAGTATCCGGAGCCTCAAATTTTCCGGGTTGCATTATAATAGGCAAAATTTGATGCCATTCTATTAGTGAAAGAAAATTCATTGTTTATACCTTTGATGATACCTCTCTTCATCTGTTCAGTTTTAGAAATAGAAAGGTTATAAGTATTGGTTATTTATTATAAGTGTAAATTATTTTATTTTACTTTTCATTAATGTAACTTTGACTTACAAAACTTTTTTTAAAAAATGTGCATTTTCTTCACATTCTAAGGTCTAACATATATATATATATTTTTCGTTTCCTCAATCATTGATATGATAGGTATTAACACCGTATATTCCCCCCCCCCCGGCGTATTCGAATCTTATTTAAAACAGTTATGGTATTCCAATATAATCAACTTCCTATAGGCTTTGTAACTTCGAAAAAAGCATGTCTACTCTTAGTTCTTTTTTATTGTTGTTCCTATTGTTGCATAGCATAACAATTTTAAAATCACAATAAAAGTGGGAAGAAAAAACAAAGCCTTAATATGAAAAAGCAGACGGTAAAATGACTGTGTTATGTTCACAATCGTGTTTCTCTGAAGCTATTTGCATAACAAAATCTGTGTTTTGAAGTAAAATAAGAAAATTTTGTTTGAATAAACTGTACAAAAAGAAGTAGTAAATTCATAAGGTTTGCTATGATGGTAAAATAAATTCAAAAGAATTTTGAACTGATTATAACAATTTTACTTTGGAAAATCTTAAATTTTTTTCGGAAAAAAGCGTTTATTATCATTAAACAGATAACTGAAATTGCCATTCATTTCAAAATACTTGCTTCAATGATAAGTAAGAAAAGACGGATTTACTACAGATTTAGCCTTGAGCGTAGTAAAAATTAAACTAATTTCGCACGCAACTAATTTGAACTTCTAGCCAAGAACATTTGTTTCCTTTTTTAATAACTAATGAGCTTATTTCCATGAGAATTGAACTTCTGATTTTAAAGATTATTTTCTTTTAACATTATGCCGATCTCATTAGCAATGAATGAATCACGAGCGAAATACTTTAAACAATGAATGTGAGAAAAGTCATTTATGTTATTAGAGAGGAAGTAAAGCCATATTTCTGTTTCAGCGTATTTTTTAGTGCGAGTATTATTACAATATATTATCATTTGCTTCAATCAATAGAGCTTCTAACACGAAGTTTGTGCTATTGCTTTTATATTGAAATCATGTTATCAGTATAATAATAAAATACAATAGCAGAGGCAAAAGAGTAAAACGCAGTGAGACCTCTTAGGCAGCCAATTAAATGATTTTTTTTAATTCGAAACAAACGACAAAACAATTCATTTTGATATTACTTCTACTGCTAACGAGATTTAAAAACATTCCTTTTAAAAATGAACGATAATTTTTTGGGAGATTTATTTTTCATTATACTCTTTAAAAAGACGTCAACATTTCAAATTAAAATTTTTTTATTAATTAAGTTCTTAAATTCGTCCTTTTAGTTTACTGTTTGGATTTTGTTCTTCAAGAGTTTTTTTTTTCTTACTTTATTACATTGAAACGAGTATAAATTATTAAAAAGTTAATCCCATTAAATAAAAGAGAGCTATGTTTAATTCTTTGTTTTAATCTTTATTGACGACAGTATGATTATTGCTACATAAGAACTTTTAATTGATTAACTAGGTAGAAGATACACTCCATTAGAAATGATCTTATAAGAGTAATGAAATCGACTGAGTACCTTATGTTATCAAATAATATTCACTAAAAAAATATTGTCAAAATATTTTTCTCTTAAATACAAATCAAATGACCTCTGGGTACGTGCAATTTATTTCTGGTTACAGAAAAAAACTGACGACGAAATCCACGCAAAAAAAT
The DNA here is from genome assembly GCA_026543865.1 of Argiope aurantia. Classification (NCBI taxonomy): domain Eukaryota; kingdom Metazoa; phylum Arthropoda; class Arachnida; order Araneae; family Araneidae; genus Argiope; species Argiope aurantia. Next base: position 49,304 of record JAPMOR010124991.1, read on the forward strand.
AATGCTGAAAATATTAGTTATTTAAATGGGGGGAGTTTATTTCTTTATCTGGAAGAAAAAGGATATCAAATAGTTGTTTTGGATTCTTATGCACTGGATCGTTCTTTAGGAACCGAGGAAAACGAAAAGTTGTCTTTTACTGTTTGTTAAAAATAGAAATAACAGTAGCAAAATTGCATCAGGCTTTTTGAGATTATCCGCGATTTCAATATTTACATTAATCGAAGTTCTGGAATTTTCTGTGCGATATTTTATTTCTGCTTTGATTTTTTTAAAGAATTCAACATATTCTACAGCAGTTAGACATTCTTAAAATTACAGTAATTTCTAATGTATTTTCATTACACGAATTCTGAAAAACAAATGCTGAAAATCACTTGAGATAGTCAACATTTTACAATCAGCAACTTTCGAATAACTATGCACCATCAACAGTATGAACCAAGTTTCAAGAAGAAAATTTACTCACCTCAGAAATTCTTTAGTTATCCAAAATCGGCATATCCTGAAATCCACAATTAAGCACCACTCGGCACAAATGAATAAAACACCAATTGCGGGAGCAAGAAAAGCCCTTGTGTTGCCCAGCGCGGGCTCTCGTGTTTTGACAGTTCTGTTTTTCTTCACCGATTACCCGAATGGTTGGCGGCCCAGTTTCTTACCTTGACAGGCCTTAGGCACAGAAACATCTTACGGTGGGTGCACTCAGCTGTGACGTCAGAATTTCACGTCACATTCAACGTTCTGAATGGGAACTTCTCAAAACGGTTATACTACAGAATTTACTCTTCAATCGGGTTTCGAAACAATCTCATCAAATATAGCGCCGCTTAATTCTCTTTTTAAAGAATGACCTCAAAATGTGCACATTTTTTTGTTGAATTTTTTTCTGTCATCTAGTGAAATAATATTTTTTCAGTGCAGATGCAGAACTAAAGCTTCTCCAGAACTGATTTTAAAGACACTGACTGAAAAATATATTTTCACATCTTTGGTCAAAACCGAATTGTTTTTTGACTTGATTATGGCGATTGAATTCGACCATCTTCCGTTTCCATTTTTGAAATTAATAAAAGGCATGAAGACCAAAAGGTATAAAATGTCAAAATTTATGTTGTAAAAGTTCGGAAATGTCTCCCTTGAATCTTTTGGCATAGTCTAAGAAGAGTCCTTAAATTGGGGATTGCCTTAAGGAGCGAGCAGAATTGAGTTCGAAATTTTCATACTACCTTCTTCGAACATGTTCTTTAAGATATATGTTGGAACACCTTTATAAAGTCATTAAAAGGACCATCTGAAAATGATTTACTAATGGGAAAGCCATATTATCAAAATAGGTTGTTGTTGCGACATATCGACTTTACAAGTCCGCTGATGAACTATCAGCGATTTAAGTCGAATGTACAGTAGCTTCTGAGAGCCAAGGTCCCTGAGCACTCGAAGGCAGAAGTCTGACTTCTAGCTCGCATGAAGATGGCACACACATTCGCTTGCACAACCCTTTTTCACAGGGGATCCGTTTCACAAACCTCACAAATAGAACACAAGGTAGAGAACAATCATGCCCATACCAGGGCTCAAACCCGAGACTTCTAGATCACGGGGAAGATGCACTACGCCTAGGCCAGGACGCCAGATTGCTTTAAACATACTTTAAACACAGTAAATTTCTGATAAGCCCTGGAAATGGATGGCATGACAACCACTCATACTCGAATTTCGGGGATAGCCCGCATAATGACAGAAAAAAAAAAAGACTCAAATCATCACAAAAGTTCTTTGAAATTATTTTTTTATTTACAATAGGGAGCCTACACATACTATCATGGCTTGATAAAAAGTAGATTTCAGCCCTGAAAAATTGATTTCCTTTTTATAAAAAAAAAGGAATTTATTTTTGTTTTTTGATGTTAAAAAACTTTTATATTTGTTATAAAGGTCTTCGCTTCGACATTTTGGGATAAATAACTGCAGATAATCGTGATAATTATTCTACTAACTTCAATCGCACGATATAATTGTATAGCTTTATTTTTAATAAGGTTATAGAATCGTTTTAATTCTTTGCTATATTTAATTTTATAAAAAATTAATAGACTGAAATATTTTGAAAATTCAAACTTTTAAATATTGAACGCCATTTAATGATAATAACAAAACATTTATTGTAATATCCCTTTTTGAATAGCCTTATATACATATTTCATTTTGTATATGTGTGAATTTTTACCACAGCGTATATCAAAATGTAAGTCTTCTTATTCAACGTAGCACAATATAATTTATCATAACAGATAGAAATTAAAATGGCTACTTTTGCTGTTACGGCTCTTCTTGGTTTTAATTTCCTTTTATCAATGTTTGCGAAACAATACTCCAATTTTAATTTTGCATCGAAAAAATTATGATTTTATCTTCATAAAAATTTATAGCGAGTTTGCTTAACAGTAATTTGAGACAAATCGATTAATAGGCAAGTAAACCCTTATAGCGAAGGTTTCATCATTTTATCTTTATCTCGTTTCTTGGATTCATACGTCGAAAATTTTCTACCATAATTAATTTTTTTTCTTTTACATTCAAGAAGAAATTTCTTTTTTGTCAATTATAAAAAGGGAAATTACTAACTAGGCAGCTAATTCCCTATTATTTTCGAAATTGGTTGGCGCGGTAAACGCGGGGAAGCGAATTCTCTACTTATCCACAAAAATGGCCGGAAGAAAACAATCCGAAAATATTTTTGAACATTTTTTATTCACAGTTGCTGTTTGTTACACATACATTTATGACTTAAAGAACGGTAGATTTTTGTATTTATAAAATTGTTAATTTGCTTTTCAAAAAAAAAAAATGTTAAAACATTTTTTTTATTTACTTATTTTTTAAACATTTGTGATAGAAGTTAACAAGAACTTGAAGCTGACAACTACAGATTAACGTGAGTTTCCTATTTTTTCAAACAGTGAAAAAGATAAAATAAGCGAAAAAAAGATGCTCCCGATAGTATGAAAGAAGTTACGACAGTACAATGTACCCACAAAATAATATTGTCACTCTTAATACGATTTTAAATTATATTCAAAATATTATTTTAAAAGATTTTTCGAAACCCTCTTCAAAACAAATCTTTTGGAAAGGCATTTCCTGTCTTTTGCTGAAGTTCCGAAATACTTTTTTTTATGTGAAAAGATTCACATCCATAAGCATCTTTCCCATGGAATAACCTTGGGCTAGCCGCTTCCTTGATTTCTTTAAAGTTTTAAATCATGCCTAAGCATTAAAGTTGGTTTAAATTTCAAATATGACAGATATAATGGAGTTTGACTGATTCAATCAATTTTACTTTGAATTCGTTTGGAATTCGAATTTTTTTTCATTGGTCCTTTGCGTACCAGATATTCAAATTTATAACTGCATTCATTTTGGATAATTCGAAGGCAAAACTAAAAATGGCAAAAAATTATTTTATTTTATTTATTTATTCTGTTAAATACGCCCGTACCTTGTGGTCATCGTGTCTATTTTATCATACGGTCAAGGTATGCAATAAAATAAAATAATACTGTAATCTGTGTACTGTTTATTTTGAATTTTTTTAACAATTGTTGTATCTAAAGTGTTATACATAGTTTATTTATCACATTTATTTATTTATTAAAATAGTTATTTTTGCATTCATTTTTTAATTATTATTTTCTTATATCTATAATTATTTTTTAAATCTTAAATTATTACTATCTCGTATAAAGTTATTAACTTTATTTTACTTTATTGTGTATTATTTATAAAAACTTTTAAAAATTAAAAATAAACCTTTACTGCTGTTTCTAAGCTTTTTTTTTCAAGTTTTGTCTCTTCCTATTAGTATTCTAATTTTTAAATCTAGTTTTTTTTATATTATGAAATTTTATTGTGTTTTCGATAGTGTTTTGAATTAGCCACTATCCAATATTTTTTTTATGAAAAAAAATATTTCCTATGCTACCTTTTAGAAATCTCAGTAGAGAGTTGTTACATTTTCATATTCTCTAATTAATCCGTGCTGTTTAATTACTTTTGATATTATATGAGTAGATTTTCCATTGATATCATTTAAAGATATAAAAAAATAACTAATTACAATAATATTAATACTTTATTCTAAAATTAAGAGAATATATTCCTACTTTATTTTTAAAAATAAAATTTACAAAATATGATCTATAAATATTTAAAAATACATTTTACAGATGGTGTATTATTTTCCCTTATACTTCCTCAAATTTTATTTATTTTTTTTCTCCTTTCCGCTTTTAAAAATTTTTATAGCATGAGAATGTTATCGCCACAAACTTCTTTGAAATTTCTATACCTCATTTCAATCGAATTTCAAATTTTGTTAAAATCACATTTCACTTCAGAGACATTAATGAAAATTAATATTCATGTGGTACAATATTTCAGATTTTCTTTACCGTAATAACCTGCACACTAACAAAAACTATTATATAAGCAAAGCATAGAATACAATTCTTCTTCTAGGTATATAAAATTGTGAAAATAGAGTATATTCCTTTCTTCTTACTTGACATTGATGAAACGTGCTGATGAGATACTCTGTAAGCCAAAATCCAAACTGTCCTATTATAGAATTCTACATCTTAAAATTTTATTTTCATATTTTATAAACTATAATATGGTAATATTTTCTGATAATTTCATAATTTATTTTAAAAAACAGAAAATTTTTACTTTCCTTTGAATTGCACTAGTTATGCTACATAAGACTAAGAAGAAGAAAAAAACAATCGTTAATGAATAATCATTGTTTTTTGAAGATATAATTTTTTTATTCCCTTTATTATCGATTCGCATTCTGCTAGGAAATGGTGCAAAAATGTGTAACATATTTATTTTAATAGTTGGAAATATAATTGTCGAAGATAGGCATCAAACCGAAAATTCAACTGCTGATCAATGAAATATTGCTGCCTCTTTTCTTTGCGAAACAGAACTTGCTTACCTGTTAGTCACTGAAAACAAGCACTGCCTATTAGTACCTTTCTTCAGTGCTATGCATGATTTACGTGTTATGAAAATACACTAAAATCTGTTGTAATAAGTACCCAATTAATCGATAATATCCAAATAATTTTTATAACTTTAAATTATCTACCTCACAGTTAATTATCTCTAAGTCAATTTTTCTGATTAAATGTTTTCATCGTATTTACATTATTTCTACTGTATTTGCAGATGTGTGAGGCGGAGGAGATGAGTGAGTTAATAATAATACTAATACCACTCCAAAAAAAAAAGTAAAATGCAGTGCGATATAGATTGCGCTCAGGAATTTCTTTTGGTGGTCCTGTAAATTGCTAAAATTGCTACGTAACGATAGTTTACCTCTGACATATAAAATTGAACTCTTAAATTTAGGCCTATGAAATTAAAAAAAAAATGTTAGGGGTAAGTGTTGAGAAGGTGCAATCTTGAGTGGATGTTGATGATTCTAATTCATTCAACCTCTTTTGATGACGATGAAATAATCGAATATGTACTGGGAAAGGAGAAAGACAGTGAGAAGGGAATGAATATAAATGGAAACAACAACGTGGATGGAAGCAGTCAAAAGATTACAGAATTTCATACAATATCACATACAATATTCATCCATACCAGCACATGATATTATGAAACTTCATCGTCACAGAGAATAAATTTTTAAAACTCCGGTGACAGTCTCGTAATCAGGTGCACATTCGATGTTACATGACATCACACTTAGGTATGGTAACTTTCATGAGATAATATATCTGGTAATTTTTTAAAAGTGGTTTAAATCTGGTTGTCTGAAAAATAATATTATGTTTTTACTTTCTGGTAAAAACATAATAATATTATGTTTTTACTTTCTGAAGTATAGTGAAAGCGTCATAATATCAAAAAATACGAACTCGAGATTTCGACGAATCCCTACAATTATTTATCTGAATGTAAATACTATAACTCAAAAATACTTTGAGCTAGAAGGACGATAGATTTAAGACCAAATTTATAAATTGAACAAAATTTATTTAGAGGAAGTCTGTCTACCTGGCTATTCGAGTAAAAGCGAACTCTATAAAGAGATAGGCAAATGAAATTCGGTATACAAATTTTTCATCTAAAACGTAGATTCTTTTCAAATTTTAAACTAAAACTGTCAAAAGATTGACCATCTGGCAGTCTGTACTTTCTCATGCATACAAACGCTATAAATAAAAAAAAAGAAATGACTTAAATAAATAAAATCTGTTATCTCATGACTATAATAATTGTTCTTTGTCAAACTTTCGATTTAATCAGTCGATAAAAGGTGTCGAAAATACTTATTCGATTTTCAGTGTCAGCGATTCATTGCCAAAATTCGAACGTTAGATTCAGTAAAACGCTAGATTCACGCCAAATATTATATTTCGTAGCTGTTGTTCGGCATTGGCAAGTAATTAATAATCAAGTACAGATTCTTTTCTTCTTCTTTACTGTACCACAAGGCAACAAATCTTAAGTATGAAAATAAAAATCTATGCAATCGGAACATTCAAGATCTACAATTTTATACCGAAGAGGGGAATAACACCTTTATAAGAGAGTATACGAAAAAGTTTCGAGAACATTTCTGCTGGTTGTATTGGAAATGATCTGTACGATTCTCAATATTATTTCTTAAATTATGTCCGACCAACCAAAAAACATGATCAACTGATTTTTCATACCGCGATTCCTACAGATGGCATCATACAGGATGAACAAATTTCTCGATACATTTATTCAAACATCTTGAAAAATCTCTTATCTGATACGTCTGTTGAACGCATGAAAAACACAAAAATTGAATAGGTAATCTCTAGACATATATATTCAATTATTCCAAAAAATTTCTTATCCGACACTGGCAAGATCCTTACCGGTATCCCAAAATTGTGGAGCCGCTAAGTAGTTGCCAATTTTGACTATTTAATAATCTGGGATTGATCATTACACACCAATATTACCAACAAACACGTAAGCTTTCACTTTTACTGTTAACTAATTGGAAGCAAAAAAAAAAAAAAAAAAGAAGAAGAAGAAGAAGAAGAAGAAGAAAAAGAAAGAAATTGTGATAACAAGTATCGCTACTAGGAAGGTCGGCAAGTTTCTACCTTTCCATAAAAATCTTCTTGACCTTGATTCGTCGGATTACCATCTGTTCAGATCAATGCCACAGTATCATCGTAGGAATACCTTCGATAACTTGGAGGATATTTAAACGGTAATATTATAGATAAATTATCCGGTGAGAATCTCAAGGTGATATTACACCATCCAAAATAATTTTGTGAACTAATTATAAATTATTATGAAACTGAATTTGTTTATCGAATCTGTTAAAGAATTATCCTTGCGAAAAAAACTCCAGAACGACAAAAGATTTAAATTATTAATAAATGCTTTAGTAGTTTTCGCCTTTCTCCCAAACAGAGAATAATGCATTCGAAAAAAAATTCTACCTCAAATTTTGATGTCTCTCCACACTTTAGGCCTCATTAAGTCTGAGAAAACCATTTTTGGAATGATCTCTATCTATGGGTAGGATAACGCGAAAGAGTAAAAAGTCAGAAAGATGATAGTTTATGTTTGCTCTTTACACCAAAATTATGAATTTCTATCAAATTTTGGATGTAATCCATCCATAGGAGGTCTGAGTATTCCTCTATGTTTGTGAAAATGATGTCTGAAAACATGATGTCTGAGCTTAAGCATATGGTGTTATTAGGAAAGCTGTAGATATATCTTAATTTTGTACAAAATCTGCCAATGGATTACTCATTTATATGAACATAATAACATAAAAACACAACGATTTAGATATAAGATATTTAGAAGTCAGTTTCGATACCAAAACTGTCGATGTATATCGAATTTTGCTTCCACATATATGTGAATATACAGGCAGCATCAGTTCAACTTATTGGCAAATTCGGTCCATATTTTAATTTAGATCTACAATTCTGATGATAAAACTATTTGCTAAATTTCATTGTTCTGGCTATTTCCTTTTTCGAGTTATCGAGCGAGGGAATGGATAAGGGAATTCTTAACAAAAGATTTCGACCAAAAATTTATAGAAATCTGCAATTTTGATGCTAAAACCACATACCAAATTTCATCAGTATGACTTACTGGGTTTTTCAGTCATTATATTCACAGACATAATTCCAATAAAATCTCAAATCTCCTCATCTTTGTCAAATCATGACCAGTAGTAAAACGGTTCATTCATCACAGCGAGGGAAAAGAAGGAAAAGCGGATTGTGTGAAAATATTCAGAGCTTATATACCTTCAAAGGGGGCTTTACTGAAGTTTAGCTGAGCTAATATTTATTTTAGCCGAGTGATTTTCTAATTATACCGCAGTTCATTATTGGTCATTGAAAGCTACAGAAAATACTCACTGTGAAGTGTGTGAAAGCCAGAATATCGCACAATCCAGAAGTTAAAATGAAGTTCAAATTCAAGTAATTAGGAAATAATTAATTTTAAGAATGCGGGTAAATTCCTAATTTATTTAACATGTAGCGTGTATTACCAGTATCAATAATCAATTCAGAAAAGTGTTCTTAAAAGTTGAAATTGAAATTACATAGCTTTAAAAAAATGACTGGTTTGAAAATAATATTACTTAAGCACAAGATTTCAGCTAATCACAACATTGATACGTTCATTCTAACATTCTCTAAGAAAGGGGGAAAAAAACGAAAATGTAATTTCTCATATAAAAAAGTGATTGCAATCTTCTATAAATGTTAATTTATTGTTTGTCTGAAATGCAAATTGCTAAAAATCCTTCTTTTTGTCCCATTTGTAGGTAATTAAAAACCTCTTTTGTTAATTTTAAAAAATCAACAAATTTTTTTATGCTCTGAGCATTTGAAAATGTGAGTTTGTCTTAATGAGGAACGTATGATTTTTTTCTCTGTCCAAGAGTATCAAGAACAAGAGCATCAAAATCCTTGCATTTTACCGATAGAGCTACTGCCTGTTGATTTCAATTTTCATTACAAACTACTAAAACTCTATTTAAAGTATTAAAAATTAATTAAATTTAATAATTAATGAATTAATATTTGAAAAAGCTTTATTAACATCAAGTGTCATCCAATACAAGTTTTAAAAAATGTATTTGAACTTGAGTGGATGAATAAAAAGTATTTTATTAATGATTGAATAATTAAACAAGATATAAAAATATACATAGGGAGAGTGTGAAGCCTCAGTAGCACCTAAATATAGAATAATATTTACAAAACATTAAATAATATTGTAAATACCGATGAATATCGAATACCGTGTAGACAATATTGTACAATATGTAACAATATTCAAAAGGCACTGAAATTTTTAAAAACATTGATTAAGTAAAATTCTTGAACAAAAATATTAATTATTACTTAATAACTCATTTAATTTGAGATTCTTTCCCAAAATATTAATTAGAATAATTTTTCATTAAAAGATGAATATTGCACAATTTTGTGAAAACAGTATTGAAAATTTTACATTGAGAAA
>JAPMOR010124991.1:59273-83492 GCA_026543865.1 Argiope aurantia
GCGGTGGCCTGGTGGTAAGGTCTCGGTTTGTGAGCCGTAAGGTTTCAGGTTCGAGACCCGAATTCACCGAAGAACCGTCGTGTAAGGGGGTCTGTTGCATGTTAAATCCGTCATGCCAAACGTCCTCCCGCTGGTGTGGCGTGGAGAGGGGGGTGCTAGCTCAAATGTCGTCCTAGTCATCTGACCGCCGTTCAAAATTACGAGGTCCGTCCCAAAATAGCCCTAGTGTTTCTTCACAACGGGTCGTTAATATAACTAAACTAATGAATTGGTATACATAGGAAGCCGCCGGTTTGACGATGCCACTAAGTGAGACTCCTTGTTAAGCGGAAAATTACTTGAAGATTTCTAATTAGTAATCTGGTTTTTCAATTTATCACTTAGTAAAAGAAGCGCTCACCCCTTGATACTATTTTTTGCCCCTTCGGAACTGACTTTGGGATGATCCAAACATGTTGCAGAAAATCGGTAATCATGAATATAGTATTTTTATTCTTGCGTAATGATGCCGCAGAATGGCAGAATTAAATAAAATGGAAGATCAAGAATATTAGCTAACTTTCATTAAATATATAAATGTATTCTCATAAATTATTCCAGAGCTTCAATTGATTTAATTCTCCTTCAAAGCTACAAGAAAATCTTGCGTGAAATGAAAGAAACAGCCTTTATCAGTTTTTATAACAGTGGAATATTAGGTATAAATAAATTTAAGGTATTTTTGTTATAAATGTATTGTAAAATACAAGGTGAGTACAAATGATGGACCCGATTTTAAAAAATCATATTTTCGAACTACTGCACATATTACAATAAGTGATACATGAATTTAAAGAGAAATATATCCAGTTTTTTTCAGTTACAAATGTTTGATTGTGAATCTCTTGCTACACGGCATACGTCCAATCCGTATTCCAGTTCGTTCCAACCATTTTGTAGCATCACTCTGTCAATGGTTCTGAATGCTGCACAAATGCTTTCTTTGAGTTCTGGCAGTGTTTTGGGCATTGGTGGTACATAAGCAAAGTCTTTCACGTAACCTCACAGAAAGAAATCACATGGTGTTAGGTCTGGGGATCTTGAAGTGTAAAGCACCATCCCCCGCATGCCCCCTCCGCCGGTATAGAAGCTTCTCGTTCAAGTGACTACGTACCTGCGAAGTCCAATGTGATGGGCCATCTTGTTGAAACACAAAATCCGTGATGCCCTCAAGCAGTTATGGAATAACAAAATTTTGATTAACAGATTGGATGTATGCCATGTAGCAAGATCATACATTGAATGTAATACAATACATGTAGGATCATACATTGAACATTTGTAACTGAAAAAGACTTGGTACATTTCTCTTCAAATTCCTGTATCATTTATTCTAATATGTGCAGTAGTTTCGAAAATATGATTTTTTTAAATCGGGTCCGTCATTTATACTCACCCTGTACATTTCTACTTATTCTGCATTCTCGACTATTGATCTATCCAATGGACGGAATTGCTAAATCAAACTTCATTATAGATGCATTGTGGGCTAAAAAATATATACATCCAATGTGAGAGGTTAATCGATTTTTTTCTTTTCTTTTTATCTTCTTTTTTTATTTATTTTTACTCAGGAAAAGTTATTTTCTTTCGCTAATGTTTCTCATTTCCAAAAAATTTATATAAATGCATAATAATTCATATTGTACATATACACTTATAGTTCATCTTGTAAATCTGAAATATCTCATCATATTTGGATGCAAAATACTTCAAAGTATTTTTCAAAAAAATTAGTATACACGCACAGTAACATTCTTTCAAATCCAACTATCTCATGGAAGAATCACTATAAAATGTCATTATAAAGTAAGTTTAGTTATAAAGTTTGTTCAAATGAATGGTTACGAAACGAACACTGTAGGCATAATCGAAATCTTTATCCATAAGTAATCACCAGTCTATCCAATTGTTGCACGAGGCGGATTCCTTATTCCCAGAATTCCTACGACTGTGACTGGAGCGAGTACTCCACTGTGTCATTCACTTCGTTGTCTAAATCGAAGCTCTTTCCTTTGAGATGATATTTTAGCAGGCCAAACAGATGAAAGTTGCTCGGCGACATGTCCGAACTGTGGGGCGGATGTATAATCTGCTCCCGCCTGAACTGGACAAGCCCACTTAGTGTGACTTTGAAAACGCGTAGCAGAGCATTATCGTGAAGCAGAATCATTCCCTCAGTAAGGAGCCCAAATCAGATACTCTTGATGGACTTACGTAGGTTACAGAGAGTCTCACTGTACACGTCACTATTAATGGTTTTTCCGAGCACGAGAAATTCCTTCATGATGCCCTTTACATACACTTTCGCGTCAATTGGAAAGAGCACTTGCTTCTTCCCTGTGTCATATGCGGGCTCCCGTATATGTGCACAACCAAGCCAGACACTATATTCACTTCCTTATATGTCATACTACCTACTCTAGAAACGGCATTTTAAAATTTCAACTGGTTTGAGCTTTATAACATTTCGTATCTTTTCATTTGAACATCTATCATATATTGACGTCCGTTTTGAAGTAATACTAGGCACTTTGTAAATTTGAGTGATGATCAGGTAACGAGGATGGCACCTGAACTGCACCTTCTCTTCAAATTTCTGCATTATTCCAAAGGACAACATTTGACCCAGACAGATTTGTTCGATGGACCCATTTACTTTTCGATGGAAGCTATGATCCCGAAGCCGACACTTTACTACCGGGTCACCACGATTCTCTATTTAATAAGTGTACTATATGCCAAAAGAACAAATTTATATCTAATGTATGAATTATTCTTTCTTATAAAAGCTTTCAGTCCATGATAAGGGACGTTTGCTTTTTCTTCCCTCTTTTGTCAGATTTTTTTTTAATTTCTATCATCTTCCGAACTTTATTTATAAATATTTATATAAATTTACAAGCAGTATATAAAAATACATTTTATAATAGTGTACAGTGAAATACAGCAGAATTTATTTAAAATGAGTATATTTTACGTTATTTATTTTCATCATTTATATTTCTGTGCAGAAAATGAAGATTGGCACAAACACATTTTGCATATTGAACATTATTACCGTTTTTGGTTTTCATGTTATTGCACCTGCATTTTGTGCGTGTTCTTTTTCTTCCTTCTATTTTCTGCCGTTTGAGAATATGCTCAGGTGTTGGCTCGAAAGCCATAGAAGTTATTTCCCGAAAAGTTTATTCCTTTTCAATGTCCTCTATTAATTCGGATATAAAATCTAAAAACGTTGTTGTTGTTGTTTTGAGGGGGGATTGGAAGATTGAATGTCAAGAATAAAATATAAGCAAGCATTATTTACAACAGTATCCAAAAGAGAAGAAAAAATATATGCCCACCATTTGGGTAATTTTTCTTAGTGCTGTATAGTACTTTAGCCTTTGATCCGCCAGATCAACGCTTCCCATTTACTTAATATATTTTACAAAAGACAATAAGCAATTGAAAATTTAATTTGTCTGATCCTTTGCGTCTTTTCACTTCTGATACTCTTCTTCTCATCCATCACGTGATTTCATTGATAAAACAAAAATTTGCTTATTATTTTTCCAACTTATTCGGAATGTTGCTGCATTGCATTACTTCACTGCTATTTTGTTCAATTAGCTGGCAAGCTCTCATTTTTCCAGAATATATTTCCTTTTTATATTGAGCATTTCATAAACTGGCAATTTTTTTTTCAAACTTATCATGAGAGGTATTCTTGTGAAGAATCTATCAAAATAAATTTCATGTCCTTTTTCTTCAAATGTTTTAATTCAACTTATTCTATTTTTGGATTTACAATTTTGTGTCTCTTTACGGAATAAAGCTCAAAATCCAGTGTATAGCCAAAACTGGAGGTATATATCATTTACATTTTTCAGCCACGCTTCTAGGGATTCAGGGGCATACGCTGAAGAATACCTAATGTAATGTAATGTTTTGTTGTATTTTATTAGGGCTTCATCAATGAAAACCTGTTTATAAGGCAGGAAACATTTTCTAAAATTACCCTTTATTCCCAAAAAGAAAGGTTCTAATTTTTGAGTGAAAGAAAACTCCTTATTTTTCTTGTTTTTTCCATTTTCTCTGTTTGAAACATGAAAATGTTTTATTTTCAAAAAAAAATCTATTCTCTAAAAGATTTTTTTTCATCATTTTGTTGCCTGCAATCACATTTTTGCACCAAAAATCTGAAAATTTAGACATGCGGACAGTGCTCATGATGAGTACTAGGTAATATACCTCAAAATTCCTTTAATGTATTCAATTCGTTCCCAGTTTTTATTTTTACAAGATTTCTTTTTCCTACAGAATTCAGCATATTTGTATTTAATTTTATAGTTTCGTAAAAAAGGAGATTAAGACAATGCAGTGCAGTCGAAACGTCTTCCAAATTCGTTGAAATATCTTCTTCGTCTTCCCTCGAGGAAAAATATCCGATTCATCAATTTTCCAAATAAAATTTGATTTACTTCTACTTCTTCTTCTGGTCATAATTCCAAAAAATGAGAAAAATTTAAAAATATACACTTAGTAGTGATAATTAACAGCTATCTAAAGCATGAACAATGTAAAAGAAGATCTGCATGGCTTTAAGCTAATGCATCCTAGCAGGGCCCGACTTAGCCTAATTGGGGTCTAGGGCAAAAACTTCTTTGGGAGGGGACCTATGCTTCACTACTTTAATAATGAAGAACCGAACTTTATGGAGGTATTTAAATTTTTCACCTCATAACTTTCTATTCGATTTGGGATCCCTCTGATGTGGAGGCCCGGGACAACTGCCACGCATGTCCCTGCCTTAGTCAGGCTGGGCATCCTAGATCCCTTTTCTCTCCTTTCATCTAAATGGGTCCTCGTTCGTCTATCTGGGAGAGAGGTATGTAATGAGCAAAGCCTGGGGCAGTCAATCAATCCATAGAGCTCAGATATAAATGGAGGGAGCTAATCGTTTATTTCTTCTCGAAATAAGCGGACCCAACATGAATCACTTGACTTGTGGTGAATCTTAGAGTAAGAATATCGTTTTTGGCGCCAAATTGCAAATCGGCATACACAAAAACTCGCGTGCAGTCTTTTGTTTCCCGGCATTGGGCCCGATAGGTATAACATTTCCTGAAAAGAAGAAAGAAGAAATTTCCTTTTCTTTTCTAGTTTTGAGATTATCATTCTTTTAAAACTAAGACCATTGGATTCCAAAATAACAGTTTCTTTTTCATAACATCAGTAGCTGAATTTGTTGATTTAAATCATGTTGACTTTTTTACTTTTTTGCATTAATTAAAAGTGATATTTTCTTTATTAAGTAAGCATTTAAATTTTTTATTTACTTAAGAACGGCCTTTAATTTTATATTACATGTTCAAATACTTTCTATCATTATCTCAAACAGATAAAAAAAACTAAAAAAAAAAAAAAAGATTATAAAATTCACCGAAGTTTGTTTGTTTTTTCTTTCAAAATACTAAGTATATGCACATATCAATACTCTCCGTGTTATTAATAGAAATTACAGAATTTTAAACTATGTACTATAAGCTTATTTTGCGATTTGTTATTTATTATTTCAATTATTTTTTAAAGGTTAATTTTCTAATATTATTCATATGTTGATTCTTTGTACAAAAACAAATACATGTAAAAACTACATTAGTATCCCAATTAAAGAAAATTAAGAGTTAATCACAGATTACTTAATTATTTTCGGTGAGAGAGAGAGACTCTTTAGTTATCATAATTCTAAATATTTATGCTGAGGAATGTTCGTTCATATTTTAGTAAGTTTAGTGAATAGAGCCATTAAATAATTTCTTTTTTAAGGAAATGCAACAAATCTTTTGTTAATATAAATCGGTAAAAGCTACCTTGTCATTATTTATTATTTGCATAGGGATGTAAATCTAATTTTAGTATTTAAAAATTGTAAACATATTTTTGTATATTAGTTTTATACACTTTTGGCTAAGTACCATATTTAAATAATTTTTTTTAAATAAAAATCACAATCCCTTCCCAATAGATATTTATTAAAACATTATCATTCACGGTATAATACAAATCGAATATTTATAGTAAAAAAGGCACTACATATCGGAAATGATAAGGAGATTTATTTGCATTAAAATAATTACGTAATTATTAATCGGTCGATAATGTTTATATACAGGGTGTTGCCGAATTCTACCGACAAACTCAGAGAGTGATAGTAGGCATCAAGAGGATAAAGAATCACCATAAAACATGGGGTCCCAAACGACATTTAGGGGGTGAAAATCGCAAAAATATAGGGAGTTGGAGAATTGTTAGAAACTGTAAAAAATTAATTAAAAAAATAACAAATGGTTTTTCAAATATGAATTTTTTTTAAGTGAAAACACATTTTTAAAGGCTATTTTTTATGTAAGTAACATGCCGAATCGATGAACCAGCGGGTTATAAATCATTGAAAACAAAAAGTAGTTTAGAACCCTTATCTTCAAAAATATTAAAACTTTAAGAAAAATAAAAGCTTGAAAATATAAGGAATTTTATACTCTTTAATTTGATATAAGTCTGTAGTGTGAAAACTGAGGAGGTTTTAAAATATTCAAGAAAAACTAAAATGTTGGCTAATAAACATCGCTGCAACATTGGCACCGATGTTACAGAAGGTATTGCAAAATTCTACCGAAAAATTCTGAGGATTGATAGTATGCAAAAAAGGCGATAAGAATTTCCAAAGAAATAAATATAAAGCCGCAAACGATGGTGAAAATTTATTTGGTGGAATACAGGTACACCATACATTTACAGCACAGACATTTTAATACAAGGAGGGAAACGATGGGAAACTTTTATAAATAATCACTCAATGGTGTGGCCACGAAGTTCATTACACCGATGTTTAAAGGACCGCCGGACGCACTGAAACACAACAAGTGCGCTTGCGATTTCTCCAGCAGCGACGACGATCCGTGCTACGAGATCTTCCACTTTATTCAAAGGTGTCTGATAAACAAGAGATTTTATGTGGCCCAGAAGAAGAAATCCAAGGGATTAAAATCCGGAGAACGTGGAGGCCAATCGGCAGGTCTGAGATAAAATCTGAGAATAAAAATATTACAGGAAAGAATCTATCTTCCTGTGGCACGAAGCATTCAGAGTGCCGAATACCTAATTCAGCCTCAACTGATCGTGTGCTGGTCGATCGTGTGCAAAGCGCTGCAAAACTCGGTTTTCTGTTTCAACTGTGCGCACACTTCATTTTTACTCATTCGTTCGGCATTCGTAAAGCTCATTCGTTCGGCATTAATGTGCCTTTATTCATATCAAAGAGTGTAAATACAAAAATATAAATGAATAAAAAAAGTTTTCAATATCTTGGAACTAAATATTACTGAAATAGAAAAAATAATCAAAATTGGATGTTTGATTTAAATTCTTCATCAATCACTCGTGAAAACAACAGGGGAAAAAAATCTAGTTTAATTTCGGTGACATTTAAAAGTTGCTGTACAAATACCAGATTATTAATTACAAAATGATTTGAAAGCTTCATAGATTTGACAGTTAAAACATGGATAATTTTATGTTCTTGTAGGACGAAATATATATTAGGTAGTGATGAATACCTCGAATATGTCAAGATATTAAGAAAGGAAATTTATATTACATAATAAATTTCATTTATTATATCGAAGAAAAAAAAAACATGCTTCTATACAGTTTAAACCTAGCTCTGGTGTGATTGGTGTCAAGACATTTGTCTGAATTTCTTTTTTTGTGTATACTGAAATGGCAACATAACAAACTATTCTTTTCCGTTCGCATTTGTTCCGATCGCATTTCTAGTGAAACGAAAGTGCTGTTGCACTAATTGTCTGTGCAGTTCTTTTCGATATTTGAATTTATCGAACGATTCTGTGCACTTTCATTGTAAGTAGTTGATTTTTATCGATTCTTTATTTATTTTTAAACAGTTGTTTTCGTAGGTTGCTAAAAGAAACTGCTGGAACCAATTTTTGAAAAATATTACGGGACAACTTTGAAAAAAGGTTCATGCATTGGTCATTCCCGAAATGTATAAGATTAAAGGAATTTCTTATCAATTTTATTATTTTCATATACTAAACATTTCTATTCTGTGTCTTGGTTTCTAATACATATTGCATTTCTTTATATCAAGCGCATTCATTTGTTTTAAATCAGAAGCCGGTTTATGGATTAAAAATATTTTTATTGACTAACCTACTTTTCTGTTAGTTTTAATCTTCTGTAATACAAACAGATGACATTTTCTCATTTGTAGAAGACCAGTCTGGTTTATTTCAGCATTATTTGGAGTAAGTGCAAGATTTTTTAAGTTAATTTGCAAATTTGATGTTCTACATCTCTGATTAACTTTTTATTATTATTTAATGAATTTTAAAATAAAAAGGGATTTTTAATATTAAATTGTTCTGAAATTCTTATCTTTATGTAAATATGTTGTTTTTTTTCATTTATATTTTTAATATCCTGTGTTGTGCAAAAGTATGCATATAAGTAATTCAAATATTGTTTCTTTATTTCTGATAATTAATAATACTAAAAATAAATATTTATGCATGATAATTGAATATTTTGTTCAAAGTTTCAGTAAACTGAATGAAGTGAAAAAGCTGTCCTGAGGGTGAAAGTTTTTATTATTACATAACTGACTTTAGCTGTTCTTGCATATATTGTGGGTGTATTATTCTTACATTTGCAGCTTTCTGCTCATGGGCTCTTCAGGTATTGTAACCGTTCTGACAGGATTCAAATACTATACAACTTTCCTGTATATGCAATTATTGTATGCACAGCTGAAAGGTAGATAGATCTCTTTTAGCTCAAGATATTATACAATGTTGATTCATATTCTGAATGCCCAACACTGGTTGAAGACATTATAACAATGTTTTTGGGCTTGAATAGGGATGTTGAAATGAAGATGTCTTAAACTGAATAATTAATGCTTAATAAGGTTATGTAAAAATAAATGCAGATTTAGGAGGACTTTTTCTGTTTTGTTACACTAATGTTATCAAAAAATATTTTATTTATACTCATTAGTTTTCCAGAAGTCTGTAATATTAATTCTAAGATGAATAATAAAATAAATCTTTTTATGTAAATAATATCAGACAAGAAAATTGAGTTTTTTTTGCATGTTACTAAGTCTTTTCAATATGAATAAGAAACATTTTTTATCATTGAATGTGAAGTAAACATATTGAAGATTAGCAGAATGATGTGTTCTGTTAAAATTTGCTTCTTATTTATCTCGTTCATTTGTAGATTCACTTTTTGAATTTTATAAAATTTATCGAATAAAACTGCCAATGCTTTAAAAATGAGTCTTTTTTTTTATTTATTTATTGAAGAATTATTTTTATATTTCTTCTAAGTACCTTATATGAATATATATTTAATGGATTGATTCATTTCTTAGAACTCTTCCATTTAAATTTTCAAAAATTGACAGTTTTTGTTTCTACTAAAAATTGTTTAATATACTCCTTAAAGATTTGATTCGCTTCTTTTTTACCTTGTTGTAGCTTTAGTAATGCAATATTTTTGCATCACTAAATGTTTTATCACTGATGTTAAATTTGCTTGTCCTCTAGCAACCATTAATAAATAAGCTTTAAGGCAAGAATTCCACATAAATACCCATATTCTGTTATGTCTTTGTGGATTGAGCTCTGGCTTGTTCAATAAATGAAAATTTCTTTTGGTTATTTTTTTCTTTGTGCTTTTGATGTAACATATAGCTTAGTTTTTTTTTTTTTTCTTGTTGTTTTTAGCTGCTTAAGATATTTATGAAATATTATTCTGAAATATTCTTTAACGTCATTTGGGGTTACTAGATAATGTTTTTGAATCGACTCTTTAGAAATAATAAAAATTTTAATTCATTTGTTTAGCCGTAGCCAAACAAATCTAATTATTACTTAATGGTTAATTTGAATCCCTCAGGTATGCACATCAAAGGAAACAATTTTTTAAGGCTCTATATAAAAAGAAAATGGAAATTTACGTAATTTAGAAAGCTGTGAGTAACCGTACCATCAGTCTGTGACATTATTCGTATGTAAATACATTACAGAATTAATCTGCTTCATTCCAATATTAGCCAGTGAAAAATTGTAATGCTGAGCTTTATCACATTGATTATCAAATATTAATATTTAAAAGTTCTGTTCAAATATTCAATTGGCTTTATATATGCTAGTATTATATTCAGCATATTTAATTAGGTATAGTGATACACTTTGTAACTAAAGCAAGTTTTCATCACTAGAAGTTTATTTTTTCCAATGCAGTGATTGTAAAAATACTTTTTTTGTTGTTGTAAAAAAAAAATTAAAGCTTGCAAATTGAGTTTTTAATACTCAAAAAGGTTTAATATAAAAGGTTTATAACAAAACTTTATTTTCTTTTAATAAAAAGTAGTAGTGAAGTTTGAATAAATTTCTATTCATAAAATATAGTAAAAGTAGTAAAATTTGTTGACACGTACTAAAGTAGGATATCTTAAACCATGAGTTTGAACTCCTTAAAAGATCTCATAGTATAATTTTGCAGTCATTAAAATTTAGATAACATATGCCTTTTTGAAATTCAGCAGCATTAATAATAAAAGTTACGAAGGCTGTTTTTATTTAGACCTTTTGTTAAAATATATGAAACAAACATATTACAAGATTTTTTTTTTTATTTGTTGTTAATTATTTCATTTTTTTCCCTATCTCTTTATTTTCCTACAATATATATTATTCAAGTTTATTTTTCAATAAGTTTTAGAAGCTGTAATTTAAAGTAATTTTTAAAGAAATATCTTGAAAATTGAGAACTCTTTAAAAATATGGGTATTCACAATTATGCTGCTGAAGAATCCAAAAACTACATTTTGTTTTTCAATTACTGCTCTTTCAGTTTTATAGAAAAATCTACTTGACATGATTATATCCAATACTTTTTAAAAAGTAATTCAGTATCCAGTTGGATAATATATTGTAAATTATTACATTTAAGAAAATCATTCTTTTATTTATGATTTGATATTTTTTTCCCCCGTTTCCAAAATCTCTGTAATCAAATTCTCTAACTTTATCTCTGTTTTTTGTTAAAATATGGCAATAACTTAACTATTTGGCATAGTCTTTTATGATAAATAACATTTGATTGAAACTGAAATTGGATACTTATATTTTAAATGTTGTTTAAAAAATATTTAATTAAAGTTTGTGAAATAGATTTTTCAAAAATAGCCTCTATACTTTTAAGTATTCTATTAAAATTATATCGACTACCAATTCAGATAAAAATCATTATATTATGTTCCTTTATTATTTGGTTCATGGTTGATTTATGTTAATTTTTATTATACCTATCGTTTGTCTTATTTATACCAAGTATGTAATTTTCTGAGTCACAATTTTTTTCAAAACTGTACCATAACTAAAAAATTTCTAATGTTTAGTATATCTTGTTCAAGTTGGATCTTATTAATTTGAGATTCATTGAGAGTGGAATTATTGCAAAAATAATACAACAGTATTTTTTAAACATATTTACTCTATTGATGCTACAGTTGAAAATGAAATATTTGTTCCCATTTACAAATTGCTTTGTGTTATTTAATAGTATGAAATAACTTCCTTAAGGCATACATTTGATATTTTGAGTGATTATTTTTCTTAATGGAATATTATTTGATTCCTTAAGTTTCATATTATTGAATGTTGAATGCATAAAATAGTATTCTTTTATTCTATTTTAAAAAAGAAGCTGATATTTTTGTGGTCTGGTATTTTGCCTTTGTTTATGGAATGTTGAAACTTGTATTTTAATTTCATTTAAATGGCTTGCAGTCATGATATTAACTGATAAAGTTTTATTTCCTTTAATTAAAAATATTTACAGATTTATTAATAGGTGTATATTTGTTTTAATAATCAATCAAATATTTAATAAAACTAGGAATTCTATTTCCATATGTTTGAATATTAGCTCATAGTATCTTTATTTTTATGTGTTTCTGTAAATGATGAGTATTTCTTTTAACTCCATAAGTTCAGCATTTCTTATTACATTTTTTAATGCATTGCTTTTTTTCTTAATTACAGATACGATACACTTTGTGTTAATTAATAAAAATTAATATTTTTATTGAAATTGTTACAGAATTTGAACTGAAAAAAAATTAAAACAGAATTTGTTGCTTTTCACGTAATGATGGAGATTTGGTTCAATTACATGCTTTTTTTTATATAGATGTCATCAAGATTCTACAAAATTGTCTTAGGAGGATGTGGCAGTGTTCTTGCTGTTTATGGCTTATGCAAATATGAGAACATATCTCATCATCCTGTAAGGAAGTGTATTTGTTATATTCAAATCTATTTTTTAAAAGTTTTTCGATATTTTTTCAAATTAAATTTTAATTATTTTCTTTTAGATTTAATGTGACCATGTTTAAGTTTTTGAGATTTCCAGATATATGCATGATTAATGTAGAATGTGCACTATGATTTTATTTCAAATCATATTATAAAATTTTGTTTTATATATATGTTACCTGCAATGTATGGAACCCTGGCAGTCTATAGAATAGCTGGCATTTTTAGGCCAATTATGAAATATGAGAATTATTACCAACTTTCCCTAGACGCACTCATAACTAGAAATATTGTAGAATGACAAATGCCATTTAGGCAAAGTATGGAAAAAAGAGGTAGTGATAAAGCTATTATTTAAAAGACATTCATTCTTCAAAAATAAAATTTTTACTTTGAAACAATGATGAAAAAAATGCCATTAAATACATTTATTCAAAATACATAAAAAAATTAGTTTTGTAAAATAAAATTTGTCTTTCTTATTAAAGAAAACCAAATAAAATATAAACCTATGTATTGCACCAAGAGAGGGACTATTTTTATTTTGAATTGCACTGAATTTTATTTCTTGCTAGCAGCTTTTGGCAACTAGCCAGTTTGCTGTATTTAATAGTCACTAAAATTTTTAATTAAATATGTTAGGTAACTTGTTCTTCATGAGCAAAGTAAACTTCATATCAAGAAATCTAAATTTTATACAGTCCATTGATCCTAGGAATCGTATTCAGTAAAATATTCTTGACACTACAATTTTTAAATCAAGCAACATTTTATTCTTCTGTGCCCAAATCTAGTCAAGTTATATAGCCTTGAATATTATTATTTTAGGACAATCAACAATATTATTATTTTAGGCCAGTCAGCCTTCAAGAAATTACAGGTACTGATAGGTGTATTTTGCTTGAGGCAGTCAATAGGATGGTGTAAAATCATGGATTTTTATAAAATAGTGATATTCAGATTTTCATTACTCAAATCAGTTTTGTCACAAAAGAAGGGAACTTTTTATTAGTGTCTCAAGAATGTTTTATTAAATGAGTTTCAGAGGACTTAGGATCTCTGTTAAAATTTAAAATTCTGTAATTCATCAGAACATTTATTGACTCAAACTACATAAAATCTAATTATTTACTTCATTTAGACACATTTTTCTTATAAAATGTGTATACCTGCTATTACCGTTTTAGAAATTAGTTTCTTGGGCTTCAAATAGAATGGATATCCTGTATATATTAAATCATAATTGTCTTGAAAGATACAAAATTATTGCATTAATAATGTAAATTTTTTATAAATCACAAAAGCCTTTTTCTTACATTTATTTTTCTGCAAAATACCATGTTTCATATTTATTTTATTTTATACAGACACATGCTAAAAATTATATTTCTTAAGGTTTAGTTTATAATGAGATCTTTCTTTTAATTTGATCTTTTGTCAGCATGATGGCAACACATTAAAAATTAATTTTTTTCATGGAGGTTAAATTTTATTTTTATTTTGTGTAAAATATATTAATTGAAAGGATTGCTAACATAATTTATAAAAATTGATAATAGTTATTGTTAAAAAAAAACATTTTTGACTTTTAAAATGATGTTATGGGCATTTTTGTGCTATAATACTTTAAATACATTTTGTGCTGAATAAGCACCAAAATTTCACTTAATTTTTAATTAGAATTTCAAAAAATTAGCACTGAGGTGCACATTTTCACCATCTAATGTTTTCAAGTTTGGTAACTTTAGATCAAATGATCTAGCCTGTAGAGTGCTGTCATACAGACACACATAAACACATTCATCTTTATCATTAAGTAGAGATGAAAAATAAAACAGGGCCATGAAGATTCATTTCATACTTTGCTGGCTTGTCATTTGACATTCTATTGATTGCCTAGGAATTATGTGAAATATTTCATTTTTTGCTGGTAATGATATGAATGATAAGAAAATAAGTTTTTTCCCAGCCATTCTTTAAATTAGAGTTATGGAGGGATTTTTTTTTTCCTTGGAAAAAATCTTTGAGTTAGTATTCAGCGTATGTATCAGAAATGACAAAGTTTTTATGCACTAAATGCTGCTATACAAATGGATATAATTTTTGAAAAATAATTCATTATGATTATAATTGGACATTGAAACTTATTTTTACAGGCACAAGTTTATGATGCTATCATTTAGATACTCCACTGACCGTAAGTTTTAAAAGTATTCGTATAGATCATGATGAAATTTTTTTTTCATTACATTTAAAAATATGTACCTTATGTAGCCTCTATTGTACATTCTCACCATCAACTTGGCTCTGTCATTAAATTGGGAAGAAGTAATGGCTATTATGATTAGAAAAATATATCTGAATGCATATTACTCGATGATATTTAAGCTCTGTGGGATGCACTTTACTTATGAATTGATAACTTGCTGCTGATAATTTTCGCCAAATAAATGATAGGGCTTTAGAGCTAGCAAAAAAATGATTGGGAGTTTGGAAAAATATTTTTTAAATAAAAATTTCCTTTAAAAATGTTATCGTTTATGTATTAATTTATTTTAACTCTCATTTTCTTTTAGCATGTAGTTATGGCTGATGGCAGCGTTTCAAAGCCTAAATTACGCTTACCTAGTCGTGATGAGCAGCTGAATGCATTAAAAAACACTCCTGAATATGATATCTTAGTTATTGGTGGTGGTGCAACTGGTGCTGGTGTTGCTTTAGATTCTATTTCTAGAGGTTGGTTTTTTCCTAATATTCAAGACCTTTTTTTTTTCTATTCTGTCTCTTGTCTCAAAACGTAATTGTTTTCTTATGTACTTATTTCGAATTATTGAATGCATATAAGAAACTATAAATATTTTCACTCGTTTTCCCCCCTGAAATATCATTTTAATTATTTTGTGAGCAATTAAGCTTGCCCTTATTGTAATATAAGTTACAATTCTATTCTAAAAATGCATGTTTAGTAGATAGATTTGTTTATAAAGTTGTAAATCCTTATATTTTTTAATACCTTATATTTTTAATCCTTATATTGTTAAGTTTTTGTATTAAGAATTATTTCTGGGTTAAGCAGGCTAACATTCATTTATTTTAGAGCCTTTTTTTTTATTAATATGTCTATAATTAGTAAGGTTGTCTGTCCTAATGCTTTAAGATACAAATTTTCAGCTGAAAGGAAATTGGAATAATTTTTTTTTTCTCTCAGTATTTCTTAACATCATTGTCTTTTCTATACACTACTTATATTCATTAATCTAGCAATCTTAATCCTCTAAATCTAATTTATTAATGTTTGCATTTTTAACAAATTATCATGAACAAATAAAATTTGAATTTACAGGTTTAAAAACTGCTTTGGTGGAATTGGATGATTTTTCTTCTGGCACAAGTAGTCGTAGTACTAAGCTTATTCATGGGGGTGTCCGTTATTTACAGAAAGCTATTTTGCAACTTGATCTTGAACAAGTATCATATGTTTCTTTGTATATTTATAAAGATGAATATTTAATTGTCATATTTTTAATATAATATATATTTTAATATATTTTTTTGTTTTATAGTATCGTATGGTAAAAGAAGCTCTTCATGAAAGAGCAAATCTCTTAGCTATTGCTCCTCATCTTTCTTATCCATTACCAATTATGTTGCCTATTTATCGGTAGGTGCAAGCAAATGTTTACTTTTTTCTATAAAAAGTATAAACAATCTTTGTTTTAAATTTTTACATTCATTCAAAAGGCATAAATACAGTATAACAAAAAAGATGCCTGCAATAAAGGAGTCTTTCTTCTAATATTAAGTCATTACTGTGAAAAAAAATGGCAGCTCAGTGTGCTGTGGTTTAGAAGTTAATTTTGACTTGCATTTTTAACCTATACGTTTTTCTAATCGAGTTTCTTTTATTGTTATCCAAACAAACTGTTTTGATTTTAAAAAATCAAAAAAAAAAAACGATTTTGGGAATTTAAGTTAGTCCAAGTTCATTATAAAATTATCTGAGTCATTCCTGTGCACCTACTGTCATGACTAATAAACCATGTAAGTGCACAATTTAGGCCTCTGTTAATGAAAGCAGAAGGTAAAAAAGAACAGAAAGAGGAATTAAAATTATTCTTATCGATGTTCCAGGAGAACTCAATTTCTGTTTTCTTTGGCATGTCAAAAATTATGTGGTCATATGTTTCTAAGGATATGTTATTCATAATATGTATTCTCTGCCATAAAGTTTCATCTATAATTTTTTTGTGTAACTACTCAAAAGTAAATAATACATCATTTTGAATGGTCTCTATTAACACAAGATATTGTATGATATCTCCAAGGTGATATTTGATATTCTGAATGCTGGACTATTATATTGTGAAGATATTGTAACAAGGTAGTTGAGCATTTTGAACAAGTTTTACGTTGTAAAGACTTATTTACATTAAAACAAAGAAGGTTAAGATAATGTTAGATTCCACCCCCCTAAATCTTCTAAAACATCATTGTTGGTTTCAGTTCTTCAAAGTAATGATAGAGAAGTTTTGTCTGGTTATTATTCATCTAGCATTTGCAAAGAAAGTTGATGTAGAAAAAACATCAAGAAAGGCATAGAATTGTATATAAAAATATATAAATGCTGTTCATGTCACTGACTCTAATATGTATTAAAAATTTGTTTGTATTTTAGATGGTGGCAAGTTCCATATTATTGGGTAGGGATAAAAGCTTATGATTTTGTTGCTGGTCGCCAACAAGTAAAATCTAGTTATTTCCTGTCACGCAGTAGAGCCTTGGAACTTTTCCCCATGTTGAAAAAAGACAAACTTTGTGGAGCACTCGTTTACTATGATGGTGAGACATAACCTTTTGTTTAGTAATTTATTCAACTTATTTCAAACACGAACTGTTTACTTTTTTATTTCACACTTGTATATGATATACAATTCACATGAATTTGTCAATTTCTTTTAATACTCCAGAACAATTTATCTAATCTCTCCATTTGTAGTTGTGAAAAAAAATGAGAATTTTTTATATGGTTTTCTTATTCGGGAAGTTGTTCTATAATAATAATAACAGAATTGAGTTTAGCTACTTATGTTATTAATATCTAACAATGCTGGTTTTTATGTTTATAAGTTTGAACTATCATTACATTTTATTAGGTTCTAATATACCCTGGGTTGCTCGGAATGGAATTGTCATGTCTTGTATTAATAAAAAAAAATTTCTATTAAAGAATGTCTTGAAATCATTACTAAAGACTTTTTATGCTTCAGTATTTATGAATGAAATTTGAAATGCTTATAATAAATACCTTTAATGTGACAGAGGCCAAATTTATAATATCGTAAATCGAGTATTGGCAATTTTATAATATAATTTTCATGTGAGAGGAAGTAAGTATAAATATATTTAAAATTTGCCCCCAACATACTCCCATTTTATCAGTCGATAAAAGTATTTTTTTAAATATACAATCGTGGGGGAATAAAAAAAGAGCCACACAACTTTATACGGGCATCGTTCATCATAAAATCATAAAAATGGTGTCATTTGAAAGGATTTAAAGTACTCTTAAAAATTTTTGAATTAAAAATCTCGTAAGGAGCCATCTATATATTGAAATAAGAGAAAAGTTCAAAATGTCCAATAGTAACACCGATTTTTCTCATTAAATTTTAAAACTACATTAATAGTTATTTCCAGAAACCAAGTTTCATTAATTTAGGTCTGTTCGTTTCCAAATTATGGACTAAGAAAATTTTGATTTTCTAATTTTAAGATTAAATATTGAACTTTTATTCAAATGTTTGAAACTAATAAAGTTATTGACCTAAACTCTTGTGAAAAGATGAGGTATTCTACATGTTTTGCATAAATATTTAACTAGAAACAGTAATTTTTAATATGTGAAAAAATTACAGATTAAAAATTTTTAAATTGCAACATGCTTAAATTTTGGACATATAAAACTAACATTCTAAATCGAAGCACCAGACCATTTCACAGGTACATACAAAATTTTAGCTCATTTCTACGAGTAGTTTTCCTGTTACGCAAAGTTTTCTGTGCTGCTTCTGACACGATGCAGTTATGGGCGTATTCACAAATATCAAAATATCGCCAATTTTTTATATGGATATGCTGCTGAGCATGCATTCCATGAAACAAATAGCGTTTTCTGTAACAGAAAAGTATATTTAAAAAATTCGTCAGCAGCAAAGAATATGAAATCGAAGTTTTTTAGAAAAAAATCCATTGCCATTTTATTTTATTAACAATCACTATTTTTAAATGTGGAGGATAGTGTAATCCTTGTAATAAGGTAGGAATTGTACTTGTCAGCTCATATAATGTTTCTTAAAGAATATAACAAATTTAGAAAAATGGGAATTTCATTTCGTAATTACTTTGGAAGATTTAACTATTTAATTTTACAAACTTTCTGATAAATGATTTCACTGAATAATTTATGATAACAAAATCTATATTTTCTACCAAGAAAAGGGCAAATTTTGTCTGTTTTAAATTTATTAATGTTTAAGTACACAATATTTCTTTCACAAGTCTCAAATTCCATAAGATTAATTTGTAATTATAATTATTGTAAATTAAACTGTAATTATAATTAATTGTAATTTTCATTATAATTAAATAATATCGTAATTATAATTAAATAATGGAAAGTATATGTAATTTTATCTTTTATATATACAATAAAACTGTCCATTTTGGTGTTTTCAATATAATGGAGACTCAAGCTCAGGTGCAATTTAAACAAAACTTGCAATGCTTTTCTGCTTTCTGAAAAGAGTCAAGATTATTCTAAAATTTTCGCTATAAATATTTTGTCATGAATGAAATGGCAAACGGTTTTACCATGTAGATTGAAGCTTTAAAAATGCTTTAAAATTATGACAAAAAGAAAGTACTATTAACGACGTCCAGAGAATATCTAAATTTTAGGTATTTAAATGTGGAATAACTTGACAGAAAATGCGAATATTTCCGTCTGTTCCACGGTATATTAATCAAAAGTTGTACTCCATATATTTGCTTCCATGGGAAAACTATTCATGAAATCAAAAAAAGGTGTTGCCGTAGGAAATTTCAAAGTTTGTACAATTTTAAATATATAGATAACCCCCAACGCAAATTTTAGGCTCGGTATCTTTTAGTATTCATTATTACCTTTAAAATTGTATTTCTAGTTTTCACATAAAATAAATAATTGCAAAATAAATCTGGGCGACTTTTTTTTCCCCCCTAAGTGTATATAAAATTTTATGTGAGAATACTGCAATTTAAAATCTTTTGATACCAGAATCCCCTTATTTGTAATTCTTTTTTATTCAAGCAGGAATATCTATTGTCCTGAAAGATTTTTAAAGACTGTAAATAGTAAAATTTTTCCCATGAGGTATTAATTTAAACAAAAAGTTACAAAATTTGATAACATATTGAAAGTTGCATTCCGAAGGTGTATATTTAAAATAGTTTAAAATATCTATAATATTTTGTGTTGGTGTCAGTTTATTCTATAGGAATTGTAACATTAAAAACAAAATCTTTTTTATTTCCGAAACCATAGTTTTTAGTTTATAAAAAAAAAATTCTTAAGTCTTCAACAAATACTGAATCTTTCTTCATTACATCAAATTGTAAGAATAATATGCTGCAACCCAACTTGTACAATAAGTTTTGAATGAGCTTTTTATGTTATTTAAAATTTATGCCGCCACATCAAAGGACTTTTTTTTCTTGAGCAATTGCTTTTTTATGTAATATTTCATTCATAGGCGAAAATCCATCGCTTTTTGTGATGTACTCAAATTATATTTACAAATGCTGTTACATTTTACATCTCTGAATTAGGCAGATAAAAATTCTTCTGAATAAGTATTTTTTGTTGTTGTTCATATGAGATTCATATGTATTTCTGAATACTTATAATTTTTATGCATTGTACTTATTAAATATGAAAACTTTTTAAATATGAAAATATTGTTTACAATTACAGGACAGCACAATGATGCACGGATGAATTTAGCAATTATTATAACAGCTGCAAGACTAGGAGCAAATGTTGCCAATCATGTAGCTGTAACTGAGCTGTTAAAAAAACCAGATGAAAATGGTGTGGAAAAAGTTTGTGGAGCAAGAGTGAAAGACCAGTTATCTGGTTAGTTTTCTGGAAACATATTTTATATATCCAATAATTTATGTACTCATTAACAATTTTCAAAGATGTGGATACTTTTCATTCATAAATAAATGGTTTTTTTTAATGAAATAAGCTGTTTTTTTTTAATGAAATAAGCTGTTTATTGGGTCTGCATATAATAGATTCAGTGCAATGGAATTACTTGACATGGGCCGATCATGAACTCTGAAAATCGTGAATTACTGTTTGAAATTGCATTTTTACCACCTTTTATCCCATTGATTATTTTGTCAAACTGCAATAAAAGAGAAATCTATTTTTTTAATAAAAATTTTATTTTCGAAAATAAAACAAATTTTCCATTATAACAGTTATATAATGAAACAATATATTCATACCATTTGTGATTTAATCATTTATTGTATAAATTGTTTAATAAAATTATATGTTTGACTAAAACTCCTAGAATCTCTCATAGTAATGTAATTAGTTCTTCAAAGTTTCTGGTAAGAATGGTGTTTTGTCTTAGTATTGCATTTTCTGATGTCTTTGATGTAATAAGGGATACATTCTCAAAAAATTAAGAATAAAACTGCACCTTTCCTTGAAATTCTTTTGTCTTGGATTTCCAAACACAAACTATCTATCCTACAATAGTAGGACTACCTATCCTAGTTATAATATTGCCAAAAGTTACATACGACATAAAAATTTTAGAATTAAAATTAAGGAGAAAATGTAATTAGAAATTGTGCACAGAGTGGCAGAATAATGAAGTAGTTGGGTAAATTGAGGTAGTTGGGTAATGGGTAATGAGGTAGTTGGTAATATATATATAGTTCAAACTATAGAAATTTCAACATTTTATATATAATCTATTGATATCCAGATTTATGTAGTTTTCTGTATTTTATCTAACCAATCTAACATGCTACTGTCAAATCTGTTTTGGAGGATACTCTATCGCATATTAGCTGCATACAGTGTGCAACTCTGTTCACTCTTCCTATGTTTGAAGTAGTTACTGCCAATTCATCAATTAAAAAATTTTCTCCATTTTCGAATTTGGTAAATTTAAATAGGTGGCATATAATCTAAATTGAATTAAGTAAAATCCAAATCCTTTAAGGCTTGCCTTTTTATTTATATGGTTTTTGAAAGCAGTATATTTTAATTCAACCAGTTTTTATTTAACCCCAGGAACATACAGTATCAAAATATTGTTGTTGGCAATATAATTCTATGATGCACAAAGGTCTTTTGAATGTAGTCTCTTGTAATCTTTATTTGTTATTTATGTATATAATTTTGATTCTGAAAATAAATTCAAGAAAATTGCTGTGATTATAAAAGCTAACTCACTTTTTTAATTAATCATTTGTATTCTTTTAAAAACAACACAACCAAATCTTGTTTCATAAATTATTGCCTTTATGTTTAAGTCAATTTGGTTTTTGATGAAATACTAATTAAATTTAAGTGAATTTGTATAAGCATAAACTTTTCTGAAAATTTGCATTGACATTTAATTGTTTAGTTCAGAATAAGCACGTTTTTTTTTTTTTTTTTTTTTTTTTTTTTTGAATCCGGGCTGTTTATTTTAATATTTTGATTAAATTCTAGATTTTTGATCTTGTTTCTAAAATTTTCATTTTTATATATCGTGTGTTAACTATAAGCATATAAAATATTTCGTTTCTTACAAAATTGCTTTTCTTAGGAAAAGAGTGGGTCATTCACGCAAAATCTGTAATAAATGCGACTGGCCCTTTTACTGATTCTATTCGGAAAATGGATGATCAGAAATGCCCTATGATATGCCAACCTAGTGCTGGAGTTCATATCGTTTTACCAGCTTATTATAGGTGATGTGCCAATTATTTTATTATTTTTTCCTCTAAAGAAATTTTTTTACTGGAAATCCTAAAGATGGTTTTCCTTTCTTTTTAGAAATTTTGTAAGAATTCATTATTTTAAACAGAAAAATTAAATTTCAGAAACTTTTATAGTAGTAAATAATGGAATTCAGTGTTCTAATCATAGTTCGATTTTTACTTTTTCTCTTTTGACATTTAATTTTATTCTAGTTAATTGAAGCAAAAAAATCCTTAATATCTTAGTAGTATTATATGAGCAATGCATTATGTAATATTTTTCAGAATTTAATTTTTTCATTGTAATATTTTCTGTTTTTTACATTTAATTTTTAAGAGAATTATTTATATAAAATCTTGTGCTAATTTAACGTACATTGACTTTTAGCCCTGATAATATGGGATTGCTCGATCCTGCAACTAGTGATGGAAGGGTAATTTTCTTCCTACCCTGGCAAAAGATGACAATTGCTGGTATGTTTATTGGCTTTATTTTATAATTCGTTTTCAACTGAAATGCCATTGAAAAGTCATTATTTTAAAAATAACAGAAAAAAAACTGCTTATTTTTCACAATCATTGTAAATAATAATTTATTAAGCAAAACAAGATTCTTATTCCTTCTTTAATATTTTTTTTAATTAGTGAATCTGAATTTTTTTTTTTTTTTTTTAATATTTGTTTGAATTTTTTTATTTTTTTTATTTTAGAGTAACGAATATAGTAGATTTCATTTGAAACATAAATTTGTTGAAATGCTGTGTGTAGTTACATGATACATATTTTGTTAAAAGTGTCTATACTATGTGTTAGAGAGATACGGCCGATTCTGATTCTTATGCCATAGAAAAAGGAAATCTCTTACAGTGCTATTTGGACCAATCTGAATATGGGATAAATGTTGATTTTTTTTTATCTCTTTTCACTTTCAGGACTTTGTCAAACTCCTTTTCATACTAAATTATTACTTTAAATATTATAGCTATTGTTTAAAAAAATTATGCATTGAAATATGACTAATTTTTCCACTTTTGTGATTTTTTATCATAAAGGTGGATTGATTTGTAATTTTTGCCTTTGTAATTTTATAATATGGAATTGGTGAACTTTTGTCTCTTCTTTCTTTGTTTTCAAAAATTTTTTGAAGCTGAAATGTTTAAAGACTTTTTTTTATATTGGGAGAGGTGAAATTTTGGAATTCTATGTCTTAAAAAATTTTAAATGTTGTCATTTGTTTCATAGTCTGTTGTTGTTACTATTAAATCTTATTAAAGGTTAATTAAACTATTTAAAAATTTATTTATAGGTACTACTGACAGACCATGTGAGATTACTCATCATCCAAGTCCCACAGAAGATGAAATTCAATTTATACTTAATGAGGTAAAAAATTACCTGACCCCTGAAATAACTGGTAAGTTTGTAGAGTAATTTTGTCTCCATTTTAAGACACATAACTTTTTATTCAAAGTTAAATACACTGGTGTGCAAAGCTTAAGCAACAGGTATGTTTTTTGCCATAACTTCACGAGAAATCATCTGAGAGAAATGAAATTCAGAAATGAGATACAGCATTTTGTTCTGAAAGAATGACGAAAGCATAGTAGCGCAGAAATGAATACAATGCATACAGTATGGAATCAAACAAAAAAAAAAGGCTTTATTGAACTCATAGTATCGTTACACATGATTGTCTGTCGAAGAGAAAGAACAGCAAGCAGATGTTCCTTAGTATGGGATATGCCCTCCCCTT
>JAPMOR010124991.1:83892-288841 GCA_026543865.1 Argiope aurantia
AAGGGGAGGGCATATCCCATACTAAGGAACATCTGCTTGCTGTTCTTCCTCTTTTATTGACAATCATGTGTAACGATACTATGAGTTCAATAAAGCCCTTTTTTTGTTTGATTCCATACTGTATGCATTGTATTCATTTCTGCGCAACTATGCTTTCGTTATTCTTTCAGAACAAAGTGCTGTATCTCATTTCTGAATTTCATGTGCTCTCAGATGATTTCTTGTGAAGTTATGGCAAAAAACATACCTGTTGCTTAAGTTTTGCACACCAGTGTATTTTAAATGAAAAGCATTTTCCCCAGTTACTATATAATATACGTATATGTAATGATATTTTAACTCTAATTTCAATTTAATTAATTTTCAAGATTTTATCTTAACTTAGCCCATAGTAACTTTATTCTAAAATATTCTCTTATTTCGTGATCCAATTCCAGTGTCTCTACTTAATTAATTCAAGAGAAGCTTTGTTAAATTACTGACTCAGCTAAAAGTCGAACTTTCCCACACTCGGCGTGAAGGGGTAAAAAACTGTCCAGTAAGCACATTCTTTTTAAAAGATCCCTGTGTTTCCCTTATATGTGATTGACATGCGTCAGAAATCCCTATCAGAATCTTAATAATATATTAGTACTGTAAAATTATATTTTCCCTATCCATACTCAATGTTATATAAGACGAGGGATAATTTATTTCGTTGCTTCTTCTTGCCCACTTCTGTTTTTGCAGCGCGCTGTGGCGGACGTGCCATGTCCGCGCCTTCTTGTAAATAATCATGCTTGCCTCCCGGAGAGAATAAATCGAACTTTAAAAATTACAAGGTCTCTTCACTGCTGGTCGCACCTGTATTCTGCTTCACAACAAATAATGTTACATATATATATATATATATATATTATTATTATTATTAGGACTAAGAATATACTTGCGAGATTTGAACGTTTGTGAAGTATAAACATTAACTGGAAGTCAATTTTATGGGTTTTTTTTTATAGAAAACTGACTTTTTTCTAAAACGATTATTAAGCGACCATATTTGTAAATAGAACTAAAAGATCGAAATACCAATTTTGTTTATTTGCTTACGGGATATTACAGCACCGTTTAAACATATGCATATCAAAGTTATGTTAATTTAATTTGAACAAATTAAAGAAGATTTATTTATATTAAGAAAAAAATAAAAATTTATTAAAAAATTTTTTAAAAACTTTTTTAAAAAAATTGCAGTTATTTAACTAAAATAACATTCGCAAGTATTGAGCAAAAGATAATAAAAATATGGATGTCTATGGGGTGGGGGAGATGAGGTCCTTTCAGTTCGTTTGATGATGAGCTTAATAAATAATTTTGATAGCTATATATACCAATTCTTGCAGTGAATTTATTTTTAGTTAATTTTCCTAAATGTTATACGTAATATTTAGGAAAAGTGTTAAAGGTTCTGTATGTAATATGAAAGCATGCCTATATGGCATTTTTTTGTCCAGAAATTATTATAATGAAACTTTCATTTTTTTAGTAGATTCTTAATAGAAAGTCTACCTATTGCAATGATTTTCATGAGAAAACTTCGGGAAAATTTCTACAGATCTGCAACAGTCGTAATCCCTTGAACCCAAACCAAGTTCTGTTCAAACGTTTGTGTGTGTGTATGTAACGGTGGGTCCATGTAATCTTATTAATATGATAATTAAATAATTTTTATTGAATTTGAACCTCTATGGGATACGTTGTAAAGAATGAAAACCTTGGATGAGTTCGGGGGGTGGGTCGTTTACCCCAAGAGGAGTGGGATTGAAATTTTCATTTCCCCATTGCTTTGCAACTAACGATTAGAAAAATCGATGAAATTAAACGAATTAGCATCCCTTTAAGACGACCAATATTTTTTCCCCAAAAGTGTTTCGAAAACTGCAATTGCTTAGAAATTACAAGACACAAAGTGATTTTTTACTCCTTCAAAATTTTTAATATGGCCTTTATTGCCACATTTAAATCAATAAATAAAAACTTCTGTGCTTATTATCTTTCCTTAATTTGAAATTGTTTAAATGCTTGTTGTTAGAGTATAATTGCTTGAAGAAAACTAATTAAAAATAATTTAGGGAAAATATTAGCAACATTAAGTAAACCGCGGTTCTCCATATTCCCTAAGGGTGGATCGTCGTAACTTTCGAATTCAACAGACAAATTCAGACACTTTCGAATTCGACAGACGAATTCAGAGGGATGATAGTAGTCATCAAGAGGATAAAGAATCACCATACAACATGGGGTCCCAAACGACGTTTAGGGGGTGAAAATCGCAAAAATATAAGGAGTAGGCGAACTTTTGGAAACTGTAAAAAATTAATAAAAAAATAACAAATGGTGTTTCAACTATGAATTTTTTTTTAAGTGAAAGCACATTCTTAAAGGCAATTTTTTATGTGAGTAACATGCCGATTTCATGAACCAGGGGGTCGTAAATTATTGAAACCAAAAAAGTAGTTTAGAACCCTTATCTCCAAAAATATTAAAACTTTAAGAAAAATAAAAGCTTGAAAATATAAGGAATTTTATACTCTTTAATTTGATATAAGTCTGTAGTGTGAAAACTGAGGTTTTAAGATATTCAAGAAAAACTAAAATGTTTGCGGGGAAAAATCGCTGCAACATCGGCACCAATGTTTACAGAAGGTGTTGAAAAATTCTGAGGCGTAATAGTAGGCACCAAGGCGATAAGAATTTTCAAAAAAATATGAACTCGCAAACGACGGTGAAAATTTATTTGCTGGAATACAGATACAGCATACATTTGCAGCACGGACATTTTAACATAAGAAAGAAGACGATGAGAAACTTTTATAAAAATTGCACAATGTTGCAGCCGCGAAGGTCATTACACAATCGACACCGACGTTTAAAGGACCACCGGACGCGCTCAAACATACCACGTGTGCTTGCGATTTCTCCAGCAGGGACGACGATCCGTGCTACGAGTTCTTTCAATGTATCCAAAGGTGTCTGATAAACAAGATATTTTATATGGCCCCAGAAGAAGAAATCCAAGGGATTAAGGTCCGGGGAACTTGGAGGCCAGTCAACAGGACCGCCACGTCCCAGGATATGTATCATCTAGTTAGTTACGCACAGAATTCAAAAAATGCACTGATGCACCACCATGCATTAACCACATGTTCTGGTGTGCAATGGCCGGTATTTCCTGGAGTAAATCCAGCAGGACGTGCTGCAAGAAAACAAGGTAATTTGCGGCACTGAGGCGTTCGAGCCCTGCATTTGGCCTCGTTATTTTGAAGGATCCTGTTTCCCGCAACCGTCTATTAATATTTGCAAAGGTGCTGTAGTGTGGACAACGTCTACTTGGATATTGTTATTGGTATATTCTTTGTGCTAGCCGTCCATTACCATTCGCTCGATCGTAAATTAAATGCATATCCGCATATTCGTCATTCGTGAAATCGAACATGTTGTTTGCGAATGAAACTTATGGACTATTAATTCTGCACTGCTCTTTAATGAATATAAGCTGCTTTTATATTCCTCGAACCATCAATTCTGCAATGATAGCAGCTTTTATATTCCTCGAACGCATGGAAAATTTAGATACGAGAAAACTTCTTCTCGACTACCTTGTTCCAAATCCTTGCATTCTTAGGGCCATTCTCTTCGCCAGGCTAATTGTCATTTCGACTGTTTTTGCGATTTTCACAGAAAAACGTCTCCTGCGACCCTATGTTTGATGATAATTTTTAATCTCTTTAATGCCTACTATCATTTCTTTAAATTTACCTTTCGAATTTGGCAACACCCTCTGTAAACATCGGTACTGATGTTGCAGCGATGTTTCCTGGCAAACATTTTAGTTTTTCTTGAATATCTTAAAACCTCCTCAATTTTCACACTGCAGACTTATATCAAATTAAGGAGTATAAAGTTCCTTATATTTTCAAGCTTTTATTTTTCTTAAAGTCTTAATATTTTTGCAGATAAGTGTTCTAAACTACTTTTTCATTTTTAATAGTTTACGATCCCCTGATTCATCAAATCGGCATGTTACTTACATGAAAAATAGCCTTCAAGAATGTGCTTTCACTTAAAAAAAAGTCATCGTTGAAACACCTTTTGGTATTTTTTTTATTATTTTTTTACAGTTTCCAAAAGTTCGCCTACTTCTTATATTTTTGCGAGTTTCACCCCCTAAACGTCGTTTGGAACCCCATGTTTTATGGTGATTCTTTATCCTCTTGATGGCTCCTATCACCCTTCTGAATTGTCGGTCGAATTCGGCAACACCCTGTATATAACGTTGCAGAAAATTTCAGAAAGTGCTTTAATTCTTTTAAATGTATTTGATTATAATTTATACAAATGTAGAACTATAAATCATATTGGATATTTGCAATAAATATTGAACTCTGCATCATTAATAAATTCATTATTGTCACTTCATTGTGTAATATCTCATTGTTTTTGCCTAGGAATTGAAAATTCGAAAATATTGACTTATATCATAAGTTAATATAGCGTTGCCTTCCAGTATGCCGTAAGGACGTTTTTTAAATTAATGTATCTCTGTATATCAATAATTATTTTCAAATATCTTTAGACCTAATATTTTGATTTTTGAGTATTTTCTAGTGTATGGTTTCGGTTCATTTCAGTGGATATATCACATATAAATGAAAGTAATATATTTTAGTAGAAGGTTCGAAGCATAACATTTATTATAAATTTTAGTTCGTAGAGGAGACGTGATGTCAGTTTGGAGTGGAATTCGCCCTTTAGTGTTAAATCCAAATAAAGGATCAACGGAAGCATTAGCAAGAAATCATGTTCTTCATGTTAGTGATTCAAATCTTATAACTATAGCAGGTAAGATTATAATTTATTTTTGGTGGTTTAAAATACTGTATGATATTTCTAAAATCTTTTCATTAGCTGTTTTAATTAATTTGCGTCCTTTGCAGTTATAAGTTCACCTGCTTGATTTTCCTGGTTATATTTTATCAATATATTTTACTCTTCCATTTCACAAACACGGTTCTTCATTTTATTGTGACTTATTTTCATTCTTTGCATCCATAATTTTGTTTTCAAATGAAAAACGCAATTGCGAATATAAGGAAAATTGTGTATATAAAATGAAACGAAAAGCAAATTTTAGTGTGGCACTAATTTTCTTAAGTCCTGTATTTTTCAAAATTACGAAAATGCTGGGTTTGTTTTTTTCCCTTTCTTTCTCTCCCCCTTTAAATCATTGTCCATATAATTCTAAAAGTGCTATATTTATGTTCTATTTTGTATTTTAACGAAAGAAAACTTATAATAAATTCACATTTTTTAGGATGAATTTATTCATAATGCTAATTTATGCCTTTTTCTGTACATGTCTGCTACAGCAATAATTAGAATTAAATGATTAAGTTCTAGTAATTTTTTTAGTGATAATAATCGTTTATTTTTTATCTGAACAGTTGTGCGTTTTTTACTTTGTTTGATTTACACAGTGGAATAGAGAAATGAAATAATAAAGGTCAGAAAATCGTACATTAAATACCAAGCTTGCCCTAGATTATTTCCTTATTTATCATTTTTATCATCCATGGTAAAACTTTTTCTTTAGTCCTATAGCGAACTATTTCTACACTGCTAATGAAATTGAACGGTAATTTAATAGCTACTGTCAAATTACGCATGAACTGACTAAAGAATCTAATTTTTTCTAGCAATTTTTTTCATTACTCTTGTGGTTTTTTTTCATTACTCTTGTGCTTCTTCTACAAAGAGTATATTTTGAAGATACTTCTCTTGCCTTGTTATTATTCTCTCCCATAAAGAACAAATTTAATGTACTAGCAACAAGTCTTTCATGTGTTTCCCAATATGCCAATGTCTTATTCAAAAAACAATTTTAGAGAAACTTTTACATTAATGAGAGAAAAATGTTTTTGGGCTGTAATTCTATACTTCAAAAATAGATTTTTGTTATAATTTAATTGCATACTACACTTTGATCTGGAAATGAATTTTTTCTCTTCCACTTATTTGTTTAGTTTTCTTGTAATCGGATAATGTTGTAATACTTGAAATAGAAAGACGTAATTTTTGTTATTATTTTGTGTAGAGATGGTTGTAATGATTTTGAATTATGTTTTGGTTTAAATTGTACACATTGATGTAATTTTTTGTGGGTAAATGCTTGTTTGTGTTATTCAACTTTCCAACTAAATTCAAGACTCTTGCATATTTATATACACATGCTATAAATAATTCTAACAAAAACTTACATTGGTTTTGCGACCATACAATATTTATTTTATTCATATTTAGCACTTTTCCCATACTGTAGTGAAAATAAATATTTAAATGGTTAACAGCTAGTTAAATTAACTAGTAATTTTGTTTTGTTTTGTCTAATTCTGCTACTGTTCTTACAATTAATCTTAAAGGGAGGCAAAAATTCTTAACTAAAAATCATTCATTCATGATTTTCTCAATTCTTGAGATTTCTTATTCGTCGCCATTTTTAGGTATCTGTCTGATGAGATGTACTTTGTTCTGACTTTCATTTAAAACATCGGGATATATGGCTGAATTCTGATTTTAAATACGGAAATGAACTACTTGATAAAATAAAGACTGTTTCATATATGTAATAACATTAAACAGCTTGATGCTTAAAAGAATTAAACTGAGAAATTTTAACTGCTGTTTGAAAATTTATCATTTCAACTTAAATTTGCCAAGTGTTATTTCTTATAGATACTTATTTCGTCACAAATCTTTTTTTATAAATGATTAAGTTTAGATATAGAAAGTGATTTGATGTTAGGAGATTTTATACTATTGCATTTTTATGTGATCATTAAAATTTTTGAACTGAAATTTCCGATGTAGCAAATTTAAGATTATGCATCTGTGGCATAAATTGTTTTACTTCATAACAGAAAAGGTTGATTTATCTGTGTTGCAATATTATTTTTTAACCAATATTGTCTTAATAAGGATTATAAACTTACATTTTCTGATATTATCAAACTAAGATTTTATTATCATGTACTGTGTGCATACCTAATTTCTCATGATATGCCTTCAAAAGATCTTTGATAAAAAATAAATATTATCTGTATTATGGTATAAAACTACTTTTCATTTTTAGAATAATTAAACTTATAGATTGCTTTTTTTAAATAGAATGAGATCTAACCATTCATATACATATCACAGCAATGATTCAGTAATTTTTTTCTTATATTCTATTTTCTTCTCTGATAATTTTTTGTAAGGAGGAAAATGGACGACTTATCGTGTTATGGCTAAAGAAGCAGTCGATGCCGCTGTTGAAACATGCAAATTAAATCCTAAGAGTGATTGCCAAACTGATGGTCTCTTGTTGGAAGGAGCAAGTGGTTGGACACCAAACATGTACATTAGATTAGTTCAAGATTATGGTCTTGAGAGTGAGGTAATATCTTCGGTTTTTGACAATTTTATGTTTTTGACAATATTTTCTGTTGTAGGGAGATATATAAATTGACTCATTCTGTTTTTGTATGTTGCATGATATCTCTATTGATTAGGTAAGAAGTTACGAAGAATTATTTCATATTCGTTTATGTAGAATTTCACTTGTTGTTCATGTAATTTAGAATAAAGTCCTTTTTTATTTATTCATTTATTTAATTGACAGTGAAATCGATATATTATCAAGGAATACACATAGCTATATGCAAACTATGATAAGTGATGATAAAAATATGCAAACAATTAAGTTTGCACATTGTGCTTTATAATATCCATTCGTGTAGTTTTAAAGTTGAGGTTCTGACAAAGATTGCAGTAGAGAAATGATCGAATAAAAATATCAAAAATGCATACCTCAGTCACATTAGTAAATTTGAAAAAACTAGCATTACTTTTGGGGGGTGAGGTTGTTTCTTGGGCTTTTTCGACATTGATACATATTGATACATGTAACTGAATTATTAATTGGATGGTATTGCGAGTATTAACCTATAGTCTGGTAATGATGGATGCAGGATTGTCTACCATGTAAACATGTCTTAAGAGGGGTATATTTTATAGGCATACAACAGAGCTTGCTGGCTTACAGGTTTTCTGAACTGCTGGTCGAAATCGTTTGCAACAGTATGAGAAATCTGACAACACCTGACATCAGCTTTTGCATCTATGTCCAACCAAGTTATCATATGACTTTAGAGGTACAGCAGTCAGCCAGAGAGCTACATTAAGTACTTAGCAGTGTCATACACTGGTGGACAAAATTAAGAGATGGAAGACATTTTCCCAAATATCTCAAAAAATACTGAATATAAATAAATGAAATTTGGTATGGATATAGCTTATACCATGATAATAAAGTATGCAAAACAAAAATGAAAGTGCCATTCACTGGCAAGACCTATTGCCAATAAATCCAATGTAGTCTGAACTTAAGGATAAAAGATGACAATAAAAGTGAGGCTTGTACAGTGTGTGTTGCCTCTAGTATGGTGTATGGTCACCCCTGACAGACAGACAGCATGCACAACGAGTATGCATGCTGTTAATAAGGGAGTTAAGGAGGGGTTGTGGAAGACCCTCCCATTCTTCCACCAGAGCAATTTTTAACTCTAGAACGGTTCCGGGGGGAGGTTGGAGCATCGCAATAGCTCTCCCAAGAGCATCCCAAGCATGTTCAATAGGATTCAGGTCAGGGGATTTGGCTGGCCAATCCATTCGTTGAATGTCCTCGCTTTCCAGATACTCATCAACCATGAGAGCCCTATGTGGTCGCGCATTATCGTCCATAAAAATGAACTCAGGGCCAACAGCGCCCCTGAAAAGACGCACATAGGGCTCTAGGACCTCCTGTCTGTACCTTTGGGCATTCACGGAACCATTTTCAAACACATGGAGCGGTGTGCGGGTATCTTGCATGATCCCTGCCCAAACTATGAGTCCTCCACCAACATAATGGTCCCTTTCGATAATGTTGCTGGGATGGTATCGGGTTCCAGGTTCCCTCCATATCTATAACCGTCCAGAATCAGGTTGTAGACTGAATCTGGACTCATCGGTGAAGAGAACATTAGCCCATTGAAGCTGTGTCCAATTCTGATGTTGTCTGCACCATTCTGCACGCGCTCTTTTGTGGGAAGGAGTGAGTGGGATGCAAATAGCGGGCTTCCTGGCATACAACCCTCTTTCATGGAGTCTTCTGGAAACTGTCTTACTCGAAATTGATGTTCCTGTAGCAACCGCGAGGTCCCTAGACAATTGAGTGACTGTAGCCGTCCTCTGGCGCTTAGCTGAAATGAACAAATACCGGTCTTCATTGGCCGTTGTAGCCCTCAGGTGACCTTGTCCTGGTCGTCTGCATACTGTCACACTAGTTTTAAATTGACTCCACAAATTGGAAATGACGCTTGGTGTTATATCCAATTCCCTAGCAACCTGAGCTTGGGACTGGCCTGCCTCAAGTATACCCACAATTCTCCACCTCATACCGTCGTCTAAACGATGATGTTCACTCATTTCATCTAAAAACCAGCAAGAAACAACACGATTATTCAAAAAATGCACTAAAATCTGCAACTGTGTTAAAGAGTGGAACGAGATGAATAACTCGATGCGGATTTTATAGCTTAGCAACGCCCACAAGAATACGTAAACTTATCCCAGGGCCAATAGCGCTGCAGTGACCATATATGGCAATCAACTGTCCAGGTTTTGTGCGGTATTTTTAGAGAAATGTGCGAAAATGCTTTCCATCTCTTAATTTTGTCCACCAGTATAGTTTGGCAAATCCTGATTTTTTCGGAAGAGATTTGATCACTGAAAATTACACCAGCCATGTAACTGGCACTGTAGAAAGTATATTCAATCCGCTGACTTTTTATATGCATATTTCTAGAAATTCATTAATAGATCAGTATATAATGCAAGTTGTGTTGTCTATGGTTCAGCGAAAGTTCCAGCGTCCTCATTGTTTAAGTAGACCATTAATCGTCAGCAGTCTTGCCAGAATTTTCCTTCATAAAACATTAGACTAACACACACATATCGCTGTTGTTTCAAACAAGCCAAAGCATCTATGCAAAAGATTGCTCAAGTGTGTTCAATTAAGATATTGCTGATAATTTACCTCATCATTTGATAACTGTGGGGGAAGGACAGTACAAGTTGTTAATGTTTGAAATGCAAGATTGTCTATCATGCTCACTTGTCTTACTGAATAGATGGCTTCTTTTGCATATTTATTGTT
This sequence comes from Argiope aurantia, assembly GCA_026543865.1. Taxonomy (NCBI): domain Eukaryota; kingdom Metazoa; phylum Arthropoda; class Arachnida; order Araneae; family Araneidae; genus Argiope; species Argiope aurantia. The sequence goes on from JAPMOR010124991.1 coordinate 94,166, forward strand.
CTATCTCCCTCTTTCTGTAAACAAACCTCTGATTTGCATATGCTTGCATGTATTCCTTCATGGATTTACAGCTTCATTTTTTAGCTAGTGTGTTAGAGAAAACAAACTATTAAAATCTATATAGGGAGAATTTCTGCAATTTCTTATATATTGTTACAAACCTGCAATTCGGTTTCCCAGCATAGTTTGTTCCATCAACAGAAAGAAAGTTTTACAGTCATCTGCATGGGACGGAGTCCAGGTGGCGCGTCGGGAGTACCAGAGCTTGGCGACGAATTTGGCGACTTTGGCGCCAAAATAGATTATACCCGAAACTTCGAGAATTTTCCCGATCCGTCCAGTAGGAACCGAGATACGCCTCGAACGTTCCTGATTGGTTGAGAGGCTTCTAGCCCCGCCTCCTGAGACCTATAAAAGGGTCCGCAGCTGCCAGAGAAGTCAAGTCCGAAGACGGAGCGGAAGAGTCGTAAGGGACAGAGCGGAGTAGGCGGAAACGACGGTGAGCAGCGACGGAGTCAAGTTCGTGCTGAACTGAGCTGTGCTCTACTGTCTGCAGTAGATTCTGATTGTATGCTGCTGTTGTATGCTACACGTCTCGGCTGAAGATAGTCGTCTCTATGCTGTATATAGTTATCGTTTTTGTGCTGTCCTGTGTGTCTTCGTGTAAATAAACGTCGTTGTTTCTTTTTCTACTGCTGATTAAGCGTTCTCCACACCTTATCACTTCCACTAACCAAGCGAACCCCGGTAAAAATTCGTAACAATATATACGTTTCCACTTCCATATTCATTGATCCAAGCAATTTGTGATATTTTCTATGTTGTTCAACTGCCTATATGTGAAATACTACCTTAAAAAATATTATGATTTTATAAGGTTGATTTTATGAATAATGTAAACCTGCTGAATGTCTGCATGATACTTTAAGAATAATTTTTTTAATAAGAATGAAAAATCAACATAATCGCCATCAATTAATAAAACATTGTGTCTTTTACAAAAATGCTAAATTTATGAAATGCACAGTTGCAAAATTAAACGTGAATTTTTAAAAATACTGTAAATATTGAAATTAATTAATTTTGGATGTAATTAAGAATTTATATGAAGTACAAAATTTATCAAACGTGTTGAAAACATTCTCTTAAGAGTTTCTGCTTGCTATTTCCTATTTACTTATCAGAGAACTTGTCAATGTATTCGAATACATTTTAATATGTTTTAAGAAATTTGTTTTGAGAATTTCTTTGTGAAATAAGTGCATAATTTCACAAAAATTGAAATTAAATTTTCAAACTAGACCTTCGAATATAGTATTATTGAGTGCAAAACTTATTTCAGTTCATTACAATTAAATTTTAATCATTAACAATTTTTCTGTCATTTTCTAATGTCAAATTTTACATATAATCAAAAGCATATTGTTAGACCTCGGTTTTTATAGCACAAACATTAGTAAAAAAATTAAAGTTAATAACCTACTGGAATGAAACCTTGAACACAGTATTCTGACTGTATCGTCATAATATTTATAAGACTATTTAATTGAAATCGGATATTCATAATTTCTATAGAGGCATCATTTGTAAAGCAATCTCTGAAAGTAAGAAAATTACTATTTTCTTACAAATACTATGTTGGTATCATTGGTTTCCAAAGCCGTATTTAAATTAAACTCACCCTATGTATCATGCTGTAATTATTTAATCGGGAGTGATTAAATATTAATTTAATCCAGTCATTTTTATAATTCTCAAATAAATACTTCTAGATCTCCCAACCAATGCGCTTGGGAGATCTAGAAGGTTCCGACCTTGTTTTTGCGAATCAAGTAAGATATAATTTGTATGCAGATGAAAATGCATAATTATACTCGAAGCTTGTTCACACAACAACTCAAAGCTTGTTATAAAGTAATTATGTTACTACAAATACATTATTCTTATGAATATTAAAAACATATTATAAATACAATTTAGAAATTTTTGAATGCTTTTTAGTATACCATTTAATTTTACCTTTTAGGTTGCTCAGCATTTGGCTAATACTTATGGCGATAGAGCTTTTACCGTTGCAAAACATGCTTCGTTGACTGGAAAACGATGGCCAATAATAGGGCGTCGTCTTCATGAAGAATTTCCATATATTGAAGCTGAGGTACTTTTACTATTTATAAGTGTCTTCACTTCCTTTTCACATGAGACTGCAAAGTTAATAAATCATATAAATTTAGATATCAGATTAAAAATTACTACATTTGTTTATTTATATTTATTTCTAGGTTCGATATGCTGTACATGAATATGCTTGCACCGCTGTTGATGTTATTGCTCGACGACTTCGCTTATCTTTCTTAAATGTTCAAGCAACAGAAGAAGCTCTTCCTTTAATTATCTCCATCATGGCTGACGAATTGAACTGGAATAGAAGTAAACAAAAAGTAATGTGAAATGTAGTGCAGTGAAATATCTTTTTATTGCATTTTATGTTGATCATTTTTAGACTTGCTATTATTGTTGTAACCAGTGATCTTCATACTGTGTTATGAAAACCTTTATTTAACATGAAATTTGATTTTATGACCTGTAAATACATAAAAATATCTTTTACATGGAATAAGAAAAGTTTGTATTTTGAAGTCCTAAAAATTTTTAGGTTCAAAATTTATATCAAAATATTAAATATTTCCCACAAAATCTATTTTAACCATAAATTTTGCTTTTTTTTAATCAGCTGTTTTAATGCCATTCATCTTTAGAATTATTAACAAATTTAAGTATAATAATGTTATGGTTTTATTTTCTATGGTATGTTCCCTGTGAAAATTTTCTGAATATAAAATGACGAGTAAATGGTTATAAACAAATTTAAAAGCTCGTAAAAATAATAAGAGTGTATTATAGTCTTGCCTTATTATTTGTGGGTACTCAGGTATATATAAACTAGTTTTCTTAAAAAATTTGCAATTTTTATTCTTTGTTAATTGTTAAATTATAAATTATGTAGACAAATAATCATGTAGAGTACATTTTTAAAAAATTCGATTTGTGCTAATTGCAACATTTCTGTATATAATTTTTGGAGTGTATATGCAGTAATTCGTTTGTTAGAAATTTGAAACTTATCTAATTAGCTATAATTTTCTTTATTACTTATAATTATCTTCTTATCGTATAATCTTTGTTCTTCGAAGATATTTTAGTTGTAAATAATCTGCTGTAAATCAGAAACTGTATATATGTGATTTTTATAATTAATATGAACAAAATAGTTAGCTATGTACAGAAAATGTAAAAAATGCATAGTGTTATTTTATTTGTTAATCTACTTATTTTGCGAAAGTTGAATCGGAACTGGGGACCAAATTTGCAGTTAAATTTATTAGCATAGTTAAATAAGTTTGTATGAAATAGAGGTGTATTCAAGCTTCAAGAGCTCCTTAATTATGTAAAAATTTGCATTAGTCATATAAGTTGTTTTATTATTTCACACTATTATATATTTCTTGCATTTATAAAATTGAAACATTTTTAATGCATTCTTTTTAACTAGAATGTCTAAATCATTAAAAAAAATTTCAGGAAGAATATGAGAAAGCAATGGAATTTCTTCGGACAGAAATGGGACAAGATGTCAATCGTAAGGCAAGAGTCACTCCTGTGAATTTCTCAAAAGATGAAATAGCTTCTTATACTAAAAAGTTCCAAACTTTAGACAAGGATAGAAAGGGATATATTACTATTAATGATCTAAGACAAAGCTTAAAGGTAAAATAATTATTTTTCCTGGAGATATATTTTTCCAAAGTTGTTGTGAATTTTGCTATTTTTTAACTAGGGTATTCCTGATTTCAAAATAGGCTTTGATTACTTAAAGAAATATTTATTCTTGTCTTTATTCTGGGGGGTTAAAGGTTAGTTAAATAAACATTTTCTAGTATGGATAATAGTTCAAGTTATTTTCGAATTAACATTTTGATTTGTCATTATCTGACTTATTGGAAGGTTACTCCAGTAACTGATTTAATATATTGTTTTCCTTCCCCAGTGCCGAATTTATTTAATTAATTTTGACATATTTATTTAGTTGGTTAAAATATGATTTATTAGTTCGAGTTGAAGATAAATCTTATGAATGCCTAGTGCCTTGCAATCATTTGGTTTTCTAACATAGCTCTTAATTTTGAACACACCCATTTTTGGTTTGCTTATGTCTTCAATGGTATAGCTCCTAAGGCTTAATAATTCAATTCTCCTTCATTTTTGTGAAGTCATATTTGTTCATTTAAACGGCTCCTGCATAATTTTATCAGTTTCATCCTTTCTGAATATTATTTTAAAAATTTCACCTGTATTTTTTATTCTTTTATTTTTGTATTCAGTTTAATTAACTGATTTGTAGTTATCACTGTTTGAAGATTACACTGTTGTTTATGATTTAGTATAAAATTAGATGAAAAAAGAATCTAATAAGCATTGCATCATATACCATGTTATAATAATTTCATTTCTCAATGCTTGATTATTTTGGTAGTTTAATGTGTTTGTCTTTATGAGAGTATATTTGGATATTAGAATCCTTTTAAATTTATTTAAAATAATTCTTTATAATTTTTATCAGGTTTCTAAATATTAAAATTTTAAGAAAGTTTTCTTGTTTACATTGCATATAATTTTGTTATAACTAATTATAGCTAATTAAAATATTGTTAAAATTTTATTTCTCATGTTAATACTTTAAAGATATTTTTAAATACCAATACTTGTTTATTCATTGTTTTGCATACTTGTTTTCTTGTTTTAATGTAGTCAATGCAAATCCAGTTTTGCTACTTGCTCAAAAGCTCATTTTAGTATGAAAGAAACTAATTGACATCATTTTGATTTATAATTTTGAAATTATATTTTGGATACTTCAACTTTTCCTTTGTTCAGATTTTAGGAGAAAATTTGTATATATATATATATATAATATATCATTTCTTTATTTGATGTTAGTAATATTAAGAACAGTTTTCGATAATGATGTTTTTGTAAATTTGAGTTTGTTTATCTGCTTAGGCTCAAGGAGAAAAAGTAGACGATGAAACGCTGCATGACATGCTGAATGAAGTTGATTTGAACAAAAATGGTCAAGTTGAGCTTGGAGAATATTTATTGGTGAGATTTTCCTTCATCATATGAATTTCTTCACTACATCATTTTTTTTTTTTTTTTTTTTTTTGTACTTGAAGGCATAAACTTAATTTTAAGTTGAGGTTATTCATTTTTCTGTGAATGTCTGAATGTAAAATGTTTTGACGATCACGTTTTAAAAAATGATTTAAAAACATCAGTAAATTTTAAAAAAAAAATTATTTTCTGCAGTCCTAGAATGTTAATGTAAAAACTAAATCTTTATGAATATCATTTTATTCATTATAATCGGTAAGATTAATGAATTCAAAATTCTTATTAATGCTGAAGGGTTTTTTAAACTTCGAAATTGTACAATATATCCTGGCATACGCCTGCTAATTTCATGAATTTAAAATATTGTTTTATTCCAAATAAACTAATTAACTTTGATTCCCATCATTTTTATTTATAAGAATTTTAAGTATTATTTTATGCTTTTGTAGAATTTCAAGAAAGATACACATTTGCATGTGTGTGTGTATGTGTGATTGTAGTTAAAAATTACAAACAGTATGAAAGCATTTCTCCATAAGCTATAAGCTAAGTTTTAAAAGCATCGATTTTCATTTATTGTTTATTTTAAGTCATATAGTGATTGTCTGGAATTACAAATTTTATAATAATTCATCATGACTAAGAATATTTTTTCTTTTACATTGAATAGCTGTCTTTTAAATTTTTTTCTTTTCCTATTAGTTGACTCTTTATTAATTACAATTTTTTCCACAATAAATTTTACTTTAAAAATTAATAATGGTTTAGCATTGTATATTTAGCATAGCAGTGAGATATTTAATGAGATAATATTGATAAAAATAGTGAATAACGATTTTTTACAAGATTTTACTTTTAACATTTAAATTGAAATTTTTAATATTTTAAATGAAAGAACTAATCAATACTTGAGTATTTAAACCCCAACTTTCTTATTTTTTTTATTTCAGTTAATGAGTGCTATCAAAACAGGAGCTATAGCACAAAGTAGACTTGCTGCTGCTGTAGACATCCAATATGATCGTAGTGTTTTATCTGTGGACCGTAGTGGAGGCGGTGTGTGATTGCTCCTTTAGAGCGAGTCTCTTTCCATGTGTATTCACCTAAATTGGAAACGTTAAATTGATGTGTACTAAATGGTTGTTTTATAACTGTCTTTCATTGTTATGCTAGTGATTTTAGAACTCTTTCTCCTGTTATTAACATCTACCTCAGTTTTTTTCTTCCCCCTTCCTTTCCATTTCACAAAGTTTAGAATTCTCCTGCTTTTTTTTTTTTTTTTTTCAAATCAATATTTTTATTTTACTTTTCGATCACTTGTATCCACGGATAATTTAAGGCATCTCTGTATTCTTTTTTGGAGGGAGAGATCAAAATTTTATTTATATATTTTAATTATGATCTTTCAATAGAATTTTAATATAAGGCAAAAAGAAAATCTGTTTGTAACAACAGCTTTCAGTTTTAGCTGTTGGTTTTTTTTGTTCATTTGGTTCTTTTAAATTATCATATGTTAAAATTTTGCAAGGACTTACAAAGCACAATTGCATGTCCCACCCCCTCCCATAAGGAGGGAGTGACTTACTTAATTTTTAACTTTTTGTTAAACCTATTTATCAACTTACTTTGCTTATTCTGTATACATCTCATAATATATTTTGTTTGTTCAGGATATATGCTCGCGCTTCAAGATGCTGATGTTTTCATTGGAAACTTATATTCATTTTCAATAGTTTTCATACAGTTAATCATTTTTATTTTGTTATATTTATATTTGTCTGTTTATTGAATTATTAATTTTTTTGAATATTTTTGTCATTTTTCATCAGATCTTTCCGAATTGTTTAACTTTATTATCTGGGCTGTTTCATTTTATAATGTTAGTTTTAAATTTGTTTTGTTCGAACAAATATTATTTCTTTCTCTTTGTCTTTATGTTTTTTTTTCTGTCATTTGTTTCTAGAATTTCATTCATAAATAATTTATATTGAAATAATGATTTCCTGCTATAATATTTAAAACAAAACTGATAGCATTTGAAGAATTTAATGTTAGGATTTTCATTTTTTAAATTTAATATTAGTAAGTATTAACATTTTTTGAATATGAGTAAAATATTTGACGGTGGGTATATATTAGATTTAAAGTAAGTGCTCTATAATTAATTTTTGAGTTAATATTTATGAAAAGCATCCAGACTTGTAAAATTCAATTGTGGCTTTGTATAAATTATTAGATGCGTCTTTTTGTCTAGTCATAATATGATGTGAACGTTAATGTTATAATTAACAGCTTGCATGTACTTAAGTAAAAATAATTATATGTTTATGCATGGAAAATTTTATATTCGGAGATCTTACTAAGCAATGTGTTTAAAAATTCACGCGATAATTCCATATTTGTAATTCATATATTTTTAAAGCTCCCAATTTGGGAGATACATTTGCATCTAATTTTATACAATGAACTACTTTGTATGAAAATTAAGCATGCAACTTAAGTATTAAAAAGGTAAAGAAAACAAAAAACAATATAAAAATGTAGCTTATCGTATTTGAGAGAATTATTCGGTGAGATTTACAATAGTATTAAAATAAGTGGCAAAATGTAACTTTTTTAATCATTTAAAAGACAAAACTTGGGTGTTTGTGCAATTTTGATGGAGTATACTAGAACTTGCTTGTACTTTATGTGATACTAAGAAAAGAGAAACAGGATGTTTAAGTATGAACACCGAGAGTTTTTTACTAGTCTTTTTTTGAATTGTTGCATTTAATATCTTTTATAAGGATTATCTTTTATAGTATATATATATAATTGTTTTGTCTTAAAAGCAGCATTATTTATATTTCATTGTAGTTATTTATATTCTATTCTTCAGTGATGGAAACATTTTTGTTTTTCTACAATAAATTGAAAATTTTTAAAGAACCATGTGGGTAAACTTTTTTTTCTTGTCTTTTGTTTACAGAAATTTTTATCTACATCTACTTTCTAATAAATGTTTTCATCGTCTCGTATCTTTTGGTGCTGTTAATTTATAATTTCATCAGGTATCATTGTTGGTTATTTTTCAAATTGAACCATTTGATTTTTTTTTCTTGTAATAAGCTGACAAATTTGCATTTCAAAAATCAGCACACACACCCCATTCCTTTTGTATTTAAGAGCAAGTCATCCATTGATTATGTATGCGATTGGTGTTGTAGACGTCGAATGATGTATAACATAAAATGTTATATGAACATCAATTTATTAATTTGAACTTTCGGGTTATAAATTTGTCGGCTTTGTAATGTGTAATTTTAAGGATTTCACAATTTGTGTTATGAAAACACTGTTAAAAAATATTGTAATTACCATGTGCCATTCATGTTTACACTTATTCAATGATGAATCGTTTATTGGGCCTGTAAGTCCCAGTGCAATCCCTTCATTATGCTATTTATGCATTTATTTTGTAATATTTATCGACTTCTCAGAATTAATAATCTTATGCAAATAATGAAAATTATTTGTTAACGGTGTCATTTAAAGTGCAGTTTAGATGTTCAAAACTTTTATTTCATCGTAAAGTATCGTCTTAAATAGGAATTAAAAGCATAGGCTGTATGAGATGTGGTATTTGTTTAAACTTGTTTTTGTTGTATGGCGTGTAATTCATTCTTCAGTTAAGCAGAAAATTGTTAACTAGTATTCTTGGTATCTCTGTTCCATCCTTCTTCCCCATCCCATCTTAAAGGTGTGTGTTTTTTCAGCTTTATATATTTTAGCTTTAAAGTTTCGAATGAACGAGAAACTTCAATCTCGGCACATGAATTCTGTTTCTGCTATTAATGAATGAAACAAGACGGTTGTAATATTGGCAGTTACAGTTAAGCTCAATTTTGTTTTTAAGCAGGTAAACTCTAGAGAATTAAATATTTATTTTAGCGTTTATGGCAGGATTGAGCTGATTATTCTAAAATCCCATCGTACTACTGCCTTCAATTTGGTTTTGAGTTATAAGCAACTGTTTTCTTCAATTTCTTAATATCACCGACTAGGTGAGAAATTCATACTTGAAATAGTAATGCATTTGTATTCAAGCAACGCCTCATTTAATCTTTTATAGTTGAATGTGCGTAGCAGACTCTTTGCGACATCTACTATTTTTCAGCAAACTTTTGATTTAGGAAGATTTCTACAGCTACAGAAAGAAGCATAACCACAAATCATAGTCTTAGTGATAAAGTTTGTAGAAATATTGTTTTTGATTTATTTATGTTCCTCATTGCTAAATTGAATTATGTGACCAATTTTGTTAGTAATTCCCTGTTACCAGATAATTTTTCCTGCCATATTTCTAAATATTAGTCTTATTTTTTTTAAAGAAAGAATTAGAATTGCTTGATAATTGATTCTTTAAATCATTTGGGGTTTATACTTTTTACTTTTTATGCACACGAAATCTTTTTTTTTCTTTCAATATCTTTATTAATATTAGTCCAAAATAAAACTTGTTCTTCCTCACTTAGTGATTTTTCAAATATACAAAGCACCACATGTAATATTAACTGCTTATTTCCTTAATGAAAATCCACTATACTCTTTTTAATGCGGGAAACTAGATCTTGCGCCATGCTTAACTCTTGCCTAAAATGAAATTTAGGCATCCAATTTACAATATTGTCAAACCCTTAATTTTGTTTTAATACCTACTTAAACTACTACTGTTTCCTTAGTTCCCTATTTAATCCCTCTTAAAACGTTGTGTCCAAATCACGTAGAACTAAACACTGTTTTATCAATAGGGGCTTTCAATTTCTTTCCCGAAGCTAATGGAACAGCTGCAGAAAAGTTAAACTGCTAGAATATGAATTCAAGAATGTAGTTCCATTCAGAGTGTTTCTGTCTCTCAAAGAGTCCTCGGATCAGCCCAATTTATTTGGTACTTAAAAAGAAAAATGGTGGAATTCAAAATTCTACCATCGGCTAAATATAATATATTGGCTAATAGAAGCAGACTTGTATCCTTTGTCGTAAATTCACGACAGCACTTAAATAATAATCAAAACATATTTTCAGAATTAGACTTAAAACTGGTAAAAATGGTAGATTACTCCTTATAGTTTATTTGAATTTAAATACACCTTTTCGGTCTCAAAAATACAATATAATCTTTTCAGATTTGTTGATAATTTTTTGCGATATTTTAATAGTTTCATCACCTATATGGATGATATAAATACAAAAACCTTAACACGAGGAGATCCTCTTTATTGTTTCTTTGAACCTTAACTATTTTTTTTTGTTCTGGTTGATCAATTTCTTAATAATTAAAGTAGGTTTGTACTCTTTACTCGGTGAAAATATCTTTTGATCGTTGTCATGTTGATGTGTTAAGAAGCTCGTGAATCAGGAGCTTCATAATTCCCATGTTATAATTTTCTGTCGCCAAGTTGATTAAGCCACATGAAACTCGATGAATGGGCTCAGCAGTGACATTCCTGACATGATATCACACAGACTGAGACGCCTTTCTTGATCAGATTATGACTGGTGCTGAAACCTGACCTGGGTGTCTCACTCACACATCCCTTCCTTAGAGCTAGCGTCAATCACTTGAGTAGCACCATCCCTTCCCCCTCTCGGGGCCGCGGTGGCCTGGTGGTAAGGTCTCGGCTTCGGAACCGGAGGGTTTCAGGTTCGTGACCCGATTCCACCGAAGAACCGTCGTGTAAGGGGGTCAAGTTGCACGTTAAATCCGTCATGACCAAACGTCCTCCCGCTGGTGTGGTGTCGAGAGGGGGGTGCCAGCTCAGGTGTCGTCCTCGTCATCTGACCGTGGTTCAAAATTACGAGGTCCGTCCCAAAATAGCCCTAGTGTTGCTTCAAACGGGACGTTAATATAACCAAACCAACCAACCCTTCCACTTCTCACCCACAAAATAACAAAATGTAAGCAAACTCTCTTAAAAGGAAAGGTCATGGCTACCGTCTTTTAGAATCGTAAAAGTGTTTATTTGTTGGATTTCATGCCAAAAACCACTAAGATTAATGGAACTCGTTACTGTGAGCTATCCAAAATAGAAGGCGAGGAATGCTTTCTGGAGGAATTATTTCATCACGACAATGTCCGTCTTCAAAAAGTTGCAACTCAAGAATTGCTGGATAAATTCGGATGGGAAATTACCCCCCTCCCCCCCCTAGTCTAGATCTCATTCTTTGCAATTATCTTTTCCCTCAGCTGAAAGAGATTTTGGGCATTAAATGTTTTGGAAGTGATAAAGAATTGGGGAATGCAGTGAACACTCAGCTTGAACTGTAGCAGAAGAATATATGACAATTCTGAAGCTTGTGGCCAGATACGGCAAAACATTAAATATATTGTTTGCGAACGGATTCTAAAACTCCGCGCTTTTGTGCATGCGTTAGGATGGGTTTAATTCGTCAAAATAGGGGTGAGAGGAAAGATGCTTACATTTAGCAATAAAGGGAACCCGGATTAAGCGCGGACTTATAAGTCGTAAAAATTGCAGACAACTCGTAATACTCTCGGTAAAAGATACTAATTCATAATAAAATATTTCAGAACCATTTTTATTTACTTTAAAGAGCATAAACATTAAATTATGATGAATAAATGGAAGATTTCTGATCATCAAATTTGGAAATTCATTTTTTTACAAAATATTTTTTACGTTAAAATGCTTCTTTTTTATAAGTTATTGAATTTTTTGAAATTAGTAACGATGGAAAATCGATAGTTTACTGTATTTAAAACATTTTATTTTCATTTAAGGAGTTGCTGTAAATATGAAACATCTTAAAAATATTATTTTTAAAACACGATATATTTAAAAACTTTAATGATTAATGATATTTTTTTTTTGCTTAAAAATATTTTTTAATATATTACATGAAATAATTAGCAAAATTTTATGTTTAAATGTCGTCATCCTGATTTTCCGCTGAAATGGTGGCTTCGCTATCACTTTCTTCATTCATTAAAAAAAATTTGAAGGTATTCGTACATTTTTTTCAATAATAGCATTCTTTTTCCAATATTTCATTTCAAATTTTCCAACGTGATAACTTGAGACTGCCACATATCACTATACATTTTAAGTGTGCCCTCTTCCTTTTCCCGGAGTAATTTATTCATTTCCATGTCAGTTGTGGGATTCATATCTCTAATTTGTCTTTTTATATCGGCCCAAATGTACTCGATTGCATTGATGTCGCAGTGGTATGGTGTGAGACGAAGAACTTGAAACCCATGTTCTTGTAATATAATATCAAATTTATAAGTCTGAAATTTGGCAGCATTTAGTTGTAATAATTCTATTTTTAAGGAATCAGGTGAATGAAAGATGGAATTTGCTGCCAGCCAATCTGAAATTTGTCTTTTGCGGCTATTAGAATTTGGAACTTTATTAACTTATACAGTATGACATGGTGCGTTATCAATTACAATCACAGAATTTTCTGGCAAATTAGGGATCAATTTTTCTTTAGCCCACTTCTCAAAATTTTGAGCGTACATCTGTCCATAGTAGTCACCTTTCGTGTTACTGGCTTTATAGATGAGAATTTGCTTTATGCAAAAATCCCATGAAGCCCCTAACACACAGCACAATAATGCGATTTGAATCACTTTCTGTTTGGAGTACAGGAAGTACATTTACAATTACATTAAGTAATCTACATTTTAAGATTGCCAACATTTATTAAACATCAAGTTACTATCTATCCAAGTTTCATTAATATAAATTATTAATCTATTTTCTGTGCGATATCTTTTTATAGTTCGCAAAAACTGAATTCTCTTTAAAATTATATCCTCGCGTTCATCTAATATTTTCCGTTTATTCAAGCATCTTTTCAATTTAAAGTCAATTTTATCTCAAATTTGCCTTAAAGTTTCCTTATTGCACTTAAACTTCATTATTTCTTTCAAAAATGGAAGCAATTTAGTCAAAGAAGAAATCTTTCATTCCTTGACATAAAAGTCATGCACATTTCGTCTTATAGTGCTACAATAAAATTCATCAATCGATGCTTTTTCAAAAATATCTCTTTTCACTTTTCTAGGTGAAGCAAAATTTGGATGAATTTCATCCCCTACTTCCAGGCGAATCTTCTTAATTGTACTAATAGAAACGCCGGCAATTTAACTGGCTCGTTTCGAAGAATGTGTGACAGGAACAAATAATTTTCCTATTTCTACTTCTTGGTCACAATATATAAAATTTTCTTCGTGAAACTTCAGAAAGCCTTTTTGCCACTTGAACTAGCCATATACGTAATCAATACACAATTTTGAATTAAAATGATATGGTCAGAAACGATACATTTACATACACGTAAAAAAAAATGAACGAAACAATATCTAATAGGGCGGAAATCAAGGTCAAAGAATTCTGGAAATGTGCTTATCTTTCCGCATCTCACCCCTTAGTGAGATAAAATCATTGAAAAGTGGTAGTCTCAGGATACTGAAACGAACAGTAGGTGATTATGTAGAAAAGTGATACTTTTATGTACTCCCATGTACATAAAAGCATTGTCGTTTCTAATAAATATTGTTTTTACTTTTTTATAACTAAACGGTCTTTATCTTTTGGATGCCCCCCCCCGTACAATGCATTATTTTTTAATTTAATCTTGAGTGATGTCCGAAATTATTACGTGATTTAATTAGACAACGATAAGCAGCTTCGTATGTGCCTTTTTTATTTAATTAGGAATAAACTTTAATTAGATAAATCGTTTCTCAGCTTAAAAAGTGAAAATATAAATATCGTTAACGAAACTTGATGTTTCATTTTTTTAAAAATATAAATCTCCTCTATAAAAACATTTTTCCTCGTCATTCTGGACTCCGGTGGCGGCTACTGTCCTATTCTAATGCCCTCACTGGAACGATAGGTCTGGAGGAGGTATTATAGAATAAGGATTATGAGATTTTGAGGATTTGAATAAGATTTAATTACAAATGCAGAGAAATGATTATTTGAAGGAGATAAACTTGGTTTTGATTTTATTCTACATTTCGCTTTGAAAATAAAAGCTAAAGTCTTTGTTAATTAATAAATCACAATCATTGGACATAATTGCTTTAAGACGCTTAATTCTTTTTCCGTAGTTTTTTGTGTGAATTTATTAAAGGCAGATAAGAAGCGGTCTAAATATTTCAAGGAACCGATAGTGAGATGCTTAAGATCAAAATTCCAACTACAAATTTATAAACCCAAGAAATCACGCTATTAAATATTAAGCCCAATAAACAATTAAGAAGTTACAAAATTAGTTATAAATGCGAGTGGACAATGCACATTTATAATTCGAATTTCAGAAAGTCGAATATTTGTAATCCAACAGCCGAGTGATAGTGGTTACTGCAATATAATGGCCTCAGGCCATCTCATCTACATCTCACAAAAATAATTTTGCTAATTTTGGTACTTTCAGATAAATTAAGAATTCTTCAATATGAACTAAACAAATATGATTGTTCGAACTGAATATGCGTACTGATTTTTTATATGGAATTTCAAGGGTAGCAACAACTTCAAAAATAAAAGGAATAAAACACTGATATCATTAATGTAGTCACAAACAGCATAGTTTCAACATACTGGTGCATATTATCAGCACGATATATGTTTAATATTAAATAGTATTGCTTGCTAATAATGTAGAATATTTCAGCTGAACTTCAGTTCCATGAGGTCGTATTGAAACTACATAGTTTGAGAGCTCCTCATTACCATTAATTTAAATAAAATTTTATCAAGTACATTACAGTCCTAAAATAATAAGCACAGTTAATTGTTCTCTAAGACATTTCTTAAAATATTCATTTCAAATATTAAGAATTTGTCTGGAAAATTTACTTACTCCTGAGATGATACCAAAAAATTAGGCGAAATTAAAATACCAATGTTTTAGAAATATTATAATGACAGCAGCAGCCTTGTTGATAGCATAGGATATTGTTAAGTATAAAAATTATATGTTGCTCGAAAAATCCAATAATCAATCAACTAAAATAACTTTAAATCTAACCCATTTTACATTTCACTATAAACAGTCACATCAATTAATCACTTTTACTAAAAAAAAGATATGACAATGCGGGGGTGAGAGATTGGTTTGGTTTAAGAGGTGCAAAAGCCATATTTGGCCATGCTGCGCCAAACGCATGGGTTGAGAGATCTTATGGCAAACTATCTCCAAAGATTTTGTTAAACATTTCTATTAGTAAAATAAGAACTTTTTTTAAAGTGTTTATTTAGATGCTGGACACAAAGTTTCAATAATTACAGAGGGTGTTCACACATTTTAAAACAATTGTGGGACTTATAATTCATTTAAAAAAAAATGTTCGATCTGATAGCTTTTCTTTTGGACTTTAAGTCTGCATCGTGATACCATGATCGAAATGCTGTTCGTAAAATTTCCAAGGACATTGATTTTCATTCTTCTACTTACCACAATCCATCAATCACAGTGGATTTGCACCGAGAGGGATAATCCTTTTCAACAGAACAGAGAGTCCACAGATGAAACATCAGGGTACTATGCAGAAATATGTTGAAAAGGTATCCATATTTTCAAGGAATGCAGTGGTACTTTTCGAAGTACTACTTGTAGCTTTGTCTTAATGAAGTTTCACTCTTTGAAGAAAGTCTTTGGGAGAAAGAAATGAAATTTCTTTAAATATCAGACTTCACGTTTTCTTTTAATAGTACGTTAAATTGATCTTACCATTTATTTTTCTCACTTTTAATTCTCCTTCCAGGAGAACCTTGAGACAATCAAATCCCTTACTAAAACTTTCTTTGCTTTGAAGGAACTAGGTTTGCACAATTTTCTTCATTTTCTATTGTAAAAAGACTTATTTTCGTTTCAGTCATTTAGGTAACCCTATGTTTCATTCAAGATCAAAATATATTTCCATATATCTCCTCTTAAATAGTTTACACACAAGGTTTTAAAAACTGTTCTTCGGTGAGCCACATGCCTCGGCAAAAGCTGGTGTACATTGTTTTTTAATTCATTGCACACCGAGTGAGCAAAGATTTTCCTAGCCAAAAAGACGGATAGCATACCGTGTGTACAATGATTGCAATTCAATTATTTTAGTTTCTGCGGATGGTCTCCAAAAAATGCGCCCTTTCGAATGGGTTAAGTTGTAAACCAAGATCTATTATTTTATTTATTGTTGCTAAAAGTATATTTAAAGAGCAATTGCTTTCTGCATCGGCGGATTTCTTTTGTTACCAGCGATTTTATTTTGGATATATTTGAAACAGTACGGTCATTTTGAAGTCTTTCTGTAGAAGAATATTGAAAGTTTTTCTCTTTCCTATTATTAATGTGGCTTATTTTTCACTTAGAAATTTTACACCCATGCATTTAGTAACGCTTTTAAATTATGGAATATTAATATTTCTCTTCGGAAAACGCAAAAACATGTCTTTCAATTCACAGCTTGTTTACAAGCAACATTTTGAAAGAATAAATTTAAAAGTAGCCGACATAATTTCTCATTTCAAACAATCAGCTGTTATCAGAAATTTTTATTACAAAACATTTGTTTTCTTTATCGAAAAAGTTCTAAAATTGTGTAAATACCCTCTGCATCTGAACAAAAGCTTTGGACAAATTAATAGCAATTTTTAAGGAAATTCTTTATTTTAAAAAATTTAGCACATCTGCTACATCACTTTTTTCGCACAAGATTATATTCAATATTTTAATAACATTTAATAAGCCACACCATAACGAAAAAAGAATGGACTATAACATCAAATAATTCAGACTACAAAACATAGAAGAAATTAATCAAATTCAAGTATGGTGACTAATTTGCTTAAAGTTGTCGAATACTTAAAAATCAGAAAGACATTAACCGGTGAATTCATATTCACATATTTGGATGAAAAAATTTTCATATTCTTTGAACAGTGATTTTACCAGGTATTGATTGTGCGCTTTCTATGATTTTTATACACGGGATATAAAATATTTGAGATAAAGAAGACAGACATGAAATTATATGGCAAATATTCTACTAACAATATTTAAAAGTAATGGATTGAACGTATCTATCAAAATTTGATAAAAATTCGTGATTATACTGGTCTGCAGAATTTTGAGTCATGCAAGTTTGAAATCTAGTAAGCTTTGATATACAGGTGTTGCTTCAATTATACCGTTTCAAAAATGTTTTCATGTTCTTTCCCCAAAACATAGAAAGAAAGAAGGGGGGGGGGGGGAATGTCGTCGCAAAATTATCTTTTCAGTAGTTTGTATCCAAGTACATAAGGATTTTAAATGCTGAAGCCAGATCTTTTCTCGGAAGGGGGAAAAAAAGCCTAAAGGTATGTTGCATTCGGACCTATACACCCGATGTTAATACCTTATTCATCGAGACAGGTGGGGTCACTTTAAGCGTTTCTTTTTGTCTAGCCCCAAATACGGATTCACTATTGGGCTTGGATTTCAATATAACATTTGTCCATTGTTCTTTTATTTATACAAATGCTTCATAGTATTTGTGAGCAAAAATCGACAAAATATATTCTGTAGTTAGGATTTTAGTAGTTACAATTTTATTTATACAGATTTCTAGCACTTGTTTCCAAGCAAAATATATTTTTTTTCGTTAATTTTCGGAAACGGATTTTAATACAACAGAAAAATTATTTCATTCCGTCAATTAACTAGTTTACAAACATGCAGAAGAATATTAAATTGAGGGATTTTTTTTTTCTCTCTCTCAGTTTTGAGAAATTTTCTCACTGCAATATCTGCTAACATGATAGAAGTTACACAAGTACATGTACAAGCACAGATTTTTTTTTTCTGTCTTTCCTGTTCTATTTTTTTATATAAAATAAAATTAGGCTAAAAATTAAATAAGAAGTATAGACAAAAGTGAAGACAATGAACAAATGAGTTAGCAGAAATTCTTGAATTTCTGGGATATGTTATCAAAAGCAAAAAATAGCTGGAAATCTTTTGATTTCCTATAACTACTTCCTTGAAATTTTTAAATAATTATTCTTTTTTAATATAGTTTTTTGTTGACTAAAACAATAAAAGCAATTTCCCAGGAAATTGTGAATACACATTTTAAAGGCGTTTCTTTTTTTGAAAATACCATTAATTGAATTTCCTTTTATGTAAAGAAAACAATTTTTAATTCCTCCTACTGAAATCAAAGTTTTATATGATGCATATTTCCATTTTCTGATGCAGACCATTCTGGTTGTCCCTTTGATTCATTGCTTCTTGCGATCCAGCCTGTCCCGTTCTCACAAAACATACAACTGTTTGGAATGTTCATTCATAAAAAGGAGGGGAGAGAGACCCTGCAGTAAGTTCTCCACAATTACTATATTTATATATACTTATATTTCATAACTTTCATCCAAACGGAAGGAATACATTATTTGTCAGGAAATCAAAGCGATCGGGTTTTTTTTTGTTTTTTTTTCCGCTACCGTTTTAGTTCTTAAACACATGGGGAAAGTATTATACATCACATTATTTATGACTTGTTCAAACACTATTTTTACCATTATGAGCAGGCTATCCCCCTCCCCCGAAACATTTCAACCTTTCTCGTTTGGCTCCTTACATATGCAACGAAAAGTACATATATTTCTGCAATCTCTTAAAAGCATTAAAATATTACTTCCCATAAATTTAAATTTTCACAAAACTTAGAAAATGTGATGCAATGTAAATAAACGGCAGTAGCCTTTAGCTAAAAAATTGTACACAAAATACTACAATGATTTTATTTGATAAAGTAAGTCCGTAACTATATTAGGCCCCTTGGAAAAGATTCTTATAACTTTGCACTGCAGTCAGATAAGGAAAAAACTTGAGCAATTGTTTTAATTTACAAATTTCCACAGCATACAAATATAAAAATGTTACTTCAAAATTAAGTTTTAAGTTTTTGTTTTGTTTTTTTCTGTCTGATTAAGTACCAAAGTAGCTATATACATTTTTCTTAAATTCATTCCTCTTTAAAACACAACTTTCATGAGCCACAATGAAATAATTATACACCTAATCAAGTGTAAATGTACGAAATAAATTCCCATTTAAATAAAATTAACAAAAATTATAAACTAGAAATTGAGGAAAATTAGTGCCCAAAGAATTTTACAATATCTAGAAAAATGTATGAGAATCAGTCAATGTTTTTACTGCAGACCTGTATAATTTATTACAAAAAGTATTGAAATCACAATTTTCAAAATTATCAAAAAACATGCTGGAAAAAATTATTTATAAATATTTGATCTTTTGCAATAGTAATTGTTTTTCAGAAATATCACAAAGTCGCATACAAATAAAGAATTTCTTGAATAAACTCCTATAAAGAAAATTATTTCAAATGCATTTGAAACAAATTACAACATTTAGGAATGGTTTTATCTTTTATAACTATAAAAGGAAACAACTTAGTATCATATAAGAAAGCTGTGCTATTGAGACAAAATAGAGTAAAAAAATCTATACAATTTTTTAAAAAATTATTACTGAAACAAATAAAATAATTAATAGGATTTAATAATAATAAATATATCAGTAAATACTTCAGGTTTAGAAATGCACTGCATACATTCCAACTGATTAAATAAAGTATATATTAATACATCTAAAAAGTATACACAAAATTAGAGAGTGATTCAAAGCAAGAGGTTGGTTCCTCTAAACTTTACTATTTAAAAATACTTGTTTCATATAAAAAAAAATAGAAAATGGTTATAAAAGAAGGAAGACTTCAAAAATAGTCAAATTTCATCATCTCATTTAATAGGAATTTTTTTTAACAGTGTAACCAATAAAACATTGGCAAATAATATGTTCAAATGTTAAATCCTCTATTATAATCCAGATTGCATAATGGTAATGAGAACGAATTAATTTTTGAAACTAGTTGTCTGTTACGATTTTTTTTAAAACTTATAGACAAAGAAAGTGACCTTATTTTCTTCTATTTGGATATTTAAATTGTGGAATTTCAAATTGTAATATTTTGATAGTCAAAAATGTGAGAAACCTGTGTGGAAGCTAACACAGGCAATATTAAAAGAGTGGGACTTAGGGGTGGGGTTATATAAAAGTTATAAATTACCAAAAAAGAGTAATCTATAATATCAAAAAACATATGGAATCAGAATTGAGAAGAATTAAGTGGGAATAACTTTGATAAAATAGGGCAAGAGATCGATACTGAAAAAAACGCATTCCCGCCGATGTTTGAGACAATGAAAAAGATTGGATAATTCTGATAGTTGCAAAGATACAAAGGGAGAAAAAAAGCTATATTTAAAGTAAGGTCAAGTTATTCGATTCAATGGATGTTTTCCAGAAAAACCAAAACTTTAAAGGAATTAAAATCACAGTTTAAATTCTAATAAAATAGAATTCTCACAATTCGTGCAAATAATATACAGAAATTATCAAACATCAATAATGCTCTCACTTAAAGATAGCAAGAAAGAAAGAAAAAGACTAGTTGTTGGATATAACAGACAAAGGTAAAAACCAACTCTGAATGCTTAATAGACAAATAAAATTACTGTGCACTTATTGAAGGCATAAAATATATAATTCTTGAATATCATTGAAATTTTGATTTTTGACAAAAAAAAAGTTCCAAAGAAAAAATAAGTTAAATTTCATTTTAATTTTTCACAAAAAATTGGGCATTGTCACCCATAACAGAACTTGTTACTGTGAAATATATAGAATTACACAAAGTAAGAAATATGCCAAACTTCATAGTATTTTATCAAAAAAAAAAAAAAATTCTTCCATTATCAATTCATCACAACCACTGGTAATGACAAAATATGCACCAAGAGTTGTTAAACTTACAAAAATTCGGAAATGTTTCGCTTATAATGTTTTGTAAATTTTTTAAAAGGAAAAAAAAAGTATCAATTAATTATTATTTAAAACTCCAGTCAAGAATAGCATGAGCTGCTGAAAAGATAAGTTTATGACCAATCAAAAAAATGGATGGTGCTTTTACTTTATTTCTACTTACATTTGTTACAGATAATCAAATTATTGTTAATGAGCATTTTAATGAAATTCAGCTGTATAAGAAATGGAAACACAAATAAGATAATAGAAAGGCATAATGATGTTAAAAATTACAAGGCCCAGTCTTGTTGTATATTCCACATGTAGAATAAATTCAATATGGGCACATATTGCCAAATTTTGATGCCAAGACAAATATTATGAATTTTAATGAACCTAAATTCCCAGCAAATATCTAGAAATTCTATGGATATTAATACCATTTAAGCATTTTAAGAAAGACAAAAAATATTAATAGTGGAGGAAAAATGCATATCTAAAAGATATGTAGAGATTTTGAAAGTTATTCTTATCTGACAACAGAGTAATGCTGATGATAATGAACATGATTAGTCACAGAAGTACAGAGTAAAAAAGATTCAAACATGTAAAAAATGATTTCTATTTAAATACAGCACAAGATATTGCACAATATTATGATAGTACTACTCCATACATTTCCATACTGTACAGCATCTTGTACATCTTAAGAATATATGAAAAAGTTCTTGCAACATTTTATCAATATCTAATTTAAGAAGATTTAAAATACTTTTGATCAACATATAAAGAACTATTGTAGAATTTCATGCATCTTGTTTGTTTGCTTTTCCCTTCTTTTTTGCCGTATAAATCTCGTCCCTTTTCTCAATAAATTTTCGTAAAACACATTTTAGGTAATATTTTCAACTTTTTCAAAATCCTGTCAGGAAAAGCATACGATTGTTCAAATTTTAACTGATAAGTATGTATACAGTATCTTTGTTCATACACAGAGCATGAGACTTATAAATATTTTAGAATAAATGATTTGATGAAGTTTTGTCCCACATTTTTTAAAATGAATCTCAATTAATCACTGAAGCCAGTTTTTACAATTTACAAACTAATCAGTTAATCTAATTTCCATAAATATTCTTTCACAAGATAAGATTTAATTTCACAAGCTTGTATACATCTAGTTTATGACATAGTCCAAAGACATTCAACAAAGAATTTAAAAAAAAAATCAGAAACTAATAGCACAATCTTTACAATAGTTTTAATATTCTTTCAATGAGTGAGGAAAGAAGAAAACAAATATATAAGATACATATTTTATGAACAAAATAAAAATATACTTTGAATATAATGCGATACTTCCCCTTTTAACGAGGAATATTCCATGCTATTTTTTTCTGTACATTATTCCCTGTGACGATTTTTTCTCTTTATTACATTTTTGTGTATTTAATATATGAGCCGTTTATTTTGAAAATGGGGCAAGTCCCTTTTTTGTTATTGTAAGATATTTAAAGTTTTACATTTCAATAAATTCAAAAATATTGGTAAGTATTAATAGATAATTTTTTTTGTATTTTGTGGTACCAGATAATGTAAGTTTATAATCCAATAGTGTTTACAGAGCTGACTAAAAAAATAAGAGTTTTATTATAACTAAATGGACTTGCCTCACTTTCAAAAGTAATGAATTATTGCAAACGTTCATTTAATTGGAAAATATTTCAGTTGCATCAGCCTTTTTTTAATAATAAAAACAAAATACTATTCAAAAATTTATAATTATTTATTCATTTGATAAAAAGTGAAACAAAACAAAGACTATTATTGTAGAAAATATTACATAACAAAAAGTAATTCAGTTTTATTAAAAATTTCAATGAAATTACACATTTTCAGTTTTTACATAGTATAATTAAATTGAATTTTATTCAGGATTTAATATTTAAAAATGTTCATGATGAACAGTAGGTATATATGGTAATAAATCTATCATATTCTTGCATTTTTCAGATGTAATAGATCTCCTTTTTTCATACATAAAAGATAATTTTATATTTCCGAAATTACTTGGTCTTACTCATTGTGGTGGTAAATCGACAATTTTAAATGCAGCATCTCGTTCTATCGACGTTTAGTAGAACATTTTGTATGATGCATCCCTTGTAAATCTGATCCAGCATATAGTTAAACAATTCACGGTTACTCCATCAATATTTTTTTTTCTTCTTAAAACCGCTTTCTCCAGAGGTTGGGTTGAAAATAATTGTCCGCGTTTCATTTCATGTATTAAACATTTATTATGTTTTCGACAATTTCGTATTACTTTATAGTAATCCTAGGGAATATACAAGGAACTGGTTTTCCGGATTGCTAGTTCTACCACTCGAAAATCACGATCGTTCGGTAAAATTGAAAGTTCCGACAACAAAAATTTGTGATCAATGAAATTTCATTGTCACATGACTGAACAATCGGTGTTGGAAGTAAACATATTATCGAGACACAAAATTAAGATACACTTTTTATTATTTATGAAATACCGTACAACCACCGATTTTCAGCAACGGGAGCAAAATTTTTCCGTAATATATTTGGTCAAAAATAATTTCAATCTAAGATGAGACTTGCACCACTTTCAAAATAAACAGATTTTCAATACTGTTAAAGAGCTAAAATTTCCCTGTCCAAAATATTAGAATCTGATTTTTTTTAAAAAATTGTTTATGTATAAAAATATCATCAACGTTTTTATATATAATTACCATTTTTTTCAAAAATGGACTTACCTCACTTTCAAAATAAATGCCTCATATAAGTAACCAAAAATATAAGCATTAGGTAATTAAAACCTATAATTGAAACAATCCAATCCCTGCATGAGGGTGACCCTTGAGAACGTCTTCAGGCCGAATTCTTATTTTATTTGGTTTAATTTTAATACTTTTTTTTCTATTGGTTTTATTTCTATATTATATATATATATATGTGGTATCCTTGTTCCGCGGACCACCAGGTGGCACTGCATCTACCTTCTATCCACCAGCTGACGTCACACGGACATGAGCTTGAGCGAGCGAAAGTGAAACATTGGACTTGGTGTTCGTGTGTGACGTAACTGAATGTCTGCGATGTTAACTAACTTAATGTAAATGGGCAGCAACCGCCCTTCTAACACTTGACTTCTTTCCTTCTTAATTTTATGTTGTGCCGTCTTTATGTTTGTTTGTCTTCCATTAAATTATGAAATGTACAACTTGACTATTTCATTCGCTTTTGAACTCAGATGGTAGCTAGGCTTCCATATATTATATATATATATATATATACCCTTAACTGGGGAGGTGCAATCTACGAGACCGCATTCATTTACACTCAAATTAAATTTTCTAATGAATGTATTAATATCAAAAATTGCCAATATTGTTTACAGATATTTTTCTTGATATATAGATATGTTTTATCAATTTTTCAAAATATATTATCATTGAAAAAGTAAATGCGTTGGAACATACATTTTCTTCTCAAATTACATGCTACAATAAATAATATTCTTGAAAAGAAGAAAAAAAAGCATTACTTTTTACTTTTTAAATCATTTATTTTCACAGTATATGAAGGCATATAGAAGTCAATATAACGTAAAATTCAACAATTATATAAAAAATTTAAAATTGACAATGGGTAAAATTGGCTCTTTTTTTTTTATCTACTTGTGTGAATTTCATAGCACGGTTTTATAGGACATTTTAAACATACAGGTTAAGAACTAATATAAAAATCAACCTATAAATTCTGTATATATATCTTGATATATTAAATATATTAATATATTTTATAAATTTTTCAAAATACATTAGCAGTAGAAAAATTAATTACGTTTGAACATATATATCAGAATCAGTTGAATGCAAACTTTCACCGAGAAACTCTTCTGTACAATTATCCTTATCACTAAAATCACTTTCTGCTTCATTTAAAAAGAACTGGAACACTGCTTCATGATGAGATCAATAAATTGGATGACATTTCGGGGCCCAAGTTTCAGCGCCATCTGCTAAGCCTTTTTTTTTTTTTTTTTTTTTAAATCACTGGGATACTAACAGGGAGGTGCAGTCTTAAGAGATCGCGCTCAAAGAAATAACTGAATTATTTTATAAAGCATCTGCGGAAAGCAGTTGAAAAAGTGCATCTGTATTGAAGGTCACAAAACAGGAAACTACAGGGTCAATCCATTCAAATGAGCTAAAAATAGAATAGAGGTGACCGAAAATCCATCACTAGCGGCCTCACAGACCGCACGTCCCCAGTTAAGGGTTAAAAAAGATTAAAATATATAAGCTTCAGATTTATATTGTGAACAATGACAAACATATTGTAAATAAATAAACAACTATTTTCATACGAAGTTACAACTTTTTTTTAACATCATTTAACTATCAAGATTTACAGTTTTAAAAATAAAAAAGGAAATGCGAGTATATAATCTCTTCTGTCAATACACATGCAAGTAAAAAATTTCTCACAATTACATTTACAGTTTAATTCGATGATGCTCAGCTGATATAAAAAAAACTACATGCATATGTAAAAGAACATGCCAGTATTACAATTTCATCGAGTTTAAATGACATGATACAACAACAACAACAACAATAACAAAAAATGTTCACCACTTGAACTGAAGAAAGAACTTCAATTATATATACAGTGTAAAAAGCTATCGCCAGAAGAGGAAACACTTTTCAGACTTAACATCTCAATGATCAATACGGGTTCATCCTAAAAGAATTTGGCAGGGCATAAAACCCCTAAGTTTGTAAATTTTAGCCAAGTCTTCCACAGTAACAAAACAAAAAACGTGACATTCAATCTGTTAGCATCAGATAAAAAAAATTCATATTTCTCCATCTTGTGTAACATCTTTATCCTATAAATAAAATAAATAATCAAACAAAATAATTAAATGTCAATTTTATAATTATGAGTAAGGCATTCAAAATTAAATTTATTTTCAAGAAGGCTAAATCAAAATATGGTAGTCAAAAAAATTCTAAAAGCTGTCAGTAGAAGCATACTATTTTTACACAGATTATGTAACATGAATTACACAGTTTAACTATCTAATAAGAATATAACATATTAGATATAATGGCCTTCCATGTAATTTACAGTTCTGGGAATATCTAAAAGACTTGGTTGACTGTGACCACATAACATTAGATAACTATCTAAGTCAGCATAGAATGCATTATGCATAATATTTCAATGCAAACTCTGCTATCAGTTGTAAAATATTATAATTTTAAATGTTAGGAAATAGTTGTGGTCATGATATTGTGTATGCTATTATTAGATAAATTGGTAGCTTGCATTTCCTACATAAAAATATTACATAACCTCTGTTGATAGCTTTAGAGTTAACTATTAGTTCTAAAATAAGTTCCATTATCTTTTCACAAAAATCTTAAAATTCCACAAATTTCTAAAGAATAGGTTTTGCTGCAGCTTTCTCAAGCATTTATAGCACTTTTAAAAATTTGCAAATGATTAGGTGTACAAGATCTAATTTCAAACTTACCATTTGCAGCACATTTTTAGATAAACAAAAGAATTTCAAATGAGCTAAATGAGTGTTTCTATTTAGACAAAGGATATATTTTCATTTATTTTGCTAATTTTCAAGGAAATTGTATTTTTATATAATTTTTTAAGTCCAAATTTAATAAAAGCATTGTTCTAAAATTCAAGAAAACTGACCTATGTAATCATCTACACCATCACTTTCGGTAACCAAAGCCCGCTCAAGTATCACACGCCCTTCTTTATAACGCTGATTTTCTTCTGTAGCAAACTCATAGATCCATCCAAGTTTAGCTTCACAATTCTTGCAAGAAACATCTCGAACCATGTGTCGACCTGTTAACATGACACGATCCTGCACTTCACTGAAATATAAATAAATATTTTTTAAATAGTTCTTTTGCAAAACCAACAACAACAACAAAAAAAAAACCTTAACATCATTTTTACTTGAAGTTATAAGAAAATCTGTAATAAGGCAAATAATTTACTATTAGCATAGCTTAGTTTCATTTTAAAACATGTTATAAAAGTTATTTTAAAAGCAAGGTTGAGATACTTATATTACTGAATAGTAGAAAGTTGGCTAAATTAGAATTATATTTTATTAAAATAGGCAATAATTTTATATAATATGACATGCATAGTTCAAAATAAATAGTGCACTATTGTTAAGTTAAGATTCTTAAAACATATTGTTTACTACACTAAAAAAAAAAAAAATCACTCAAATTTGAATGAAATAGTTGAATTAAAAAGTAATGCCAGCAGACAAACATTCTGTAAGAAACAAAATTTCTTAGCAAACTTAGTTATTCTTTCTTTTCATTATTTCTCCCACAGAAAGAAATTTAAAATCAACTGGACTCTCAAATTGTTGTAGAAATAGATTGTTTCAGAATTTTCTATTCTAAGATGACTTTTTAACAAACTGAGACACCTTATCTCCACAATTTTCTACTCTTCATATTTGGACTTCTCTATCATTAAATAAGTGCACTCACATTTGCTTATGCGATTTTTTTAAAAGTATAATCCCCGACTCACAACATCTATAGAATATTTCTATTGCTATTTATAAAGTTTAGGAATGCATTCTTTTGAGTGTTTCTTTTTATGCGATCCTAATGCAATGTATAAAAGCAGATGTCAGTGCACAACTTTATAATTTAACTAAAAAAAATAATTTTTGTTCTGTTTTATTCATAAATCATCATTTTTATGAAGCATATTAATCAACACTAATATTAAAGAATGTTTTAAGAATAGTACTCATAAACAAAACTTAAAATAACAAGAACTGATGAAAAAAATTCCATGTCAAGTGGAATTTAAAAAGTATTTAAGTTAATTATAGAGAAATTAAAATTAGAAAACCAATAAGGGCCTATTAGAAGTTTTACAAAGATTTATTAATAAAACAAAATCCAATTATGAAAAAATTGGTCCAGCAGTTATATCAAATATAGTAATAGAAGAATAAAAATATAAGCAAATCAAGAAAAATTTTAGTGATAATAGGTTTTGATAAAGAACTGTATTTGAAATAAATTTAAATATGCCAGAATTCTCATTTACTGTTTTTCTAGCAAAAAAGCACTTTAAATATAAATAATAAAAAATTACAACATATAATAAATGAGGTTTTTCTTAATTTATATTAGTTAGAGTCTATTAAGATATACTATTAGTTTTTTAAAATCAAAATAACATGTAATAAATTATAATGAACAATAAAACCATTAGTACTTTTAAATCAGTTCTACACACTGACAAAAATTAAAAGAAAACAAACTGCTATATGATCACTGCATAATTTATTTATGGATGAAATGATAAAAAGAAATAGTTCCTTTTATATATATAATTAAAATCATATTGAAGAAATACTAGTAAATTAAGACCATCATTTGTTTTATTTTCTTTGATTTTTCCAGATTATTAAATTTTCCCAGCTTTCCTCTGATATATATCTAAAATCTACAGAATGAAATCAAATTTAATGCTCAAAAAACAGATCAAAAATAATTTTCAATTTCTTTACTTCATTACTTCAAATCAGCTTCATTTTTGTATTTGTTTTCCCACTTTTTGTAAATATTTATTAATATATACAACAATAAAAGATGAGTGCTCATCTAGATTAGCTTTTAGCCTGCCAATCATGTTTCAGAACTATTTGTCAGATTTGCGAAAGATGAAAAAAATCGCATGCAAATTACCAGAGTGATTAAGAATTAAATACTGTTTAATTTAAGGTGTCTCCCCTATTCATTGAATAATTCCATTATAAAAAAAATTAGTTTTTGTAATGTCAATTACATTTACATTTAAATGTATAAAATAAAATGTTTTTTAATTACAGGAGAAATATATACTTATAATGTATCAAAGAAACTACTGTGTTCAGTATTATTCTAAAATTCAGAAACATTTTACTAAGCACAGGGGGAATTTTGAAGATACACAGGAAAAAAAAAAAATTAAAAGAAAAAATAACATGCATCTATTACTTCCAAGATTCAATAATTTAATCAAAGATGTATATTCATAATGTTTCCCAATATTATTGGATACTTCATAATTCAATAACGATATCAAAGAAGTGGAAGAATAAATTAATTCTGGTATATTTTTTTAATTTAAAATAAATTAATTCTACACCACAATACTGGGCTAGTATTTTAAATCTAGTTTAAAACAATGTTGAAAATTAATAGCACAAAACACATATTTTAATTTTCTTAACACATAGAATGATCAACTTAACATTAAAAAGAAGAATCAAGTGTTTTCCTTTTGTATATATAAAAAAAAGACAATTAAAGCTAATTAAAATATGGAAATTGGACCTTCATTATATGCTGTCTTTCCCATGGACGCCAAAAGCAAAACTATTTTTGCTAATAATGCTGCTAAAAAAATAGAAACCAAAATCTCTAAGAAATTTATATATTCACATTAAATTAGATATGGCGATTTATATTTATTCTCCACTGTAGTTCCAAATGTTAAAATAATTCTCATATTTTTAAAATTATTTTGACAAGGAGCACAAATGTTAAATTGAGCCTCAATCACAACTTGAAAAGTGCTATAAACAAATTATAATTATCATTGTACTATCATAAATTATGAAAGAAACAAAGATGAAGAAATAACTTTTAAGCAATAAATGGATAAAAGTATATATTACTGAATGTAAAAGTAGGAAGAGCAATGAACTGATTAGCCAATTCAACCAATACAATTTGATACAGAATCCACTGTATTATAAACTAGATGCAGCCATACTTCAAAATTGAAGGAACTCCTCCAATATGGTGCTGATAATCCCACATAGCTAAAATTACAATCCCTTGGGAATTTAAATGTAAACATTTCATCACCTGGTGAAAGCCCCGAAACATTGACGTTCTTCATTTCCGATTGTTCATAAATGTAAATGATGAAAGTAAAAATATTTTGAGTCTTGTGTCATGTAATTTATGAAAAAAGATTAGCAAATTGTTTATTAAGATATGAATTATTGTCCATAAATTCCAATTATAGAATTAATTTCCCTAATCTCCCAGAATTCCCAATTAACTACTACTTTGTACTATTTAATTGTAAATAAAATGTTTCATACTTAATTAAAAAACACTGCACAAAAAAGAATGTTGAATAATGTGTAGCTAAGCCTATTGTACCAAGGCATGTTAAAAGAAATCAGCGACAGAGAATTTGTCAGCAAATTGTTCTGTACTGTATCTGCAAAGCATAGGATTTTGGAGAGTCTAAACTAGCAGAAAACATTTGAGCAATCTGATAAAAGCACACAATTGAAATGCGCTATGCAATGATAAAATCTAAACATTTCTATAACATGTTGACTTAAGGAGATCAATATCTTATTTGGTTCTAAGCATTTTCTTATAAAGCCAAGAAACATAATAGGCTATAGACAAAAACAGTGATTATACATCTTATTATGAAAATAATTTAATTAAGAGTGTTTCATTATATAATTTAACGACTGTTTATCTTAATTTCTTTTTATGAATGTTACTTCAGATTCATACTTTGCTAAACCTTTTGGTACACATATTTCAGCACAAGATTTTTCAAGAACAGTTAAAAAGCTCAATATAAAATTAACGAATCAGAACAGTAAAAAGTAAAAGAAAATGTCACAAGTTATTTAGTGTCATATTAACTAGCATTTAACATCTGAAGGGTTTCCAATAGCAGAATTCTTTTAAAAGGAATAAGATGGAAATTGACATCAGAAAATTTGATAATGATATGAAGATAGTTCCTTTTCAAATGCTATTCACATATATTTAAAGATGTCATTTCTAAATTGAACAATAAATTTTGTACAAAAGTGGAATTTCAAGTTAGCTCCTGGTGGATCCTTGCACAGCCCACCACTTGGCGTCTTTTTGAATTCTTGCCAAACGAGTGGCGATAACGTCGCCAATGTAGCAACCCAGGCGTTGTTTTTTTAATTTTATTTTTTATTATATTTATTTTATTTTATATATTTATTTTTTTTATATATATTTCTTATTTTATTTTATTATTCTTTCTTTTTTTATTTTATTATTAAATAATCAACCTAGACAGATTTTTAAAAATTTATTTTAGTTTATTATTATTATTTTTTTATATTTATTTATTATATTTAATATTATTTTTGGCCTTCAAGTATCGTTTTTTAATTGAAAAAAAAATAACAAATATTCAATTAATAGTCAACTTGGCGAA
Organism: Argiope aurantia; assembly: GCA_026543865.1. NCBI lineage: Eukaryota > Metazoa > Arthropoda > Arachnida > Araneae > Araneidae > Argiope > Argiope aurantia. The sequence continues at coordinate 125,561 of JAPMOR010124991.1, forward strand.
ATTTCTAATAAGTCGCCAAGAGGTGGGCCCATCTAGGATTTTACCCAATTCGCCTATTATGAATAAATTTATTGTCAGTGAGAGGAAACAAGAATAGGTAATGTGAAAAAATAGGTTCCATGGATAGAAAGGGATTTGCAAGATGGTAAATTAAAAATGTTATTAAACTAATCAAAAAAAATCTAAATACTGCAACAAATTATAAAATTATTAAAAAGCAATTGTTTATTTTTAATATATTAGGATATCAATTCATTTAATTGGTTATGATATAGTAAAATGAGAAATCTTCAATGGTCTTGAAAAAGACTGGGAAAGATCCCAAGAAATAATGTTTCATGCTATATTTGAAATTTTTCATTTACTTATAATATATTATGATAATCCAATGCTTCTATTGGTAAGTAAGAAAATCACACTAAGAATTATTAATTATTAAAACAATTTATTAATATGTATATTATGGTAAAAAATAACTAAAATATTTTTATAAATTTGCTAAAATGAAAATTAAAAATAAATTGTTAATATGGCGATCTTTCAATTAAATTACATTAACAGGTTATTAAAAGAGCGGCTATAATATGCCTAAATCTGTCATTGGGCAATCCAATCAATTAACTCTCCTTATGAAAGTTATAGGAAGCAAAATATTTCCCTATTTTTTGAATTCCATTTTAAGATCAGATTTGTTATCTTTAGATAAAGTTTAATGAATTGTTGAAATTTGGCCTTGATAAATGGCCTTTCTGGAAAATATTTCCCTATCAAAAAAATTATATGAATATTTTACATTTTAAATTTTATATGTGATAAAGAATCTGGAAGTAGGAGCTAACTATATAATTATAACTATATGTGTGTTACACAGCATAGATATACTCAACCTAATTCCATAAAAAACATTACATAAACTTTCACTTCCTTGAAAGCTATGCTTTTGATGAATTTATTTTAGAATTTTTGCGATAAGATATCCATTGTCTTGGTCATGAGATTCTATTTAATCAAATTTATGGGAAGAGCTGCATTTTTTTTATAAAGCAATCTTTACAGATGAATCAAAATTTCAAAACGATTAACACTTTAGAAACATTATTTAAGACAGATAAAAAGAAGACTTTCAAGTTTAAGGATGATCAAATTCATACCAGTAAATAGAGCAAAGTCATTTACTCTATTTTTCAATCAAGACTACTCCATCAATAGGAAATATAAATGAGAAACCTTATTAGATTCTTCAGATAATTGCTGTAAATGATTCGTTAAATTGTTAGAATAAACAAAATTGTAGGATGCAAAAAATTAATATATGAATTACTTATTTAATTGACTATAGAAACATTCGACACAAAACAACAAAGGAATTTCATTTTTAACTGTATAGTATGCAAGTAGATTAATATATGTATTCTTTATTTTATTGTTAAATTTATAAAGTAAATATTTTGAAACAGCAATTCTGTGTCAAATATTTAATTATTTTTATAATAGAGGTGACGTGTATAAAAATAAATACCAAAAAAATAGATCAAAATGCATTGACTCACAAATTAGTTTCAAGATGGTAAAGAGAATGAAGTAAAATATTATATTTTCAGAGCATGAAATAACGTTTAAAGAGAGAAAAAGAAGGATATTTAGTTGTTTTAGTATAGTAATTAATATTTGATTAGTAACAGCAAAGTAAGTGCCAATTTTAAGGCACGATTCTTACCTGTAAGTTAAATTCACAACTTTATTAAAAAGAAAAGCACGTCCTGTGGCTCCAGTAAATCTAGTACTTATAAGTTCATTCCTGTTGGTTAAAATGGTATCACAACCAGCGCAGGAAAACATGCGGGAACCTCCAATATGCTCAAGAAATATTCTTCCCATTTTTAACGAATCTACGCCACAAAAAAATAAATGTAATTCAGTTTAATTCAAAACTCATAATAATTTTGAAAATATATTTATCATTAATAAAATTGGGAAATATATATGTCCATCATATTATCAACTGAAAAATTAGGTTATGGAATATTATAAATTTAAAAATACATAAGGTTAACATACATAAGAAGCCATTTCGTAACTAGGTTATAACAAGATGTTGTAACAAACTATGTATTACCTGCAATTAAAATTCAGTTGTTTTCACCAAATTTACTAATGAATATGAAAAGATTTGTTAAAAATACCAAATAATGAGGAAAATACGAATAGGAGAAGCACCTTTACGAGAAAGCACTTAAGTACACAAACGCGCAGCTGTCGCCCTCCTGGAACGAAAATGTTGTCAATTCCAAAAAGACAAACAGCAGGCTTCATCCAGCAACATCCGTTGAATTACAAAGCAAAAATTGAATTAGAACGCATGCGCCACGATTTGTTTACATCTGACGTAAAATACCAACGAAAATTTGTTTCAAAATTAGGGCTAAAATTAGCTCTTTTAAAGGTCTTTTTATTTAATTTAAAATATTTTCTTCAGAAAAAAAATTTTAATCAATGCAGTGAGTTAATATGAGTGATAATAACCAAAATGTGTTGTAGTAAGAAGTGCATGCTAATTTAAAACATGGACGCTATTGCATATATACATAATAAGTTAATGTTTCCTCAAAAGACTATCAGTCCCTAGATGCCTGACATTTAAGGTTAAATAAATCCGTACTATTTTGTATTAGTTAAACAATATCCAAATATTAGATGCATAAAAAAACATTGTTTCAATTTTCGTAGAATTCCTAGTCATTGCGCATGTGCAGTGTGCCATCTTTTGCTACCATTATTTACCTCGAATGTCAACCTACACGTAAACAGAAGCCGCTGGTTAATAACAAGAACTCGTGTGTTGGCTTACGCCGCCATGATGGTTCAGCTAATCATAGATGGCACTGTTTGAAGAATGAAGCGTTATGCTGCAAAATAATTCGTTTCTAAAAATTTTTTGTGTATGACACTAATATCGCCGAATGAATATTTTCATGAATATGAGGAAATCTTTTAAAGCCCCCTCAGTAAAAATGTTTGAAAATCTACAATCAGGTGAGAATAAAAAATAAAAAAAAATCTAGATTTCCGAAGAGGTATGGAAGAAAAAATTTAATGGAGCTAATATGAAATTATGAGTGATTTGATTCCCAAATCTGAATTGTCTTATGACTATCAAATCCAAATATAACCAACCAATTAATATTTAACTGCCTGAAAAGCTGTGAATCTTTCTTCATAATAAACTTTTCTTTATACTGCATTTTTGAAAATGAAGGGTTGTTTTTTTATATATATGGAAGCTTTCACTCCTTTACCTCAATCATTGAGCTACTGTTATATATAAATCGCACAATAAAAGTTTCTACAATGCAAAGAAAAGACAAATTGAAGGAAACAAATTTATATTTAATGAACAAAAAAGAAGAAAAATACAACTAAAAATTTTTTTAATAATTTACAAATGAATATAATATAGAAATAGATAATTTGTGGAAATCACTTGAAATTTATATTCTTGAGCCTTGACTGTGAAATATATATGGATCTTACTCGGATTACTATTTAAATCAAAAGCTAAGAGGCCCCTAAAAAATGATTTTTTTTTTCATTTTAGTATCCATTATCAGCTCTATTATTTTAGAACTAAACTCAAATTTTCTTTTTTTCAATTGATTCATTTTTATAAGTTAGCAAATATATTATTAATCATTTAATCTTTGTAAATAAAAAAGGATTAATATTTAAATTAAATATTTTGTGTAAAATGTATAAATAATTTTTTTCTGGTTAATTTTTAAAAATATATTTTCAAAATTAAAATGGGGTGAAAAGGTTTATATGCTACTAATTTTTCTTTATCTTATTTTTACACTCAATGTTTATTGGAATATCATATTGCATACAAATATAGATATTTTATATAATAAAGTTCATTGAAAAATACTTAAGTACTTGGATATTTACAATGGGTATTAAACCCTTAAAAATAAATACCCATGTATTTTATAATACTCTATATTATTGTTTTTAAATATCTATTTTTTACTATATTAAAGAGCATTTTGAATCTATGCTGTTTACATTGATATTTTTCAAATTCATTCATCTATCTATCTATATATATATTGCTTTTATATTCTGAGAGTAAAAGCTATTTTGATATACCATTTAACAAAACATTGATATGCAATAGGGCAAATTCTAGTCAAAATTGTAAATTTGTGCTGTAATTTTGTTAATACACCTGATTGTTGCAAGTCCTTTAATCAATTTGTTTTTCCAAACTGGTTAAAAAAAATTTAACTATAAACATTTATATTTGGATTAAAAACTGCATACAGAAATGATGCCTATATAATCTAAATTTTCATAGCTATATGCAATCAAGCCATGATCATTTTGTCTCTTGGAGCATAATAATTGAGACTATAATTTGACTCATAGTTTTATGTATACAAAGACATGTTTCATAATTTGTCAAAAAAATAATAATTAAGAGATAATATTTCATTATGAAATCTCACATATGTATGTTTTATATTTTTTAATTGTACTTAAAATAGAAAGTAGTAAATTTCCACATAGTTCAGTTACAAAAATATAAATAGTTTTAACAATAGTTTCAACAACTGTTTTTAGAAGCATGGAAAATTTAAAACCTGTTCATGGACTTCTAAAAACTTTTCTATGATATTAACTAAGAGTGGGCTTTAATTAGAAATCATTAAATAAACATTTTACAAACACATTTATATAGTAACAGAATTTGAAAGATGATTGTTTTATTTGTGCAAATCCAAAACGTCTTTATTTGAAAGAAGGTAATGAATGATATCAGAAAACTTACAGGAGAAACTTTGATATAGTCTGAAATTAATTTTATGACTCAGTATTGTTAAAATAATTTACTAGCATAAAATTATTTTAGTTTGCAAATAAGATTTCTCTTCCTCCAATATTTTCAATTAAGATTTCTAATGTATTAATTGTTAAAGTAAACAAAATGCTTCAGATTTTTAAAAAATAAATATTTTAAGAGTGTTTAGGTAAAACCAAAAGAGTTGGTTTTAGTAGTTTGGAAGGTGTAAAATTTATTATGTATTCATAAAGTAATTATTAATGAAGAATGTAGAAGATGAATATGAACAAATATAAACATTACCATTTTGATTATACTATGAAGTAGAAGGTATCATTAAGATAATAACAGAATTTTAATGTACACACACACACGTCTTACTTTGTATTTGATTACTAAAGATTGAACAAAGAAATTTATCGTCTTGATAAAAGAAATGGGTGAAACAATCACAGTCTATCTCGCTTTTTTATCGGTTTCAATTATCATAATTAATTGGTTACTGATAAATAAAGTAAGATGAAGCTTTTTTTTTTATTCAATCCAAAATATCCAATGCCTTCAACAGGGAGTCTAGTGAAAAATTGATTTCATATAGAAAATATTATATAGGTAATGGAAGAATTGAATTTCATCTAGAGGAATAAATCACTTTTTTTTTTGTTTCAATTGTGTAGTCTTAATTATGGATGAATTGTACTGCATTCTTCTATAGAACTAAATGTTTACTATTTAGGAATAATATATAAATTTCATTTAAACATATCAACTTTTACCATAATATCACTATCATAATTATCCATAAGTATTATTCATATTTGTCAGAACTTTTGCCTTCAGAACAATTGTTTACTTATTCAAATGAAGTTCAAAATTTTGATAAACAAAGGATATAATTTTTTCTAAGTAAATGAAATGCATTTCTTTCGGATAAATCTTGTTTTTTAACACAAGCTAGATTTCTTAATTAAGCTTTTTCTAACTAAGCTAGATTTTTTTAATCTAGCTTAATTAGAAAATCATTCATGGCAATATAAAAAAACAGCATGCTGAGAAAATTTACAGCCTACCTGCTTAACAAACCAAGTCACCCCCTCCCCCCAAAAAAGGCTGAGTTAATATCATACAAGCATTTCTATCAGATGTCTCTAGGTACTAGTGCTATAAATCCATTATTAATCGAAATCTAGTTTCTTGCATACAGTATCGTGGAACGAAACTAAATCAAGTGTGCTGTAATAAAAAACACGATAAGGCGCCAACTTTCAGCTGATAATCAAGTGACATATTTCCCTCAATGAAGATCCATTAAAGGAATGGAAACGCAGAAACTTGCTTTATGTTTGAGGGGCCATGGAATGTGATAAGGTCTCAGTTTCAGAACCGGTTCGAGAACCGTCGTGTAAGCGGGCCTGGTGCACGTTAAGTTCGTCGGAGCCAAACGCCCACCCGCTGGTGTGGTGCGAAAGCTTGGAAAGGGGGTGCCAGCTCAAGTGTCATCCTCATCATCTGCCCGCGGTTCAAAATTACGGGGTCCGTCCCAAAATAGCCCTATTGTTGCTATAAAAAAAACAGGAGTTTTATATAACTAAACTAAACTTGCTAAATTAAATTTCAGAAATGTTTTTTTCCACGGCCTCAGAAAGGCCCAAAATGTGGTATTCATGAAGATAAAAAGCTAGAATTTTTCGATTATTAATTTTTAAAAAAACGTGAAAATGAAAAATGTGGAATAAAGCATTTAAAATAGTATCCGTCTGTATTGCTACAGTGGTTATAGGTAAACTTATACATTTTCTTTATACTTTTCGGCGTATATTTAATTAATTATTATAATTGAGGAGATAGGAAGAGGAAAGTTGACCTAATCTTTAATCAGAATAATGAATTTTCAAATTTCTATCTTTTCACTGAATGACGGCCACCGGACAGCTGCATCTCATCAAATTAATAAAAACCGCCCATTTCTGATGGCACCTGCTTTGCTTTCAAACGATGAGTTAGATGTGGCACTTGGCATTGTGGTGATTATTAATAGTAATTCAATGGAACTGTGTAACATATGCTTTTTTGTTTATATTTATGTCACATGGCAACTAACTTTTATTTCAGGTAAGTTTTTTTTTTTTTCAATTACATATAATATCTAGGTTTAAATTATTAAAGATAACACAATATTAGTAAAAATGTAAATATACTGAATTTTCAAGTTATTTTAATGTTTTCACTTGTTTATAGTAAAAATCTTATTTTTTTTAAATATTGCATGTTTAAATAAACAACTGTTGAGTAAGTCGAATAAGATTAAACAGCACTCTGTTGTGTCGAAAAATGTTTTAAAATTGCTTAAGGAGTAAATTTCTTAAGGAGAATAATAAAAGCAATTTTATTTTCAGTATTTAATAAGCAGTTTCGAAAAGTAATGGCATCAGTAAAATAAGAACAATAAGTAGTTCTACCTAAAATAACAAATCAAGGTTTAATATATCCGGAAGATTATAACAAGTAGCATAGGATATGGTAAATTTGATTCATGGTAATAACTATTCGTTAAGTCATCATCAAAATTAAAGCTTAAACTAAAGCTTTAATTAAATCCTTTAAATCGGTATCATATTTTAGATGAAAGAATCCATGATATTAAAGTGAAATCTTAGTGAGTTTGTAATTCCATCCAAGTAATGGACATCGTATTTATAAAGAAAATGCACGTGAAACCTTTTATGTTTTCAAGTTTCATTTGTGTTAAGTTTGGAGAGCGTAGTGATAGAGGAGCGATTGACTATGTTATCAGATTGCAGTAGTTGAACGACTTCTTTGCTATCAGAATAACTTTTGCATAGATTCTGAATTCTTGTGAACTAAGTTCTTTAAGTTTTTTTTTATTTCACTATATATTTTATTTGAATTAAGAAATAAAGAAGGCCATTTAACACAAAAATTAAAACCCATATAAAGTATTTCATCTAATCGATTTTTTCATGTATTCTGATAATTATATTATATTGAAGAAACACTTTAGCTAAAAAATCATATTTTTTTTTATTTATAAATTAAGTTATGGGGTAGATTTAACAATCAAATTGATATTATCACATACGATAGTAGAAATGGTCTGTCTTTTAATTATTATTTATTCTTTTTAATTATTCTTTTAATTATTATTATTTAAATAGAGTTATACGAATTATTTTCGAAATAGTAAGAGTATCTTTTTTATTTCACATTAAAAAAATTGCCTAGCCAAATACTTACTTTTAAAACATTTTCTTTTGATACTGTTATACTTTCGCTATTTGCATGATATAACCATGATTCCTTTAAAGTATTATAATAAAATATTATTAAGTAACTGTTTTTATTTTAACAAGGGGGCTTGTATTTTTTGTCATAGAATATAGCAAATTCATAAAAATTATTTTATTTAATTTTATTCATTGATTAAACATCTTAAATGCCAATTTATGCTTAAATAAAAAAAAATTGCATTTTTTAAAATTAAAAAGCAATGTAAGCTTTTAGGAATTTTTGAACATTTTCGGTCCGATTTTCGAAAAATTCTCAGATTATGTAGTATGAAACATTTTAGAATGAATACTTTTTGAGCAATTCATCTCAGCAGAGAAATCCTTTCATCATTGAATTTTCATTTAACTGTTTATTTATTCAATGATTTATCACGTTTCTCTTCCTTCTACGCAATAACAGAATCTAACTAAGATGTCAATATAAATTTCTTGAATACCATTTCGCACTTCAGATGAAAATATTTTAATGAATATTTTAGCTTGTTAATAAAAAATACTCTTTTCTTCAACAACTTTATTTTTAACTATGGGGATCTTAGTTTCACAAAACAATTCTTAAATATCGTTCTTGAAAATTTACAGATGGTACAAAACGAATTTTAATAAAATGCCAAAAGCTAATTTTATAAATAATTTATTAATAATTTTATTGAATGATGCAAAATTTAACTAAACATTTCGATTGTCGAAATAGATACAAATAAATAAAACTACTTTAAATATCTGATATTTGCATTCGATCGAATTGACAACACCAAAGATAAAATAATCATTTGTATAAATGGAAATGTGGTTTTTAATTAAGGTATACGTACACACTAAAAGATGTTTTTTTTTAAATTTTAACTTTAAAAATCCATTTTTTTTACAGTAGGTCATTAATATATTTAAACTCATTTCAGTGAGAAAAAAACCATATTACTCTAATTATTAATTAATTAAATAGTATTTAATGAGCTAATTAGCATATTTTTTGAACATGATATCTTAAATTCTAATTTGTACAGACACACAATTCTAGTTGGAAATGATACCTACTATTAGTCTTCATGTTGTTTGCCTCAATCAAGTTATAAATAAATATATATATTTTTTTAAACAATTTTTTCATCAACGATGAATAGAAAAAAACGAGATTTTTTCTGTAATTTTAACTTTTAAATAGCTATTAAAAATTTATTTCTATAAATATAACTTTGATTGAGGCAAAAAACATCCACTGTTTCATACATATTATTTTGATATATAAATAATTGTATCTGGTTAGTTTCTTGTTGAGTTATGATTGTTTGAATGAAGCAACATAGTGGAAAAATATCATTCTTCAAAAAATGAGTTTAAATAAACCGAAACTAGAGTTTTAAGTGAAAGTACCTCAAGAAAAAATAATTATAACTCGAGAAATATTCCGAATATTGACAATATCTTGGTATCGTTTGAAAGCTAAAGAATCAGAGAACATATTTGGAAGCAATAAAAAATATTCGATATTTTGAACGATTGTCGAAGTTTCCAAGTATTTACGTACACCTTAATAAAAATAAAAGTGAATTAATTTTCACAAAACGTTAATTAAAATATTTCTTAGATTTTATAGTATTAGGAAATTACATATAAAGAAAATCTATTTAGATTTTTATAGCATAAAAACCATTTATAAATTTTTACTTTTATATACATAAATTTTGTATTTAAAACGGCATATAGTCTTGTGAAAATCTCATATGTCTGTGCTGATTTTTCTTTCTCATCTTTTCTTTTTTGAAATTATTTCAGTTAAATATTTTATTAAATAACACTCAAATCTGACATCTTAAATTAATTTAACTTTAATGCCACGGTAAAAAGATTATTCCATACTGAAAATTCTTATTTATCTAAATTGATAGATAAGATAAATTTACTGAGCTTACGTAATTTATATTTGATGTTCAGAAATTGTTTCTAAACTTTGGTCATTAGAAAAAGAATAATATTCCTACTCAGATTTTAAACCATTGGCAATATCTTAAAACCTTTATAATTTTAACTTCACTCGTAATGTTTTCCCCTTGCTTAATTTAGTCTACTTAAGTTAGAATGAACAACATGAAGATTATTTTGGGATTCTGAGCTTTGATCAGATGATTCAAGTGACATTTGCGAGCATATCACTCTCCAAATTTCCACACTACACGGAGAAATTTTCATCTTTCCTATCATGCTGGGTTGCTGCAAATTTGAGTCTTACAACAGGGCAGGGTGTGGAAATTTGGAGGAAATCAGCGAATTTAGCACGCAACGAACTCCGTATACAGGTTATATCATTAAGGATGTTGGGCTTCGGTCCCGAAAATGAGATTCTGCTATCAGACCACTATGGCCCAGTAATTCTTTTCTTTTAATCAAATTCTTTAATATATCTTTTAATGCAATTTTTTTTTTGTTTAATAGATTTTCTACGATGAAGTATGGTAACTGTTTATGCAACCGGTTGTAGATTTTTTTGTGGGGGCAGAATTTCTTGTAAGTAGTCGAAAGTCAGGAAGCCCGAAAAATGTTTCTAGAGCATTCATAAATTAATCTAAATATTTATGAATTCTATCTTGTCTTTTTCTTCTAAATCTAAATATACAGCGCAGATTAGTTTGCTAAATACGAGTTTTGCGAATCAAACTCAAATATAGTGAAATTTAATTTATTTGAAGCTAATAGACGGCAATAAGAATTTATTTATCCAAAAATTCAAATAAAGAAAAACTACCTAAAAAATGGGAATTATTTTGCACTTTTTAGATATAAACATAATAAAAATTATTATTAATTTTAATTAATAAAAATAATTAAAAATTTAACATAATTTTAAAATAATAATTTCAATGAGTAAGTAAGTAGTTCTAATAAGCAAACAGTATAGATTACTTTAAATACAATTATTATATTATGAAATTTCAAAAAAAGAAAAAAAAACAATATAAATTGCATCTAATGTGTTCAATTTTTAAAAATGGTCAGAAAAATTTTATAAATTTTTTTTTGAAAAAATACACTGAATAGCAGTATATATCTCGAATGAATTAAATGTCTGAATAATTATTCACTTAGATAACTGACGACAGAATGTATGGTCGCTTTTAACCAACGAAAACAACCCAGAAATAGAATTGATTTTTTTACATTTTTTATTTCTGACTTCGAACTCTTCAATATAAATTTAAGTTATGGTTGATATTTTAACGTTATGTCAATTTGAAATTCAAAGGACCGAAAGAAAAAAAAATCAAATCACCGATGAATTCGAATTACTCAAATTCCATTGCAAAACATTTTACTTCTACTTCAGCACCTTGAGGCCAAGAGAACTGCTGTTGCATGCATACCAAATAAAATTTGATGCAAACATGATTATTTTATTGATCCACCAGCTTTCGTCATGCCTTTCTTTAATGTAATTAAAAGCTAGAATATGATTGCGATTTTCCTTACCGTTGCATGGACAATGGGAATATTGTTTCGTGATTTTAGGAGAATTAAATTTGATAATAACACTTTGTAAAAGCCATTTTCGTTGAAACTTTTTTTGAAAGTCACAAGAGAATTTTTCTGTACTTCCGTAGACTTACTCCACTTGGACACTTTTATAAGCTACAAAACGGTCCTTAAGGGAAACTACGACGAACAACAACAACAACAAAGACCGTTTATTTATACAAAATGAAAAAAAACAATAACATGATATTTATTGAAAAAAAAAAAAAAACACAGTTCTGTTACATACCTGAAGCTTTCATTTCTCTACATAATCACCTCCTGCATTTAAACATTTGTCCTATCTGGCCACGAGTTTCAGAATTTTAATGTTACATTCTTCAGTCGCCAATTATTTAAGTCGCTGCAACTTTTAATTACTTCCAAAACATTTACCAGAACCCAAAAACTCTTTCAGCTTCGGGTTTTAAAGTGGAAATTGCTCAGAGGAAGGTCCGGACTATAAGATGGATGATTAAAAATTTCCCATTCGAATTAATCCAACAATTCTTAAGTTGTAACAGCATTGCGAAGGCAGACATTATCGTGAAGAAGAACAATTCTTCTAGAAAATACTTGTGGATGATTTTAGATGGTTCACCGAAGAGTCTCAAAATAACGATTTGCATTGATCGAATGCTTTTGGCATGAAATCCACCAAAGAACACTTTTACTATCCCAAAAGACTGTTGCCATGATCTTTTGTTTTGAGAGAGACAACTTTAATTTTCTCAGTTTTTGGATTATGAGGGATTATACCAACTCTAATGATTGGCGCTTGTTATCTGGAACGGTGTGAAATACTTAGGTCCCATCACAATCCCATGAAGAAGGAAGAGAAATGAGCTGAGTGATGGAAATGTGCACGTAGTCTCTTGTTTCCATGCAATGAAAGCTTAGCTTAATGAACTGTCGGCAGAAGAAAATAATATTGGAATTCTGAAGGTTGGCACCATTTACGATTAATGTTTAAAAATAGAAGGTGATTATGATGAGAAGTGATGGAAGCTTCTGAAACGAAACAGATCCTTTTTTTTTCCTCGATAAATATTGTTTTTAATTTTGTAAAACTAAACAATCTTTATTCGACGAACCTTTTACAAATACCGATTAAAAGTAGATTGCGATTCTATACAGAAAAGGTTTGCCCTTGGCATAGAAATTTATGTCAGGAACCTGAGTTACCTTATAAAATTAAATATATCCTATTCACCCAAATAGAGAGTGAAATACACTGATATATTTAGAATGAAACATAGCATTATTTTAAGAAATTACCTTTACTTTGAGTATAATATTCCATGTTAATTTCATCAGTTTGATTGTATACAAAACAGCGTTGCATTGATTTTAGGGCTCGTCAGTGCAGGTGATAATGAAACCGAAATAAGACAAAAGGTGTTGAAGGATTATGATCGTTCCATTACTCCGATATTGTATGCAAGAAGTGAACATAAATCTTACATCGCCATGAACGTATTTCGCATTCAGGGTCTTGTAAGTATGGACATTTTTATTTTCTATGCCGAATCTTCTTTTGTCTTTTTATGGCATCGTTACTATCAAAGGTACCATATCATCCACAAGCAGACAAAACCATTTGGTTTCCAGATATATGTTTGATACTTGTTTAGTTCTGGAAAAAGTAATTCTAGAAAATTTATACATTTTTTAAGCACATTGATTTTAATTTTCTTCTAGTGAAAAAGCCAGTGTTAAAAATTACTACACAAATACCGTGTGTATGCATCTTCAGAAAATTCAGAATACTTGTCTTCCGTTTTAACATAATTTAAGTGGATTACATAAAGTATTTAAGAGTTATTTCTAACTTTTTCGAATATGATATATTTAGCAACTGCCTTTCACGTGCTAAGTGATATCTGATACTTCTCAGCAAAGAGAAGGAAGTTACTGCTCATATTTTTTTATAACACGTGTAGCTAGTAACTTCTCATTGCATGTCAAGCATCTTTCTGATTATTCACACTTAAGAAAAAGCATTGTTGCACATATATTTTCTTACCAATTACTTACCTAAGGAAAAGGACAACATTTGTAATACTACATAATATTATAAATCCTGCATAATATTATATATGATATTGAAAAGTTTTGTGTAATATCATGAAACATGTGTGAACTTGATGCTACTTGGTAATTGATAACTGTGACCTCACCTTATAAAATTAAAAAAATTATTATTGATTTTTGAATTTATCTGTAAGAGAACAACGAAATATATTTCAGCTCTTAATTGCAGAAGGAATTTTCCATTCAGCCATTCACAAGAGGATGGGTAGGGTTTTTAGGATGTAATGAGATGCATAAGAAAATCCAGATATCTCGTTTTACCTCAAGATTATATGTATAATGAAAACCGAAAAACTGGTGTAAGGAAGTAAAGTGCTTAAAAAATATGAAAAAAAGGGAGAAATTACAAAACGCATGGGAAGCAGATGCGTAAATTTCTGTAATCCAAAAAACGCTGTGGAAATAAATTATAAATCAATATAAAAAATGGAAACAGAATGTGAAATCTGAAGAAAGACACGTCAGTTTGCTCATCAAGAGATGAAATCAGTGCTGATTGTAAAAGGAATTATAACATTTTCTGCTGAGAGTACCTCACAATTAGGTGAAACGATACTGTTTTCACCCCAAATTTTATAATAGACCAGTGCTATAGAGATGGAAAAGCGATATGAAAAATACAAAGGGAAGTGCATAATATGTCAAGGTTAAACAAAAATGGAAGACAAAAATTGTAAATAACAAAAATAAAATTTAACAAATTCTTCGTTTAGTGGATTGCCGATGCATCTGCCGTGTTTCATATGATGCGAATTTTGACGCGCGTTTGTGGGGGTTGCCAATTGAAAAACTTTTGGGTGCGATGAAGATATCGATTGAAGAATAAATTGTAAGTGAAAAGTGTAAAAACTTTATAAATAAAAAAAATTCTGAAGTGATTATGAAGGAGAAATATTAGTTTGAAATAAAGGATGGATGGAATAAAAATAGTAATATTAAATAAAATATGCTTATTGTAAATATTTAATTATTTTGGACCTTTAAATTCTGGTCAACAGACCCATTTTCGATATTCATTTAAAACCTTGCTGTCTTGGGTAGTTCTGCGTAATCGGTAATTTGGTAACTCTGCGCAATTTCAAGTAACTGCACCAGCATCGCTTTGAAATCAATCCTTTACTTACAACCTAAAGCTATTGATTAAAGGTTCTGAAACTGATGGGGATCCTATTGATGGTGAGGTTATCTATTAAACGTTTGATATGATTTTTGACTGAATTGATTTCGTAGCATATTTTATTAATTCTTATGAGCTGATTTAAAATAGCAATAATATATCTATAAACACAAGTTCTGAAATCATATCTTTTGTCATAAATATCAATTTTTATATTTTATTTTTCTAGAATTAGGTCTAAAATACTGAAGGGTGTTGTTGATTATGGTTTTGATAAGGTTTAGCTCATATGGATAAATATTTTGAGTAAAATAATTGAAATCTAGAAATTCAAATATAATCAGATCATCAACATATCTGAAAACTGAGTTGATTTTTAAAACATCAGCTGTTTCAGAGAAGGGAAGAAATAGGTCGGCCAGTAGAGAGGAAAAACTAGTTTCCCGGTGGGATACCTTTTATTTGCTGAAAGATATTTTGTCCATTGTAAGTAAACCTTTTGTGAATGCAGTAGGTGATCAGTAAGTTAATGGGTTTTTAAATAGGTTTTTAAGGTTGTAAAAATAGTTCTGTTTCCATTTTTCATAATGATTTACAATATATATATATGTAATGATATTTTAAACTCTGATTTCAGTTCTAATTAATTTACAAAGTTTTATCTTAATTTAGCCCAAAAAATCATTCAAAATATTCTCTTATTTTCTGATCCGATTCCACTGTTTCAACTTAATTAATTCAAGAGAAACTTGATAAAATTACTGAATCGGCTTAATAATATATTAGCACTATGAAAAAATATTTTCCCTCTCAATATTTCATATTATATAAGACAAGGGATGATTAATTTATCGCTTCTTCCCGACTTCTGGTTTTGTGCCGCGCTGTGGCGGACGTGCCTTGGCCGCGCCTTCTTGTAAATAAATCATGCATGCCTCCCGCGAGAGAATAAAATGAACTTAAAATTACAAAGTTTTATTCACTGTCTTCAAAGCTGCCTTCTGCTTTCAGAAAATTAAATGCTTATATATATATATATATATATATATATCAAATATGCATTTTGTGCATCGTCCCTATGGCTGATTGTATCCAAAATTTGAAACAGACTTAATATTTTGGTTCAAAAGTCACATCGAATTTCAATAAGTTGGCTTGTTGTTTTCTATTACATTCATATGTCCATGAATAGAAAGAACAACAATCTTTCGTTGAATTTCATTCAACATTTGATACAGATTAATAAACCTGACGATAAATATATATGACAAATTTCACCTATGTAACTCGTTGCTTTTTTTTATTAGGCTGTTCCCATGTGCATGGATTGATAAAAATAGACGGCTATCCCTTTCACAGATTTCGTTCAAAATTTGATATAATGTGATAATACAAATTTGATGTAAGGATAACATACCGAATTTCGTTCTTCTAACTCTTATAGTGTTTGAGTAGTTTCTCAGACTGATGGATAGATATAATTCCCAAAATGGATATTTCGAATCCTTAACTCATTGTTTCCTATTTTTTGAAAACTAATGTCTTTATTATATTTAAATTTATTTATTTTATCAATATCTTTACAGGATGAAGTAAAAGGTGAATTTATTTTAGAAGGAGTAACTCATGTAGTAAGTACTAAATTGAACTTTACATATGCTTCAAACTTTTACAACAAATCTTATGAAAATTTTGAAAGTATTTTGGGAATTAATTGCTATACATTAAAAATTTAAGATGCATTCTTAAGAATCTTAAAGTATACATTTTTATTCTAAAGACCTTTAAAGACCTTCTTGCCTTTGTGAGATTAGAAAACATACAAATACAAATTCACTTGAAGCACTCACTAAATTGAAAAATTCTCACA
This sequence comes from Argiope aurantia, assembly GCA_026543865.1. Classification (NCBI taxonomy): domain Eukaryota; kingdom Metazoa; phylum Arthropoda; class Arachnida; order Araneae; family Araneidae; genus Argiope; species Argiope aurantia. Next base: position 142,297 of record JAPMOR010124991.1, read on the forward strand.
ACACATTATTAACATGAAAATCGTATCACTTATTTAAAGTTAATTTAACAAAAAAACCTACTGATTCAACGAGAAGGGAAAACATAAATAAATGAAAACACCATTTACATGGGGGTATATTCGTAAAATTTCCTTTATCAATAAAAAAATGATGAAAATATACCATGTACTAATATCTCTAGAAACATTACTCATTTCAGTGGCTTCTTAGTAATTCGGGCAACACTTCTTGCGTACAGCCGACCACCCAGCCACCACTGAGCGTAGCAGTATCGACAGGATTTGTTGTGGCCGACTGATATTTTTAGCATTATCCATCCTTACATTGACTGATTCATCAAACTGACATTCTCTTCAAGGTAATTGTCCCCAAGTCACAAAATGGCCAATTACTGAACTTCCTCCCCATCATCACATTCGCCTATCCTCCTATTAAACAAAGAACAGGCCATCACTAAAAGAAAATCTCCGTGAAATTCTAAATATTTCTCCAAATTCTCGTTTCACAACAGAAGTCCGAACACTTTCAAACTTTCAAGCAGTTGGTAAAAAAAGTTCGGACAACTCTATGATTATTTCAGTTGGACACGCAACGTTAATTGGATTAAGTCGCACACGTTTGGTTTAATTGTTTTGGTTTTCAAGGTTCAGATGACAGCTATGCATTTGGTGTAAGATCTATGAATATAAATAGGTGAACGGGCGTGCGTTTTATCGTGAGAGATTTCTAAATAGACATAATCCAAAATAGAAGTGTGCATATATTTGAACCGAAAGCTGTATGAATTTAAATGATCTTTAAGAACTTACATTTGATCGGTAACGAACATCAAGCACATCTGATTCATAAGAAATCCTTGTGAACATCGCTGAATACAATCCTCTTACAAGTACTTGAGCGTGATGTACTCTTAGTAAGTATATATTCAAATGCATGAAATCCATGATTTATGAATCTTGCAAATCCGTGTTTTATTGTTGCAATACTTGTTTCAGATACTAGTAATTCTTAGTGACTTCTGTAAGATTATTGACACGTTACATAATAAACCTGCTTTGTAAACCATAGCTGCATAAATTTATATTTGATTCTTCTTGCATCATAACAGCGCATATTTGATCTTCCAAATGGTGTTTTCTTTTGTAATATTGATTTACACTGTTAGTATAAAATGTTAAAATACAGGGTGTTTATAATTAAAGTTCGATTTTTAAATGGGGATAAAAGGAAAACTACTGAGACAAATGTTATCGAACTTGGTAATAGTTTAAAGAAGGTCATGGGAATTTCTTTTCCGTCAAAAAAAAGTTCAAATACTTACCACCAGGAGGAAATGGCGCTTTATGAAATCTTGTTAAACAAAATAGGATATGAAGACGTTGGTTTAAAATGTGTTTAATCGTTTCTGAAACTTGTTACAAAGCATGTTCAATGTAGCGTCCACCATTTTCTGAAAGCAAGTTAAATCATATTATTCTATTCTCAACAACAGCTCTTAGCATAGCAGGAAGAATGGTAAGGGCATGTTGGTGTATCGCATCTTTCAATTCCACCAAATTGTTTAGATTATCACCATAAACAGCGTTTTTGAGATAACCTTATAGCCAGAAGTTACAGGAGTTAAGGGTCTGGTGACAGGGGTGGCCAAGAAGTGAGGAAATTTCGGTCCCAAACCCTGTGGTGTCATTGACCCTTGGCGTATTCTTCTAACTGAACGATAGATACCTTTGCTAAACACGCCGTTCGTTGCTGTCACATTCATAATAACGTTTAACGAGAAAAGCTCGGTCTTGCAGGGTTAGAGACAATGTCGCTTCGTAGCAATGAGAACTCTGACAAACAAGTTCACTTTTATCTGTAAAATCAAGTGACGTGTATAGCGCATCTGCATAAATCATTTGCTTCTTCCTGCCGTAAGCCAATTACAAGCGATTGCAATTTTGCATAGCCCCACAGAACAGTTTCGTTCAGAATAGATTACATACATTTTTTTTTTCTTTTGCAGAAAAGGAATTCCCGTAATCTCTTTTAAACTATTGCCAAGTTTGATAACATTTAATCCAATAGTTTTCATTGTATGAGCATTTCAAAGTAGAACTTTAATTATAACCACCCTGTATATCACTTTGATATTTTGAATGCTGGACAAATATCATGAAAATATCATATCAATGTTGTCGGTCATTTTGTTCTGACAGGATACGTTTGGCATACTCTGAAATTTTGTCGAAACTTTTTTTAACCCTTTAGTACTTCAGTATAATATCGAGTTGACCGGGGACCTGGGAAACCAAACTTCGCTTGGCAGTTTTTTTTTTTTTTTTTTTTTTTTTGTAGAATTGTGTGTGTGTGTGTGTCTTTTTTTTTCCGAGAAAATATTCAGATACAAATCACATACTGATTACATATGAATATTTTTCAGTCTTACTTCATCTCATATTCATCAGCGCCATCTCACAAAATCTTGAAGTATCAGTCGGTTATCATCCTATGGCAACAAGAACCACAAAAATTTACGAGATGACGCTATATGACATTATCAGTATGAGAGCAGATAGAAAAGGCTCTAATAGTTAGTTATAAAAAATGCTTTGTGTGTGTATGTTTGTGTAAAATCACATTTCTTCAGGGAAAACACCTAAAATCTTAGCAAATCTTATATAAATATAAAATTTGATCCAAATCGTTAGAGCCGTTTCCAAGATGCACGAAATAAATTTATATATATGTGTAAGAATTGCTCGTTTAAAGTTATTAGATATTGATTTAAACAGTAGCAACAATGATAAAGAATAGAAACAAATTCGCAAAGAAAACGAATTTTAAAGAGAGAAAAGAAAAAAGAAAAAAAAATCTATATCCTTCCTTTCTGTAAATAAATCTTGATGTCCGGAAACTGGCAAATATCACAAGCTTTACATCGTGAGATTTAAAAACAACAAAAAGTTGGATTTTTTTCCAGCAATTTCAGACGCTCTTTATACATCATCAGATTGATTTTACGATTATTTTCATTGGCACGAGGATTAAAACTCGATCAAAATATTTACATTATCAGAATCAGTGAAAGCTCTGCTAATATTTTGAGAAAGGGTTTATTATTTGAAAAATATTTTGTCAACACACGTTTTGCTACCTAAAAAGAGAAAAAAATTACGGATGGCAAACAAAGTTTTCCCTTTTAAGCAATCATTTTTACTCACCAAATAATTGTTTGGTATTTATTGATTTCATTGATTTCTTAATTTTAACCTTCTAGAATGTCGTTATTTTGAAAATGCCGGTTACGAGAGATTTTATTGTATTCCTTTTATTCTTGAATTACACTTTAGGACATACTCCTTGTTGAAGAGCTCTAAAGCAGTTACAGTGAGATATTAAAAAGGGATTGCAACAGTAGCTCAGTTTTGGCACCATTTTTTCGAAGACAAAACTTTCGAAATCAGTATTTTTTTTAAATCATGTTTTAAGAATCATGAAGGTATGTATTTTTAAATACAGAATAGTGTCGAAAAATAAAAGTTCAAAATAAAATTAAAATAAAAAAAACTCAGGGAAATGTGAGTAAAATTATATATTTTTTAATATTTTTGAAGTTTTATTAGTGACAAAATTAAAGCAAGTGGTTCTTTGGTAACTATATTTATATTAAATATCTGGAGAATTTTCCTGAAACTTTTAAAATGTGTAATAATAAATTTATATCTTAAATAATTTTAATTTTAAATAACAAATCACCAAATGTACAGGAAAGAAATGATTTCTCTTAGTAAAAAACCTCGCTGAAACAAAAACTGAAATGAATTTTAAAATTCATTCAAACGCTGATTTTTTTCCTCCCTAGGCATGGAGTGATGATCGATTGACTTGGGAGAATGGTAGTGTCAAATTTATAAGAGTTTCCTCAGATGAAATTTGGATACCACACCTAAAAGTTCTTAACAGGTAACTTTAGCATTTAAAAATCGAAACATGCTTAATTAAGAGAGTATAGCGGAATCTCGCTTAACGAGCACAATTCATCACCAAACCTTATTTGTAAAGTCAAATAATCATTCAGCCGAAAAAATTTTCTCCATAGGAATTCGTGTTAAATAGGACAATGTGTTGTATCCCCCCCCCCCAAAAAAAGACTTATAACTATATCATTCATTATTTATAATGCATGGTGTCTTTTTTTTTTAAAGAAAGTTGTTTAAGGATATTTGACATCGTCTTTAGCTACGATTCAAGATTTGGTGAAAATGAGATATAGTATTACTGCTTGATTATGGTGATACATCTCAATATACAATGCACTTATTTCCCATACTTTTAGCATCGCTCTTATTTTCCTGAACGGTTGTTACTCTGCTGAGGCTATAATTTCCCCCTCTCCTGACCAAATCTCATTGCAACTTTTTGCTGTGACACAGAATGCAACTCCATAAACCCCTCGATAATACAGACTGTGGTCTTCCATCAACTCTTCGATGTCGTTGCCATCCACCTCTCGCCTCATAATCTTGGCCAGCTTAGCCTCGTCGACTAAGCTTGGCAGACAGTTGCTTCTGGGAGTCGCGTTCGACAACGCTATCCGGCCAAAGCTTCCTTTAAGAATTAAGGATTCTCTTCAAATTAGCACTCAATACAAAATCAGACCAAAGATACAGGCCATCCTACTTGTGATGTCTTCTCGTAACCTGTTCTGCGAAGCATCTCTCATTAAAAATGTCATTTCTTTCTTTTATATTTTTTACATTTTTGTTTTACTCGTTTTGCGAATCACCAACGTGTTCGTTAAGCGAGGTGTGGTTGTATTCTATAAAGTTTCATTGAAACACTATCTCATTGCATAATATATATACTCAAAGAATTTAGTATTGCGGTCGAAGAATTATTTATGGTAGATAACTGCGTTAAAAAAGTGGATTTTTTTTAAAAATTGAATATTTTTAATTTCTAAACAGTTTTTTTCAGAAAAACGTTTGAAATTTGTTTCTAAGCTTTCTTTGGGAAGGTACATAGATTTTTATTACATGGCTTTTTTCTCTTTTACATCTTTAAATATTATTTTCCCAAATTCAAAATTTTGGCAGAATGTTCTTATAAAAAACATCGAAAATTAAAATTTAATGCATATTTTTTTTTAATCAAATTTGATATAATAATTTCTCAATATGTTCCGCAATTTCTGAACTAGAGAATAAGCAGTCTGCTCATTTCAAAATTTTATGAAATTTTTTTAAGACTTCTTAATGGGGAAAAAAAAACGAAAATTTAATATAGTTTATCAATTGAACTCCATATTTAAAAACTGGATACAAGGAAAGTTTCGTTTTTAATTCAGGAACTAGGAAGTATATTTACTAAGCTATCTGCAAGATTTTGAACAAATTACTATTTTGTTTTAAACAGTTTTTGGGCGGGAAAAGAAACTTCGCCCTATGTTCTCAATTTTTAAATAGCCTTTGGCATTTAACTAGCATATATTGGCTTCATAAATGTTTTTTCAATCTATTTTATGCAAGAATTCAAAATTATTACAATTTTACAGCACTTTTCAAAAAATTCATTCCGAACGTAATCACATACCATAATTGCTTTTATCCAATAAATGAATGCCGGAAGTTCACATAGAATTATCCAGAAACTCTTAATAGCAAACGCCTTTTAAATTATATATTAAGACAGCACATCATAAGAGAGTTATTCCTGAAAAAAAAGCAAAAGCATATCGTCCAAATGACTGATAGTGTTAATGGAGTTTTAAATGCTTGTCTGAATACATTTCTTCAAAAGTTGTTCAATAATCATCTTTGAAACCATCAATTAGCATTTTCAGAATATCCGAATTAGAAATTTTTGTGAAATTTCCGAGCTATTATTCATGGATATTATATATTTTCACCATTCGGCTATCTCCACATTGGATATATTAAAGGCCATATGGGTCTTCCAGGAAGCTGCATTCCATAATAATAATTTACACAATGTATTAAGGCTCCACTGCTAATATTGTAACCCACATTTTGAAATTAGAAAGATTCTGAAAATTTCACTTCTTTCATTTATTTCACTATTAAATATTAGGAATGAGGAGAAATCGGCATAGAATGATAAAGTTGTTAAAGCACATTAGAAGCATCATAAACTTACCTTGCTTTTATACGAAACAAAATAAATAACTATGCAGCTGCTATAGAAATGCCCTTTATTTAGTGCTTAAATTATATCTGCTAATCTATGTAGTGATTGAATTTTTTTTTAACTCAGCAATGAAATTCATATTTTAAGGGTCTCTGAAAATGAAATGACTCTTGACCCGCTTCCAATTGTGTTTAATGGTGGTGTTTGGTGGGCTCCAAGGTGGGTTTTTCGAACAGCTTGTATTCCAAACATGAAATATTTTCCTTTTGACAGGCATACATGCGAAATTAGAATTGTTTCCGTTAGTGAAGAGGTAAGTCCTAATATGTTACATTCTCTTTAAAAGAGTTGTGCATATTGTTCTAAATGTGTATGGCATAGGTAATATATCTTGGAAAATGATATGATAATAATTATTGGCAGTAGCAAATGACAGATAGAATTTAGATGTTTAATTGAGCCAGTTTATTTATGGTCGTTGAAAGGTTTCAATATCAAAATGAAATCAGTGCTGGGTGGGATTATAAACATCTTGAGCGCCAGTCTTAGAAGGCGCTGTGAAGATAAATCTTCCATGCCTTTAAATTACATTTTATAGCCAATTATGATAAGTGATCTAAAAATATATACTATGCTTCAGGTGTCATTGACGCTTTTTAAGGCAGTGGGAGGAGGGATGCAAAAACCATATTATGCCTCTGCAGTCACTTGAAAAAATGCTTTAATATTTTATAAGAAGGAGTTCACCCTTATGATTAACTTGCACAAAATTGTAGAATGTACTTAGTTTTGTGGTAACCTTCAAAATTTAAGCTCAGTTATCTCATAAATAAATTGAATTATTAAACTTATTGTATTAGACAGTTTCGGAAAATTTTTTCCTTCATTTTTTCGATAAAGCATTCCTTTTAGATTGAATAAATAACCAATTTATTAAAATAAATACAGTTTCTCCTGTAAATAAATTTCAGTTCCGTTGTAAAATTTTAAGTGTTATTTTACGTTTTGTGAGCCGAAAATGATCTCTTAATTATAGGTTTAAACATGAATCTATTTGAATCATGGAAGTTTATTTCCTTTCTTTCGGTTGCCTTCACACTTAGGAATGGTTTATTGCTTCATTTGAATTTATTTAACAATGGAGTAATATCAGTTACAATTCTGAGCATAAGAAGTTATCTCCCTCATTATCTTTTACAATGGTCTTTTCAGCCATGTTGAAAACTTCTTCTTCATCAACTTGAAAATCATCCTTCAATCATTGCTTAAATAATCAATAGATAAATTATTATTCAACTAATTTAATAATTGTTGTAATATTGTCTTTGAAATTCAAGAAATTTGAAGTGTTCTAAATATATCATTAGAAAACAATTAATATAAAATATTTTAGCATTTGAGACCTCATATATACTTATGTGTAGGAAACTGCTTTACCAGTTTTGAAAATGAGAAACTGTATCTTTAACCCATTCTGATGCCATTTGGTATACATGAAGTAATTTACTTTTAATAATCAACGTATGTCATCACTTGCATTCATATTACACTTACACATTGCTATGATCTGGATACAAATGGATAATCGATAAAGAATATCAGTAGAAGCGTAGATTTATTTAATTACTATTAATGAATTCTTGCTATTTAATTGTCAATAATAATTAACTCATTTTTTTATCAACAAACAATATTTTTTACTGGAGAAGGTTAAGAAATTCGGAAAAGAAATATTAATAATTAATTCATTAATATTAATTAATTTAATTAATATTTGGGCAAATAATAAAATTTAGCATTTAGTTATAACTTTCAGATGAAACGCACTTGAGATAAATATATCGAAATTGCTTTTTACGAAATATTGAAGCAAAATCGAGCATCAAATAGAATTGGATTGCAAGCAGGATATATAGAGCTCAAGAAATTGGTGGGTGAAGTATATCAGTAATGATACTTATTGCTTTCGAATTTCAAAATTGAAACGACTACTGACTCATAATATCGGCCATAAACATTCTATAAATTCTCCTGTATGTTAGACTTTGAACCAATATCTTTTTATAAGACTATTGAGATTTTATGTATTCATATTGAGAGTTGAGTTTAATGAATATTCTCCTTTGTGTGTTTGCATAATTATAATTAAATATATTAAGGTAATAGTTTTAAATAAAATTCTAGTATTTCAAGCATGATTGTAGGTCTGTTATGAATAACTAACTAACAGAATTTCTTACAGGGTGATCTTCTTCAAATGAACTACTCAACTACAGATTTAAAGCATAAGGCTTATGTGCTGACGAATTTCCTCATAGAGAACAACTTATGGAAATTGCTTTCTGCAAAGTCCGAATCAAAAAGAATGGTTATCGATGTTGGTAATAAAATAGAATTTGATGATACGTTTAATCTGAAACAAGTCGAATTCATTTATCTTCGATCAAATAATTCAGTTAGAAATCAGCCAGTCTGAAGTAGAATAGCGACGTGTATGATCGATAAACAAAGATTAGTTTACGATATTTACTAAAAAACTAAATTCTGCAAAATATTAGAAATTTGCGATATTCTTTCGACATAGATTTAACCGTTATGCATTTCCTAGCTATGCATGCCAGTGATGGGTTATGTTTCCCCACAACTAGATACGAACTCCTCCTTAAAAGAAATCAGTCTGTTTTAGTTTCATTCAACTGATTCTATGGGTTGGGATTTATTTTCTTCTTAAATATGTCGGGATGATTTAAATATTCATCTTCTGAAATAGCTATATTTATTTGTATGAAATTTTGACACTTTCTTATATTTAGTCCTGGGGGATTCTTCCTTTATTAGTGTTTTTTGCTATAAAGTCAAGTCATTTGTCTTTATTTACCCATAAGCCACACTATTTGGCATTGATCTTCCCCAAATTATCAGCTTGCTGCTATTTTTCTTCTGCAAAAATGAATTTCATGAAGTATGAGGTTGAAATGAAATAATTTAAATGCACAGAAATTTTCGAGATGAATTTAATGTACTAACGCTTCTATTCGGCTTTCTGTTCTGATTCTTTAAGAATTTGGTGCTATAAGGCTGCCAACAAAATCATCAATAGTGTCAAAAATACATTTTTCTCTATAAATTAAGGATATTGAGAGTTTTTATGAATTATGTGGAAAAAGCACAAATATGAAACGCTTAGTAAAATGAACGTACAAAATAAAAGAAAGATTTCATTTACCCCAATAAAGTGAAGAAATTGCTGCTTGGAGCAATTGCCTTGTTTAGGAAAACTAACTCTAACCGGTTTAGTGGTATGCTTCCTATGTGATGTAAGACGCCTGGGTATGCTAAGCATTAAATTACCGACCTATTTTTGCGGAAGGCAGTCCCATTCTTAAGTCATGACTATCCGAAGTTTTCGAGTAGTTTAGTAGGTGGTTTACGTGCTGCAACCCGTCTACAGAGTTAGCCCATTCATGATGAACTAGGTTAAAATCGACCACTCAAAATAGATGATATTCTGTTCTTTAAAGCGTTCTTCTACGATGTTTGATGGTGAGAACGGATCTATAATTATAAAATCGGAGCATATTGCAACTTTGAACAGACAAATATGTTATTGCAGTATGATTTCCAGATTAATATGTCCTTTTATTTGTCGCTTCGGTCTTGGAGATAGGTTCAAGAAGCCAGAATAATGCACCCCAAACCAACAGTCCAAAATCACCATAACGGCTGAGTTAAGTAAAATTTTCTTGGTTGTAGAGACTCCAATGAGTTCTCCATATATATATGTATATACACGACGTACAAGGAAAACCTGGATTTGTCAGAAAACAGTATATAGGTCCACTGTTCTGGTATCCAATTAATATCTTATTTGAGTTTGGCCTACTGACTTTGGTAATGAGCTGCAGTAAGCACTATTCATCTGACAGGTATAAAGACCAATCAGGTGATAAGTCTGCTGTAGGATTTGTCTGTCCCTTTTGACAGTTATTGATAAATATCTGCCGTCTTGTGTCGTTGAATCCAAAGATGACTTATACTGAGGCATCTTCTTACATTTCTAACCATTTGGAGTTGCTGCCATAACCCGTATATGAGAGATTTCCAGTTTTTTGGACACATCAACGAAAAGTCCGGTTACTTTCTAATCAACCATGTATTTTCCGACGTTAAAAATATTCTATTTGGGTCCTTTTATCAAACTAGTAGTCTATAGAAATCTGAAGCTTAAATGCTGGTTTTGAATTATAAGTATTTTATACGAATTATCAATTCTCAGCCATTTACGAGATACTTTCTGCCTAATCGAGTAACATATTTAAGCCTGAAACGCGTACATATTATTCCAGAAAATATGTGCAATTCAAATTCACCAGAAAGTTTTATTCTAGTGCATTTAAACTGAAATTGTAAAATATCTTTCATTAAGGCATGAATGTAAATAATTTGATCACAGCGGCTTATTAGCTCAGAAACAAACTTATTACAAAAGACAAACAAACTGAACATTCAAAAGACATTTTTCTATGGTTTTAAGTTCATCCAAGCATAAACCTGGATGAACTGTGCATACCTAGACTTTCTCACAGATGACTTGTGGCACGTTTCATGCTTCATGTAAAAACGAAGAAAAGCGAATTTGCATTTCGGACGTCTTCCCTTTCATCAAACCCCCCGGGGGGCACCTCGTAATGAGGATGAGAGGCTTCCGGTATGATGGTTGGATCTCGCCACCCTGGAGGGAACACTAATAGGTGGGGGATCTAACTCCTCCCATCGATGACGGGACGTACTTCCTTCGGGAAGGGTTGTACCGTGGCCGGTGATGGCCCTTAGGACTCAACCACAGTTCCCGCCAATTGCTGTAGAGGCAGTCCGGTCATTCAGTTCTATGGTTTAAATCCGTGTGCCTTCGGGCGGGTCGGAGAGTTAGATGGTTGACTTCCCTTTCATCAATTTGAATCAATATTTCACAGAAATTATAATTTTACGTCAAGTTTACAAACCAAATCTACTATAGAACTACATTTAGGATTATAAAACCGTATACCAAATTTAATCCTACTAGCTTGTTGTGTTTTTGAATTATCATGTTCTTATGAACTCGTAGGGTCAAATCAACTTTCTTTTGATAAATTTGTTCCAAAGTTTGATAGCAATTACAGTGTTGGTGTTTCGATTACATTACAAAAATTTATCCTTCTTACGCGTTATATTTTTAAAATAACATGCTCACAGATAGAAGGTTTGTTTCGCACTATTGCAATTAAAATTAATACTCGACGGACTGCCATCTCGAATGTATATAAAGGCATTCTCAAAAATAAATAAAATATTTTTAATGTTAAAAATCTTTTGTATAAAATATTATCATTATACAAACTATCTTATTTTTCACATCTTTATTATTTATGGAAATGAGATTATTATTCGTACCAGAACGATTTATAAGCCAACGAAAATTAACTTTCCCCCTTAAATTATAAATAATTTTTAAAAGAATTATGTAAAATTTAATTAAACATTGCGAGTTGTAACTTTGAGGCAAATAATTAAAATAATTTAAATTATCTATAACAGTTTCTTTTAATACATGGAAACATAGTTTTAAATTAATTAACTGTCCCCAAACTTTTCTTGTGCTCCATAGTATTTGTGTGCAAGTTTGTAAAAAAAAATCTCTTCGGGAGTTAGGATTTTTATAGTTTGTACTATATGTGTGTGTGTGTGTGTGTGTGTGTGTGTGATATTTTAACTTTAATTTCAATTTAATTAATTTCTGAGGTTTTATCTTAATTTATCCCGTAGTAACTTCATTCTAAAATATTCTCTTATTTCGTGATCCAATTCCACTTTCTCTATTTAATTAATTCAAGAGAAGCTTTATAAAATTGCTGAATCGACTAAACGCTCACACATTATCATACTCCGCGTGAAGGAGTAGAAAATTGTCCAATAAGCACATTCTTTTTAAAAGATCCCTGTGTTTCCTTTACTTGTGACTGACATGTGTCAGAAATCCTTATCAGAATCTTATTAATATATTAGCACTATGAAGAAATATTTTCCCTATCAAAATCTCAGGTTATATAAGACGAGGGATAATTTATTCCGCGCTTCTTCACCACTTCTGCTTTTGTGCCGTCTGTGGCCTTGTCCGCGTCTCTGCTTGTAAACAATTATGCTTTCCCGATAGATTAAAAAGAATTTAAAAATGCAAAAAGTCTTTTCACTGTCTTCAAAACTGCATCCTACTTCACATAAAATAATGCTTACATATATATATAGAGTATTGCTGAATTCAACCGATAAATTCAGAGAGGTGATAATAGGTATAAAGAGGATGAAGAATCACCATACAATATAGGGTCTCAAACGACATTAAGTAAGTGAAAATCACAAAAATTTAGGGGGTACGAGAATTGTTGGAAACTGTAAGAAATTAATAAAAAAATAACAAAGTAAGTTTATGAAAAATTACCATAAAACATAAGGTAGTAGGTTGACGTTTATTCGGTGAAAATCGCAAAAACAGACTTCGAGATATCAATCATCCTGGTGAAGAGAATGCCCTATGAATGCAAGGATTAGGAACAAGGTTGTCAAAAAGAAGAAGCCTTCTCTTATATAAATTTCCCATGCGTTCAAGGAAAATAAAAGCAGCGAGAAAGTATTCATTAATGAGCATTGTAGAATTAATGATAAACTTCATTCGCAAACAACATATCAGATTTCACGAATGACGAGTTTGCTGGTATGGGTTTAACTTATGGCCAAGCGGATGACAATGGAATCCTAGCACAAAGAATATACTCAGTGCAATATCCAAGGAGGCATTGCCCGAACTATACTACGTTTGGAAACATTGATCGATGATTGAGGGAAACAGGATCTTTCAAAATAACGAGGTCAAATGCAGGACAAGAACGCAGTGTGCGCACACCTGACACAAAAAACAGAGTTTTACAAAACCCCATCAAAGCTTTGACGAAACCCCATCAACAAGCACACGATTAATTGAAGCTGAAATGGGTATTCGGTAAGGTTATGTGTGCAGAAAACATTTACCTCTTCAGCATACAGAAAGTCCAACAGATGATGATTACCCACTGTGAGTGGAGTTCGCATTCTAAATACTTGATGCCACACAGGAAGATGCACACTTTTCTCCTAGAGTTTTATTCTCAGATGAAGCCTGCTTTATGAGAGAAGGCGTCTTCAACACGCATAACGTGCATATTTAGTCATTCGAAAATCCCCACATCACTATCTCCTCGAACGTACAACAAAAGTTTAATATCAGTATTTGGGCAGGGTCATCTTCTGTCCGAACGTCTCAATGACGCAACACACCTTGTTTTCTTGCAGTATGCCTCTTAGGATTTACTACAGAGAATACCGACCATTATTCCTGATGATGCACCACTACATTTTTGTTGCATTCATGAAATCTGACATGTTGTTTCGAATGAAGTTTAAAGCCCTCTAGCAACACCCTCTGGAAATATCGGTACCGATGTTGCAGCGATGTTTTCTATTGTTTCTTTAGTTTTTCTTGATTATCTTAAAATTCCTCAATTTTCAAACTACATGCTTATATCAAATTAAACAGTATAAAATTCCTTACATTTTCAAGTTTTTATATTTCTTTAAGTTTTAAAATTTGTACAGACAAGGGCTATACACTATTTTTTCGTTTTCAGTAATTTATGACCCCCTGGATCATCAAATTGTATGTTACTTACATGACAAAAAAGTTTTAAGAATTCGCTTTTACTTAAAAAAATTCATAATTGAAACATCATTTGTTATTTTTTTTTAATTTTTCACAGTTTCCAACAATTCTAGGGCTTCCTATATTTTTGCGATTTTCACTTACTAAAAGTACTTTGAGACCGTATGTTGTATGGTGGTTTTTTTATCCTCTTTATGCTTACTATCTCCTCTCTCAATTTGTCGGTCGAATTCAGCAACACCCTGTATATATATAATTCCTTTGTTGAAGTCTCACACATAGGTAATTTATCATTTCGATATGAAATAACTTTCTTTCTTTTTTGTAGATGTCGTGAGTGATGTGGGCGTTTTCATACTTGTAATTGAGAGATCAATGCCTTTGATAGCTTTAGCTATTTTAACTCCAAGTCTTGTAAGCGTTATAATTTTACTTACAACATTTTGGATGGAAGCCGGCTGTTTAGTTCGTGCTGGTATCAATTTCACCTCTATATTAGTTTCTGCTGGGAATCTCTTCACAATAAGCAGGATCTTGCCAGTTACAGGAGCAGTAACTCCAGCTATAGGTAGAAATATTTAAAATATATTTTAAGAAACTGTTTGTTATCAATTCACTAACTTTCTCAATTTGTTCTCTTGTCTTTGTAATCTGTTAGATGAAGCTTGAACAGAAACTTTAACGGAATTACACAGGGTGGACAAAAGATTTATCCTCATTGCAAAACATTAGCATGAAATACTATGAAGACTAGAAGATATGTCCATCTAGACGGGTTGTTAACCTGCTAACAATACCTCAAATCTGACTGTCACAGATTAACTAAAGAAAGTTGCAGTATAAAATACCATGTTCATTGGAGGAGTGTTTTGAAATTAAAAATATATATATATTATTTGCAGTACATTTTAAATATAAATATATGTTAACATTAGAAGTTTTGTTTCCTTGCAATGGGATCTTTCTGTACATAATATTCTAAAACACTCAAATCAAAACTAATCACTAAAATCTGATTGAAACAACTAGTGATTCGATAACAGAAAAAATTTAATATCGAATACAAATTTTAAAAAAAATCCTGAAAGAAAATATTAGCTGCCACCTCCAATTTCGTCGTTGAAGGATAATACAATGAATAATAGAATAGAGCTGAGATCGTTGACTTTTGCTCTTTAATAATACTTAGATTATTCGAACACTGAAACACCATTCAATTTAAACATACAAAAATACTGTCTCAGTTACTAGACGTCAAATTGGAAGTTTGATTCTCGCATTCAATGATAATGCTGGAGATCTCTTCAACGCTGCCAGATTTACAGATGGGGGTATACATACTAATAGTTACACAAAAAATTTTCATTGCATAAGCCTGTTTTTAAAACTTTTTTTTATCATTGAACAAGTGGCATAGCAGGTTCATACATTTAATAGCGAATAAAAATTCAATTTTTAACAAAAAAGGTGTTGTTGAGAGGAATGTGCAATACTTTTTTTCTGATTTCAAGAATTCGAACCGGCCATTTCTGTTTAAGGAGAGTTGATTATGGATGTTTGCCACACCAGTTAGTAATAATCAAATATCAAGAATAAGATATTAAATATTATTTCTGGTGTTAAGTAACAAATGTTGGAGAACCCTTGGTGGGAACTAGAATAAAACATTGACATAATTTGAGTTACAAAGGGGCCACACGTTGAAATTTATGAAATATATTGGTCTAATTACAAATTTGATTAAGGTATTTACAGTTTACAAAAAGACACGTTCTAAGGATAACATTTTTTTTTTTTTTTAATCAGGGTAAGATACTGTGCTCACCCTGTATGTAAATAATGGTTTGAAAAAATATTGAGGTGGAGTGGCTATTTTAGACGATATAATTTTTTTAAAAAAAATCATAATAGTTTGTTTGTAATTCCTAGAGTTAAATATGAAGCACAGATTTATTGTTAACGCAGGATTACGAGATACGGGGGATTCCTATCAGGAATATCTAATGATGATTTTGAATAATATATTGTTTGAATATAATGCTTAAATATTTATTGTTATTCTATCCTTTGATAAATGCGAAATTTCCGATGCTTTCTTTTTTCGAGACAGGATTTACCCACATTGTCTAACAAGAAAGTTCAACCCAAGATTCTTCTCGGTGCCATACGTTGAATGGCCAAGGCTTAGATTCCCATCTGCATTCATCGCGCTTTACTATATTCAAAGAAAAAGAATATTTAGAATCACCTGCATTTTTATCGTACGAATCAGCATATCGTTCAATTTCACTTTATTGTAACTTGATAGTACGGGGCTCCCGGCTAATATTCAGGCTGGACCTCTCAGAAAATTAAACTCACTACTATCATAATAATTTGCTTTGATCATATAACTCAGCTGGAAAAGAAATGATTTCAGTGTTTATTTACTTTCTATATTTATTAACTTTTTTCTTTGTAACTATTGTAAACATGCTGATAGAGGTTTGTATTTTAATTTTGTACTATTCGGCAAATCAATGATTCTTGAGAATACATTAACTGCCTTATGTGACCAGAATCGGCGCCAGATTAGGCGTCGAGAGTGTTGGTTGTGCTTAATTTCAATTCAATTTGTAATGAATAAGTAGATCTTCATGGTTCCCTAAACGCAACATTTTTCAATTTGTGCTAAACTTTAAAGTCATTTTATTTTAATAGCTTTACAACTGTTTTGTTTATTGTGTACATGAATCTTCTTAATGGAGACAAGTCCCTTGATGTCATTGTACCATCAAAAACTTAGATGCCTGGGTAATCTGGCAACTATTTGTACAATGTATTTCAGGTGCATTGCACATCACTTTCTGGTTCCTCACGTAAACTGCAGAGATAATAATCTTTCATCTTTAACTTTCAATATTGAAAGAAAATCATGCGATTAAAAATTAGATTGAACATCGAAAAGGGTTTGAATTTCAAGGCAAACTATTGTTAGAAAGTAGGCAAAAAGATTAAATTGCCAGAAAAATTTACACGATTATTAAATTGATATTATTAAAAAGACAATTTTTTTAAATTTTGAAAAATGCCAAAATCTTGTAACATAATTAATATAATTCTATAAATGAACTATAATTTTATAAATTCTCTAAATATAATTCTATAAATTAAATTAAATTCTATTTAAAATTTAAAAAAATCGCTCCATCGTGTACATTTCTATCCAATGTATATGAAATTTAATAGCTCTAGGTTAGATAGCTTGCCCTGTAGAGAACCAACATGTGGAAAGACATACTCACACTCTTCTTTATTAGTAGTAGAGATCTATTGATTTTTCAGTTCTGGAGGATAGCATAGTAATGGTGCCTGTATATTTCTACATTTGCAACACTTCATCTGAGGTGTCCTAAGACAGTAAGCTTCTTTTACTTTGCCCGTCCTGCCGCCATGTGTTTTTGTTTTATTGTGTCACATTAAACGTATGAAGTAACGAATGAATTAAAAAAAAATTAGAAATCGTCTTTTAAGAAGAAGGTCTGAAACAATGTGATGAGTAAAGTATTTCTGTATGACTCAGTTGAAACTTATTCTATTATTATTTTTTATAATAGATAATTCTATTATTATTTTTTTCTTATAGTGGAATACGTGACGAGTGTCTTGATTTTATGCATGCTTTCATCCTTTCAAGCAATTGCTATGTCTTTCTTAACCCGCTGTAAGAAGCAACCACCTATATCTTATACAACAATATCTGAAAAATTTCCAAATTGGGCTTTGATGATGCTGGCTTTAGTTCCACGATCAGAAGAAACAGCAATTGTGGACGAAACTTTCTTATTTTCCGATTTAACAGGAAGAGACCAAAGAAGCAATCTTCAGACAGAAGATAGGAAAGAAGAAAATGACACGAAGATTATTAAACTTCATTATCCATGGGAAAAACATATCCTGCTTTGGGATCGTTTATTATTTTATTTGTTTATAATTGTGATATTGCTGTTAATAGTGTTTGTTATCATTACTGAATAGTTGATGAGTCAATAAATTTCTTTATAATGAATAGTAGGTATTTTTATCCCCTTTAATTAAAGAAAATTTTAATGGCAATTGAGGAAATTTTCCATCGGCCTTGTTTTACCAAGAAAAAAAGGTTAAAAGTGATCAAACAAATACTTGATAATATGAAAGTTTATGCATATAGGGAGCTTCAACAAAATTGCAACATAGTTTTGAAATTTGTTACTAAAACGAATTAAGTTTTTTTTTAAAGTAAACTTCACTGTTTTTGCTCAGAATTTATTATTTTTGCGTTTAAGAGGCGAAAAGAAAAACTGTAGAAAGTCAGTAGTTGCAATTTTGCTTGTGCATTACAAGTATAAAACTTTGAATCTGGAGTATTTACAAATTAGGATCACTTTAACAATGCAAAAATAGCTGCATGTAAAATCTGTCGAGGTTCAAACATTTTTCAACTGATATTATGAGGAAATTTGGAGAAGGGGCTGCTAACTCAGGTTTCGTCCTCGTCTCCTAATCATGGTTCAAATTTAAAAGTCCTGTCCCTAAAATAGTCCTAATATAGTTTCTAAATGGGAGGTTTATCTACAAAGGTTGCTTGAAAAAAACCGAAAGGTTCCTGCCTACGAAGTATTATTGGTATCATATGAAATTATTGAACTAGTTATTTTGCACGTTATGGGCTTATATAAAAAGAGAGAATCTTTTGCGTGATTATACTAAGCAGTCCCAGAGAGTATGATTATTAAAAAGATGCAAAATATCAAAAATGTAGGAGATAATTATGTTTGATTTTCGTTTCTAAGGCTTTGAGTCGAACTTATTTATGCAGGCTGCCTAAATGATTGGGTAATATACACTTTGCTGCATTTTTAATAAATTTTAAATCAGTAAATAAAAATTATTTTATCAGAAAAATTATTAGAAAAAATAGCTTATTTTTTATTACACTTTTTGACAGTGAATATAGTGGCGGCGAATTTAAAAGTCACCATGATTCGTTTGTGATTAGTACTAATGTCGAAATTTTTAGGTTTCTGTCCAAAATTTGAAAAGTAAATTAATTTCAACCTATCAAATGGCGGTTTTCCATTTGGAATTTCATTGTATTAGTGAAATCTCAGTACGTTTGAAGCAAAAATTTTAATGTGATTAATTCTTCAGCACTCACACTCAGTCACAAAAGTGCTCACTTTATATCTCAATTCCTAAAATATAAAATTTTCAAATAAATACTTTCCAAAAATAGTTCTGAAGGATTCTATTTGTTATTGTTTTAAAGGGTATTATCAAAAATAGCAAATTAACGCAGACCTTATTTCTTTTAAATTTTAAGAATTAGGAATTTTCTTATTTCATTTAAACTTACTTTACAGATGTATGCTTTCTGATATTCCATAAGCATTTGGAAAGGTTTAACGTTAATTTTTGAGTTCGGTTTTATTTTGAAGATAGTATTGAAATTTTTATCCTAATTTTTGTAAGTTGAACATTTAGATTTTCTTTAATTAAGCAATGCTGCACTTGGAAATACACTATCCCAGAACCTGAAAGATTTAAATATAAAGATCTATTGGGAGAACAAATTTCAAAGGCAAATCGTTAAGTAAATCAGAAAAAATCTTGTAAAAATGAAAACTCTTGGAAAGTTCCAAGTTGAGGGGAGTACTCGAAACTGGCAAAAAATGGGGCGGTCTCCCATCTACACAAATCGAAAAAGTCAGGAGATTATGAGAAAAGTAATAGAAAATCAGCAAATAAGATCTCCAAAATTAGTATATGATGAATAAAACAAATTTGGAAGATCATGCTTTCCTATGATAATTCATGAAATATGCGAAAAAAAGCTTTTACAGAGAAATTAATTGAAAGAGAAGACTTGATTATGGAAAACAGCATAGAAAGGACTTCCAGTTTTAGAATTCTGTCTTTTTTTAAGTGAAAGATTAAACCTCTATGGTTCAGATGAGCATCAATAGTTTGAAGAAAAGTAAGCAAATACAAAGCCCTAACCAATGAGTATCAGAAATATTGTAAAGCAGGAGCGGTTCTATTATGACGTTTGATTGCACAGCAGCTTCAGAAGACGGCACTTTAATCATAATCGAAGGAATAATGAAGATACATTGATTGCCATTTGAATATTTTGAAAGATAGTGTTCCTCAAAATACTTCTACATTAGAACTTGAGAGATTATACATCTTAATAAAATAATGATCCTAAATATATTAATATACTAAATATATTACTCAAACTGTACAAGAATGGTTGCTCTATTATGCAGGAAAACGATTCAAAATCCCAACTTATCCTTCATTTGTATTATTACTTAAACTTACAAATTAGGAAACAAAACATTCAAAACTAAAACCGATTTCAATATAGTCGTCCTAGAGGAGTAACAGAAAATATCTTCTGTCAAATAAATTTTCGTGAAAGTAGTGGTGTTTTGCTGCATCTCAGATCATAAATCATTATTTTTTATTGTTTTCAGAAGATAAAAAGACTTCTAGGCCAAATAATGGCTTGTAAGACATAAATATGATGCCAATGCCTGGATTAATTAATTATAGCTGTTTTTGGTTCTTAGCTGCTTGTTCTGTGACGTTTTCAATTTCATTTAATTAGATTACATTTACATCAAATTTTGGATGGCTATTTTGGGACAGACCTAAAAATTTTAAATCGTGGCGAGATAATTTTAGATGATACCTGAGCCGACTCTCCTCTCTTCAAACTTCTATAGCACATCATCGAGAGGATATTTGGCCCCGACAGGTTTACAGTGCACGAAAGTCGCTTACACTGTGGTTCAGCAGTGAAATCGGGTTCCGAATTCCAAAACTTATCACTAGGCCACCACGGCTCACTATGATTTTTAGCCTCAATATTGCAATGAATTATGTGAGATGTCAGCTTGACAAGCTCGCCACATAGAACGACTTTCAAATCATCTATGAAAATTGAAAGCAGATTTCATACTCATTTTCAATTCACAGATCTCCCATCAAAGTTTTATAATAGCTCCAAATCTTTCTCTAAATTCTTTGCAAGAAACTGATCTTTTTTCCAGCTCTGATTTAAAGTTTTCTGTTATAATTAGAAATGCATCGATCTGAAAATTTTCGCGCCGCTTAAACGAACTTCACCATTATTTGCTTCACCAGATTATAGTTTTCAGAGAATTATTATTATTATTATTTTGCCACAATCAATTTTTTTTTCAGAAATATTTAGAGCTTTCTATTCATATAAATTAACCTCTGTTACAGCTATTTTAAGAATTTTAGCAACTGAAGAACAGTAGTTGGTAGCTTTTTAAACATCAATTTTCATTATTAAGAACTTTAGCAGTGATTGAAGAAATTTGACAACTTTCTACGCATCAATTTTCCCTCTTTACCTAAACGAATTCAATTCGTATAATGACAGCAGAAACACTCTTCCAAACAGAATCATGACCGTTGTTTTCAGTCTTCGCAGTTTGATGAGTATACGTTTAGTTATGCTCGAATTCCTAATTTTTGGATTTCAATGATGATAAATTAATCTTCATTCTGTGTACTATAGGCATCACATCTCATCAACTATTGTATAATGAAGAAGTTGTGAGGATTCTATTTTTCTTAAATGCTTCACATCTCAAAGAATACAAAAAAGTAATTTTGAAACTCTTGAAGAGATCTGTAAAATGATATGGCTTTAAAACAACAATTTATAGCATGGGCACTTAGTAACTTTGGCGAGTGTCCTACAAAAGGTTTGAAGGATGTAAGAGAGTAAACTTCAAGTATTCTTGTATAAACACTCCTAATGAATATCATCCATATTATCTGCATTGTCAAATGATTTTTTCATGATATTCCAAAATGCCAAAGTGAAAATTTTATAGTATCTTAGATAAAGCTTTGAGTGTTTCTCGGATTTTGTTAAGACTAAGTGTATCTCTCAATATAAGCCCCACTTTCTTTATCATAACTCAAGAAAAAGGACAGCTAATCTAGATACAAGATACTGGAAATTAAATCAACGAGCAAATAGTAGTTTGAAGTTTTAGCTATATCATTGATATAGGTTTTTATTTTCTTAGCCAAGAGCTCGGTAAAGTCTTCACATGTAACTTATAAGAGGTAACATACATATTTATAAATTTCCAGATCTCCTGATATCAGATTTTTCCACCATTATCATGTAATTGCAATTATTATTAGAAACCAAATATTACATTTGAAACTCTACGATCACGAGAAGTTGGAGCTTTCATGATTATTATGACTTAGTTCTAACACATTTTCCAGATTTCTTGATAAAACAGTCTAGATATCTGCAGTTCAATTCTCTCAATTTAGCTTCCTTTTGTTACAAAATAAAGATACTATTTTTGTGATTAACAAAATTTTTGTATTCCTTCAGACTAGATCAAAGTTTTTTCCTCCAGTCATTAAATTAAAAAAAATGATTTAGTATTTGGTTGGGGAAAAAGAAATCCATTATTTTTACGTGAACTTCAAGACTTTACTTAACATATTTCGATTTATCAATTTTGATCAAATATCCACCGTTTTGTTCTATAATTTGTTGTCATTTTAAAGGTAGCTTCATAATGCCTCTCCCACAGATGTATTGGTCTCTATTGTCGGAAAAACTCTAGTAGTTGATTTTCACAATCTTTTCTTGGTGCTAATTTCTGAGCACAAAGGAAATTTTCCAATGCGAGAAAAACATGGTACTCGCTTGGTGCCAGGTTCGGACTTTATGGTGGATGCATCAAAACTTCTCAACTAAGCTCCCGGAGTTTCTGGTGAGCCAAAGGTTCTGTGTGGACAAAGGTTCTCCTAATGGAACACAACACCTCTCCTGTTGGTCTATTCTGGTCATTCCTGGTCAATTGCTGGCATCAAAAGGTCCAGTAATTGACAATAGAAATCTGAATTTAGTGTTTGGCCACATGGAAGCAACTCATAATAAATTATTCCTTTCCATTCCTCAAACTGGATCGCCTACATCAAACATCCTCCAGTTGGTGCGGTCAGCAGAACCTTCCTTGCCGTTAGTCCTGGTTTGGCCACCGTTCGAGCTGCTTCACCGCTTTTTGACTACGATCGTTTTAGCAAAATGTTGTCGTATGTGATTCATTTATCGTTCCCGTCATCATTCATTGAAGAATTGGGTCGATATCATTCCATTTGGCCAAGGCTTTGCAGATGAAAATTAGGTCCATCATGTTTTTTGTATTAATTGGTGTGGCACCTATACATCAAGCTTTTTTTAAATCCAGCTTTGTGCAAATGGTTTAAAACTGTTTAATGATCGATCTTTAGCTCCTCTGCGATGCTACGACTTCTAACATGCCGGTCAATTTCAATTATTTCTGTGGTTTTATCTACTTTTTCGACAACGAGCCTACCTGTGCTAGGTGTCTCTTTAACATCAAAAATATTTGAGCAGAATCCCCGAATCCAAAATTGCACGCAATTGGCTGTTACAATATCGGAACCATAAACAACATTCACAATTTCAGCTGCCTGGTTTGCATTTTCGCCTTTATCAAAGAAAAACTGTAAAATTTACCAAATTTTCTGTTTGTTGACTACCATTTTTAACGCCCTGTAACTCAGAACTGAATGGATCAAACAAAAAACAGCAAAGGAATTTTTTTAGTGCGAAATTTCATCTTTATCTGAAATTGTTTTATCGATACTTACGAGATCACTACAGCAGTCTACCAAAAAAATAATGGATTTCTTCTTCCCCAACCTATTATTTAGATAAGAATGGATCAAATGACAAAGTCTACAGAAGATGCTTTCTCTCTTTTCTGAGTAGATTTAGCAACTTCAATCCTGTGTATTACCATTTTTAGACTTAAGTAATACCCATTAAATTACCATAGCGTAAAGCTATACTGCCTCTTCTACTAATTGGAATTCACATTTTTTATTCTGTTTTAGCTTATGTTATGAATAATGACATATTTTATGATTGGTGATTCAATCTGTTCGGATCTGGTTTGTAAGATATTCTTGAAGTTGTTGTGATTTTAAGCTCAGTAGAGTTTGGATTAAAAGAGGGTTTCTTGATGTTTCAATTTCTGAAAATTCTTCTTGTTTTTCAATATATTTTCTCAAGAAGAATCTTAATTAAAGTCTTCTATTTGGGACTGAATTGTAAAATCTCCATTCTTGAAAGAGTGATTACAGTCACTCTTTCAGAACTTTGACATTTGCCTTCTCGTAATAATCTTTTCAATTATACAACGAGAATGTATTGTATTTACGAAAAAACTTGATCACGAGATTTTGAGGAATCTTCACACTTCAGACCTCTCTGTGCCTGAAAAGTACATATTTGGAATTAAATCTGTCAGTCGGTTTGTAACAAAAATAACTGAAACATTCAACGAGCTGCAGGCATGAAATTTTGAATCTGACATGGAAATTAAAGCAAGTGAAATGTAAAACATTTTGCAATCACTGATTTGTTATAAGAAGCTTTTTAAGTTCTAATTTTAAATATAATGCATATTACTAATTAATTTAAATTATTACGTTATTATCATTACAGTCTAAAATTATAATTATTGGATTACTGGAAGTTGCTACCAGAACAAATTAAACACGGGATAATGATGTCGAATAATTCCCTTTACTCCTTTATTTTCATAATGCTTCAAAGTTGAATGAATATCAGGAAAAAGGTTCAACAAATGCATGAATATTATAAGATTTCTTATTTTTTAAATTAACATGAATTAATTTAAAGGAAAGTTTACAAGAACAACAGTATGTTAAATAAAGAAATATATTTTGCGATCTTTTTAATTTTTTATTCAATGAAAAGCGTATAATAGAATGGAATGATTCTTCGTAAAAACCGGTTCTGATACAAAATTTGTAATGCCGAAACTTTGTACTTGTAATAATATTTTACCGAATAAAAAATTTCGTTCGACATTTTCTGACTGCTTTTTTAATTATTTATCCAATTTAATGTAATTCAAAAAGAATGCTTTTAGCTCTTTTAAATATATGTGCGCTTCTATCAAGGAGAAAAATCTTTTTCAAATCTTTTTTCAAAAATTGATATCTATCAACAGTTATAATTCTTACAAATTAAAGGAAATAATATATTTTGAATTCCATTTGCAAAATTAAAGATGAATCTAATAAATTTATTCGTGAAGAGTTTTGTTTTAAACTCGTGAGGACAGCATTTCTTTTATATATTTGTTTTAGAAGAAAATGCGCTACTTTTCATAATATGGCATATCAAAGAGAGCTAATCAAACTGAAGTACGCTTCGGATCGTTTGTGCTTTTATAAGAAGATAAAAATTTCAGTCAGATTAAAAATTTATTGATTAGAGTAGGAGAGAGAAATGTAAACAGAGTGCGCAAATCAATAAAATGCTACATCTACCTGTGGGGCTTGAGAATAAGCTTGTAGTCTGTTGATAATGATTAAAAAACATTTTAATGATGTGATACATTTTTTTACTTCACTTTTTATTAAGAAGTTTCATTAATGAACTTTTAGAAATGGTTGCAAATTATTTCTCAGTATATTCTGAACATCTGACGCACAAAAGAAGGTTTCAGAATCCTTTGTATTAATTACCTTGTTGCAATATAAGTAAAGAGATGAAAAGCCTAAAAGAAATGAATTGTTTAGTTTCATCGATAAATCGAAATGCTTTGGAATTGCCCGAAAATATTACCGAGAAACCGATAATTTTGCGATATCTCTCGATTCTTTCTCATCAGATGAAATAAAATACACATAAAAAATTAAGTGAATTTCAAGAAATGGTCATGAAGAAAATCAGTTCTAATATGAATGTCTTCGCTGATAGCCTCATTGTTGGTATAATCGGTCTCTTTACAGAATTAATTATTTCAGTAAGGTGGAATTTTTATTTGGTAGAAGACTGGTGAGGTGTGAGCGAATTCAAATTCCTCTAAGCTAAATATCCTCCAAAGGTCGTAAAAATGACTCGAAAAGTGGAAACATTTTGGGTAGTTAATAAAGATGAATCTGGTGCAAAGTATCAGTTCCCCTCCTCCTCTCAATTTCCGTGTTTTCTGCTTTCAGTCATAGCTCAAAAAAGTTGCTATGACGCTGTAGTCAGGATTACATATTCCTGTTCCCATCTTCATAATCCACCTCAGCCCCGAATCCGCAGGTGTAGCTACTCAATAATATGAAATGCAGAGCAAGGGTTTATTGTCAATTAATTGTATGCAATTCTTGTGCATATTGCGATTTCATGAATTAAATGTTTAATCAGGATACAAAGTCACAGCTAAAACTTATTGGAAGTCTAGTTGCTGTATTTCCAGTGGTTTTTTTTTTTTAAATATTTACTGCATTCCAGTCCCAAGTTGCTATTTTTTGCAATATTAAGTAACTAGGTAACGTGATTGCTCCACTTGGAATTTTCATTCCTTTTCATTTTACATTTTGCTCGTAAAAGTTTTTACCAACCACGTATAATTTTTTTTGTAGTACGTTCTTTTAATGGAGTAAACCTCTCATTGTAAGGAAAATTCCTCTTCTGCGCTAATTGAATTACTTCATGAATTATACACAAAAAAAATGTATGACAAATGTAACAAACAATATACAAATGTAAAAAACAAAATGTATGACAATTTGATGCAAAATATCTAAATTCGATGCAGAGCGAAAAGAATTAATAAACAAGACTTTTTATCTTTCCCTTTTATGAGTCATTATATTGAAAGTAAAACACTTGATGATACTTTTTACTTATATCAGACGCAATGATATCTTACATCAATTAAGTTTCGATTGCTATTTAAACAATAGAAACTAATTGAACATTTGCATTCTGTGGAATTTTGTAGTTTCTATAAATCTATGGTTTCTGATAGTATTTACTTCGGATATTTCATTTTGCATTATCTTACAAATTTCAGGATTTTTTGCCAATGATTATGAGTTTAGTTTTTAGTTTAGTTATATTAACGTCCCGTTGTAAAGCAACACTAGGGCTATTTTGGGACGGACCTCGTAATTTTGAACCGCGCCAATGATTATGAGAATCAAAATGAATATAATTGAAAGTTAAAAACTAGGTCTAACTACGTTTTGAAATATATAAATTATATTTTCTAGTTTTACAAAGGCACGGTGCTGCTCTGCCGTTTTTTCATCAGCTAGCACTGAGAGAAAACAAATATAAAGTCACTAAAAAAAGAATGAAAAATAACAAATGACGGTCGGAAAGAAAAGAAGCCAAGCCTGTAAGTTTCTATCCTTTTTGCATAATATTTCTTATTAAGTTGCAATTAAAATAAAATTTATTTTCTGTTAACTTTACTGATATAAAAAAATATAAAGTCTTTAACAACTTTTTACAAAATTTACTGATTTTAATTGATATTTAAAATAAAAGGGACATTTATTTTTGATTCTAGTGAAAATTATACGACGGGATTGCGGCTTACGAGTTCATTTTTTTAAATTAAATGTTGGCCTCTATTAGTAACTATCAGAGGCCAGATTACTTACTTATATTACATGCACGAAATTTCTATTATATGTAATATAATAGGATTATTCTCTATTTTTAATTCGAAGCATACAAGAAGTACAGAGCAATCGATTCAAATTCAGATTTACAGAAGCATTCTTTAGTTTTTACTTGATTTCCAGGAATTCATTAACTATTCATATTTTCTGGAAATATGACATTGAAGCGGAAGTCATCTTGCTCTCCATCAAATCAAGTAAATAAAAGGCAGCAAGCCAGCATTTCATTGGCATAAACAGATATCGAGTATTGGAAATTCGCCAAAAGTATAGACGCGTGAAAGCGAGTTACACAGTTTTTATTGTTAGACTCAGACTGTCTCTAAAACAGATTGTCTTATTCCCTGAAATAAGGCACAGAATATTAAATTTATCTATTTTTCTATAATAAAATAATTTTTATTTTATCACAAGTGATTCTAAGTACTAATATAATAATGGAGAGGAAACAAGCTTGCATTCAACCAACCTGAGTAAGACAGAGATATTTATTTGCTTTCAATCCTCTTTCCTGTTGGATTAATTTGAAATACAAATAAATGGTAATAATTAAATAATAATAGTAATCAATTAATTAATAATTATCTAATAGTCATAAAGGAGCTAATAGTAACAATCGTAATAACTGAGTTCTATTTGTAACTGCGTCAAATTTTTCATATTAAGCTCTTGAGATTCTGAATCTCTTAGGTTTGTAAATCTAATATTAATGTTTAAAAGAAGTCAAATTCCCTATTAATAAGTATTATTTATTATAATCATTCTGAAGTTTTCAGGAAACTTTAAAACAAAGCCTATCTAAGGAATCATATTTTTTTAATTTATATATTTTCAAATTATTTTTTTCTTTTTAATTCCTCGTATATAAAATTTATTATGAGAAAGCATTATAATTGACAAAAATTCGTTTTTGATACTTTTCAATTCTTTCTTCATTAAAACTATTGTCTCTACATTTTAGATCTCTCCAAAAAAGCCTTTTTGGGAGTAAGCCAACTTTTCAGCCTTTGAACACCATACACGAAGATGCAACGTGCTTAACAGATGATATTTAGTTTTGTGGTCTTTAAGTTAACATTTCTATCAAACTTTGGGCGTAATCCATTTGTTGGAAATCCGCCTATCCGATTATGTGTATATGAACAATGAAGTTCAAAAATGTTGTTAAATGAAATTCGATATTTGATTTAGATTTGCAGAATCTACAAGGTGTTGCTGAATTCTACAGACAAATTCAGAGAGGTGATAGTAGGCATCAAGAGGATAAAAAATTCTCCATAAAACATAGGGTCCCAAATGACGTTTAGTAGGTCAAAATCGCAAAAATATAAGGAGTCCGAGAATTGTTTTAAACTGTAAAAAATTAATAAAAATTAACAAATGATGTTTCAACTATGAATTTTTTAAGTGAAAGCAAATTCTAAAAAAAGTTTTGTTTCATGTAGGTAACGTGTCAATTTGATGAACCAGGGGGCCGAAAATGACTGAAAACGAGAATGTAGTTTAAAACCCTTATTTTCAAAAATATTAGAACTTGAAAAAATATAGAAAATATAAGAAATATTATACCCTTTCATTTGATATAAGCATGTAGAGTGAAAATTGAGGAGATTTTAAGATATTCGAGAAAAATTAAAATAAGCAACAGAAAACATCGCTGCAACATCGGGAGCGATGCTTCCAGAGGGTGTTGCCAAATTCGAAAGATAAATTCAGAGATATGATAGTAGGCATTAAGGAAATGAAAAAATACCATAAAATATAGGATCGAAAGTAACGTTTAATCAGTGAAAATCGCAAAAACATACGTCGAAAAGACAATAAGCCTGGCGAAGATAATGACCCTATGAATGGAAGAACAAGGCAGGCTAGGTGAAGAAGCTTTTTCGTATGTAAATTTTCCATGCATTTCAAGGAAAATAAAAGCAGCGAGCAAGTATTCATTAATGAGCATTGTAGAATTAATTTTTATTAAACTTCATTCCCAGACAACATGTCATATTTCACGAAATACGAATATTCGGATATGCATTTAACTTATTGCCGAGCGGATGGTAATGAGCGCCTAACAAAAAGAATGTACCAAGAGCAGTATCCGAGGAAGCGTTGTCCGCATTATATCATCTTTGCAAACATCGATCTAAGGTTGTGGGAGAAAGGATCCTTCAAAATAACGAGACAGGGCAAGAATGCAGAGTGCGCACACCTGACACAGAAAACAGAGTTTTGCAGCGCTTTGCCAATACCGGTCTCTGCATTCCCAAGCATGTAAATGAGATAACTCAAAAACGCACTGATTTAAATAAATAAAATTTGGAATGTTCATTTGTGACTGTAGTTGAAGTTTTGTTTTAAATTTTGGTTTCAATTGCTTAGAAAAAAGGTGTGTAAAATAATTTGTCGGTTCTTTAAACTTGTGTATTATTCGCATCCCCATAATTTATCCCCCCCTCCTCCCTCCATAAAATAATTTGCCAAAGATAGCGTCTAATGGACTCTTAGCTATAATTTGCCAATGATATGCGAACTTGCTGGCGATAATAATACACAAGTATATTTATTTGAGAATATGCAAAAAAGATTCGAGAAGACCACTCCCGCTGCTTACTTTTTTGTGTATGGACACAATTGTTCAAAGGTAAAAATTTTGTAATTGTCGGAAAATCAGACCTTGAGATTTTAACAAATCTTCATGTTTCAGATCTCCCCTAGTCCAAAGGAATCATACTTGGAATGACATCCGACGAAAGGGACGGATGAAGTCAGGTAGGTGGTCGTTACATCAAAATTATCGTGTTCTATCAAATTTCGAACCAATTTATATGCTAATAGGATTACTAAAACCGCAAAGAGTTGGATAGATATAATTTAACATGTGGTTTTAAATCAGAATTGCAGATTTCTGTCAAATTTTCGATCATATCCTTTTATGCGTTGATCATTTGTTTATTAGACTCTATATGAATGTGATTAGTATAAAATAAAACGACGTAGATTAATGAAATTTGATATGTTGTCTTTTTCACCAAAATTATAGATTTGTAACAAATTTTGGAATGAGATGAATGGATCTAAGGACAGGAATCCAAAATGCATGTTCAATTTTCTTTTTTATATTACAAAGCACAAAATGTGCTTTTATGTGTTAGAATACAAGAAAGCCGAGTGCAGCAAAGCTCCAGTTGGTTGTAAGAGAGGATCTAAAAAACATTTTTACAATCATACATTGAAGAACCTCATATTTTGTAAATATCATATATTAAGAATTCATTGAGGAAGACACAATCAAGCGAGCTAATCTCAGGATTACACTGAGGAAGACACAATCAAACGAGCTAATATGAGGATCCATTGAGGGAAACGTGATCAAGAGAGCTAATCTGAGGATTTATTAAGAAAAGCTAAATCAAAATGAGTTAATCGAATATTTGATACTTTTGATTTATGAAAATAAAATTTTGGGTTCAGAAATAATTCATGAGCATTCTCTTTTTATCAAATTTAATAATGTATTCAGAAGCTAAATGCACTGTCAAAATGATATATAATATTTAGAAAAATAATTTAATGCAAATGAATTCTCTCTCTCTCTTTATATATATATATATATATATAATATAATTAGGTAATCATAATTTTTGAAGCAAAATTGTGGCCGAAATCAGAGAATTTTTAACTGCACTTTATTCCATCCCGGGAGGCATGATTTATGACCAAGCAGAAACGACGAGCACATCAACACAGAACTACACAAGAGTGAAATGAGGAAAAGCTTTAAAAGAGAGGGAAAATATATTTCCCATTGCTTACATACTGTCAGATTTCGATAGGGATTTCTTTACACATGTCGATTTAGGTAGGGAAATTTAGGCATAGTTTAAAAAGAATTCACATGACTGACAGTTTTTTATCCCTTCACTCAGAGCGTGTGAACTGTCGATTTAAGCATTTTTAGAAAGCTTCTGTTGAATTAATCAAATAGAAAAAGTGAAATGGGATCAGGAAATAAGAGAATATTTTAGAATGAAGTTAATATGTGTTGAATTAAGATAAAACTTTGGAAATTAATTAGAATTAAATTAAATTTTAAAATATCATTACATATATTTACAAGGAAATTTATTTTGATTTTTAAAATTTTATTGATTTTTCAGATAATTGAAATGGAACATCTGAGAAAAACTCAGCATTTTCGTCACCATTTTCTACGTCAAAGGGTCTTGAAACACTTGTGTTATATCTGAAGAAGAACCAGTAGCTCAATGTACTACTCGCTGCTGATGTTCGCACTTTAATAAAAAAAAAAGTGAAAGGAGATTCAAGCAATTTCTTTGTCAAATGATGAAAGGAATTAAAAAAAACAACATGAAAAATTAAAATATATTTATAACTCAACTCAATACAGGATTATAATAAGGTTTCAACACATTGTGGTTTAATGTTCATTCATTTAATACATTTAATAGAGAATCTATCTGAATACTCAGAACAGAACTGTCAGTGCAAAATGATTCAACCCTTTTATAGTTAAAACCATTAGGACTGACTATCATAATCAAGAGAATTGGTGATATTAAAGACAAAGAACGTTGTGTCATGTCGTCTGTAACGTAATCATAGGTAGCACACCTATTTTTTGAAGATGAGTAAATATTGAACTTTGTTTTCTATTAAAAATAGCGTTATTATGTAGTTAGTAAAACCCTTGAGAAAACGTAACTTCCAAAGTCAAATTGTCTGTAGGTTAAAAAGTAAATATAATGCAGATATAGCGAGAGATGGATTGATCACCGAGACTTTCAGCTCTATGCTTAACAAACTGATTTCGTTCGATTTATGATCTATGATTTTGGTCTGGGATTTATGATATGGGACAAAATACATTTTAGGATCTTGTGAATCCTAAAATGTATTTTGTCAGAATCAAATGCATTGAGCAAGTAAAAACTTAATTATAGCCGCAGTGACTGCAATTGTACCAAGTATGTTAGAGAGAGAATTTATCTTTACGGTAAAACTCTTTACGGTTAGAATTTCTCTTTACGGTAAAATGTATGAAAACTAATTTCTTAAAAATGTAGTGAATTTATAATCTAGAGTTGTTGATCCTTAGCACAGTAAGGTATATAGTTAAATAAAA
Organism: Argiope aurantia; assembly: GCA_026543865.1. NCBI lineage: Eukaryota > Metazoa > Arthropoda > Arachnida > Araneae > Araneidae > Argiope > Argiope aurantia. The sequence continues at coordinate 174,859 of JAPMOR010124991.1, forward strand.
GTAGTTCATGTTGGATATCTTTAGTGATTTTATAATCAACCCTATATATTTTTATCATCTTCTAAGCAGTGAAATCATTTTGATTAAATAAAATGAAATTAACCTTTGATGAGGAAAAAATGTGGACTTTATTAATAACCCGAAAAATAAAGTGAGAGAACTTGTTACAGATATGTGTATGTTCAAGACAGTGCCAATCCCAAGGAACTGATATCGAGAATTCCGTTTAAATCTATGTAGAAATCATTGTGTTTAAGACGAAAAATTACAATTAAAAGATTCTTTATGATTCAAGAATCTATATACAATCTAAATTTATTTGCAATTGTGCACATTATGCAATCAAGAATTCTTTAAATGTCATATTGCATTACTCTAATAAAAAGTTTCATCTTGAAGAAATGAGTACTGAAATTTGAATTAAAGTTAAAGAAATAAAGGGGGGGAGGAGGGAACAAAGAATAATTTATTCGATTTATTCTTTAATCTGTTAAATGCCTCTTCTGTGAAAAAAAAAAACAGAAAGGGAAACAAAACAAAGCTTTTATTATAGTTAAAGAATAGGACATCATATTTTTCTCTCAAAACGCTATTGAAAAATTTATGCTGCTTCCAAGTGCGATTTCAAAATGTGATTGAATTTCATTTCTTTCTTAAAACGCTTACATATTACCCTCAAATAAATAGTGCATTAAAAATAGTTTGCATTTGAGCATGATACAACGTACCATGATAGAATGTACATGATTGAATATACCATGGAAATGACTGAAATGGATGCCGATCCAAACAGAATTGAAATTGTGCCAAAAAAATTTGTAAAACTAGAAATAATTTTATATTTTCTCACATCTCAGTGATAGCATGAAATATCTTGAAAATTGAAAAAAAATTATAGGAATCTTTTGTAACACTACTAATTAATAATAACTTACATTCATTCTCACAAAATGAGAAAATTTGCGAATCATAGAAAAACAGTGCACTAGAGCCAGAATTTCTGATGAAGTAAATTACAAATCTCATCTGGAATAACATGCTTGCATTTCTAAAGTTGAAGTAAGCTACCAAATAATGCTAAAAGGGGAACGTGAAAAAAAAACAATCCTTGGAATGGAAAAAAAGAATTGTATAGTTTCTAAATGGCGGGTAATTCTGAGATTATCCTAAGCAACTGTATTTTTTTTTACTTGGCGAAATCATCATCCTGTTAGAATATAGTCATGTGAATATGGAAGTACCCCAATAAGAAGAAATCATTCTGAGTGTCATATCTATGCTATGAAAGATATTCCAAGAAGATGGAAACATAAGGAGACGATTCAAGATAGATCGATTCCATAAGTTACAACAATTCAAGATGATCAATATTTGGAAGCAACTACCAAAAGAAATGCATAGAGTAATATGAATAGACTATCGCTTAAGCTCTCCGTATCAATTTGTACAATTTGAAGTATACTATTATAAGGAAGTTGGAGGAGTATGACCAATGTTTCTGTAGATCTATCAGATGTGTTCCACTCAAGGTTGTTAATTGCTGGTGCCTAATAGCCCGTTTCAGAAAGCATGTCAACTGAACAACAGCACCGTAGGTCCGTGTGTTTTTTATTGAGAACTCTGAAATTTTGATAGCATTGTATTTTCATATGGAAAACACCAGGAACCTGTTGCCTCAAAAAAATACTAAACACCATTCTTAAAATGCCAAGAGTTCGAAATATCATTAATCTGGGTTCGCGAACAGTTCTTCATGTTCAACACGGAAATACAGCAATGTTTTATTTATCGTTGCTGCAGGGTATTATCCTGCAACAATAGTTTAGTCTGTATATATATAATGGGAGCAGAATTTATTGTTGTGGATGAAAGCTTCAACAATAATGAACGAATGCTTTGGAAAGGATATGATCTATTTGGAATCATAGATTTTCTCTCTTAGTTTGAACCCGAACGAAAATGTTTGGGAGATCTTTAGGTGACGAATAGCAGCACATATTTCATCTCTTTGGCTATTCTGCATCATTTCAGGCATCGGTTCAAGTCCAGATCCTATATCTGGACGAGTTAAATAATTTGATGCTTAGTATGACCAAATGTTGTAATGATTGTGTAGAAGCATATGATAAAAATATAGCTTAAGGACCTTAATACAAACCATTTACTATTAGTTTTGCTACACTAGACAAGTTTTCCCTTTTGATCCATATCATTTACTTATTTTATCGAATTCTGTACTTTTTCATATTAAAAGGCTTTACATCTGCAGAAATTTTGTTTCGGTTTCATTCCTGTAAACTATCTTTATCCATAATACAGGAACATAAGAATAAAACTCTACTGACTCGAACCGAATATTATTAGAATAAGAAGAGAATAATTGTTTTCTAATCTCACGGTTGTTTCTGTAATTTATGTAAAGTTTTCGGTATAGCCATTTGGGAAAGTGAAATTTAAGATTTTTGATCTGTATTTAGAGACAGGCATCAATATTCTGCTATTTATTATTGCTGTCAAGTATTGCTAATGTCCAGAAAATATTAGGTAAAAGCGAAGGACTTATCAAAACTTCGCAAAGTGCTAAGAATAATTTCTAAAAAGGCGGTTGAGTGTTTTACTGAAATATCATTGATTTAATAGAATTGGAAAAGCACCTAAAAGCTAATAATATACAGTTTAATAATATTAAAGCAATACATATTATTTTCTATATATGAACAGGAAAATGTTATAAATCTCTAGCCTCTGAAATATTAGGAAGACTCTGAAGGTCGGAGTTTTGTGCTATATTCTCAGATTTCACTAACACTTCTAGGTGGAATGAAAATTTTCAAGTATTCCATTGCATTTAAAAGCAAAAAAATTTACATTATCTTATTATTATCAGATCTTCTTCCATTTCCTATTATCCTATATCATATTTCCATATTATGTTATTGACGGATATCTAGTAATACTAGGTTTCTTTTACTGTGATTGCGTTTCTGTGCTGAAATTAGTAGCCAAAATGAAAAATTGCCACTGATTCCTGATTTTTTTCTGGGCTGATTCCCAGTGTTTAATAGTAAGAGATGTTTTGGTAACTTTTATTTGAATCAAGCACATATAACACATTTTTGGGGAGTAAATTTAAATTCTCAAATTCTGACTGGAAAAGAGATTCTAGAGACGATATATTTGGTTACCTAAAATATAAGATTGTTACTAACAAATATTTTTCAAAGAACCTCAGTGTTTTCATAATATCTTGAAGACACTTGTACATTCAGTAATTGTTATTTTTAGTTAAATTGTTATATTTCTTATCTATATTTATATTATCATTTAATGTCTTTATTAATTCTGAAGCATAGGTTGGACGGAAATCCTGTTCACGTATCTACTGAGAATTTTGACAATGAAAAAATCTGTCAATCTACGGAACAGATGAATCTGGATGTGAAAACAAGTGTATGAAAATCACACTGGGGATTTTCATGAAACATCAGCGCCAATGGATTATTTTACAAGTAAGCTTTGTGGTTTAAAAAAATATTTTTGAGAAAATACTATCACTTTAAATCATTTGATTCTGCAACTCTCTTTTTGAATCTAATATAGATAAAATAAACTATTCTCAATAGATTAAAAAAAACATATTTCTTGTTATATACTATGCAAAGAATTGTAAAATAGATGCTCATTTTCTAGTCAGTAGACTGTTATTAAAAACTTCTAATTGAGTAAAGTGTTTTTAAATAATGTATAAATATCAGATGTTTGATAAAACAATGGATATTTAATAATTCAAACGTTATTAATGTGAATTTATTATTTGAGTTTTTTTTTTGTTGTTGTTGTTATTCTCTTGAATTTCCAATTAACATGATGATAAATTGTTGTCTATAATTTAAATTTATTATGGTTAATTCGAAGTCAAAAATAAAAATTCATACTTTTTCAAAATTTTTGAATTGATTTCCATTAGTTAAATAATCCGTACTTTGTGTAGTAAGTGAATACTTTTTAAGGTGTTTAATTCATCCAGGATTTTATTGGTGTATTATATATTCGATCTAAAAAATATAAAATTTCTTACTTTAAAAAAATCTTTAAAACTCTAGTTTTGAATGTAACTATTTATTTTAAAACTTTTTTTGTACAATTGTTGCATTCAACGTGCTATATGGTACTTTTTCATTAAAATTACTAAATTCAAAAATAATATTTTCTATAAATATCAATTGTTTTATTTATAGTTATTCTAATTATATTTATTAGAATTGCTTACAGCTTATTTATAAATTATGTATTACCTCTGGAAAATATTATTATTAACATTTTAGAAATTAATCGATTATTATTTTTAATTTAAAAATTGCCATTTTCTCTTGCTATTGTCATTCTTAGCCTTGTCTCTTGTTTTCCTTAATTCAAATGCTTACAAAAGTGAATTTTGTTTTAATTTTATCAGCTTCGAATGAACCGAGTTCTGTATTTTGTTGGGTTTCAGTTGCCTCTAAAATCTTGAAATCTGAAATAATAATTCTGAAAGTATATTTTCCAATGATAAACATCCAACTTATTAAAATTTCTTCTGTTTATTAAAATAAAACACATTTTCAAGTAGAATACAGTTTTATTAAAAAAATTCTCCAATTCAAGCATTTGTCTTCTAAATTGTAGAGGATTATATAATCATGCACGATTTATTCCTAAGTCTTTTTAAGAAATAAATTTTTCTATGTACTCTTTGATATGCAGTACTTTTTATTCTGCTTATTATTAAAATATTTAAATTCATCTCTTCTCCAGTAGAATGACACAAAACACTGCATCCTCTTCGCCGAAAAATGTTGAGAAATTAAATCCATTATTCTAGAAACGAAATTCTAGAACTAAAAGTATTAACAATGTTAATATTAATGTAAGTATTAACAATGTCCTTGGCTGAAGCGAAATTTGGGTGGATACCTCTTCAACTTCAATCTTTTTTTGCAGTCAGGAATTAATATGCAAAAAATTGATATTGAGCTAATAATTCTTGAAATATTTTGGAATATTTCCGCTTTACGCTATAATAGAACTGGATACGAATGTCAAAGATCTTGCGAAGATAAAAAAAATCATATATATGTGCGATTCTATTTTTGGAATCGAAACCTGTATTTTGATTTCATCCACTTAAAGCGAACCATACTCTCTTGGTTGATGCTTTATAATACTTTTAATTGCAAATCATTAAGGGATATTCATCATTTTACTTTCTTAACCTTCTCAAAACAGGTAACAAATGAATGATTATTGGAATTTTTCTTAAAATCTTTCTTAATTAAATTGTAAATTAATGATTATTCATAGAACTTATAATGCATGTAAATTATACGACAGTGAATAACTCTGCTGTTTGTAAAGAAATCACAGTGCTTCTCATATCTTTCAACATATGTGATTTTGAAATTTCTTTCAATGAAATTAAATTACACAACAATTTTATTGCTAACTGTATGTGGTAAAATCCTATGAACCTATATACTATGCTGGATGTTGGGAAAATATGTGACAAATTTCAAAGGGTAGTAAAGTCATGACTACTACCCAAATGAGTAGCCTAGGGTACCAAATAAGCATTTATTTTTGTCAAAGAATATACGTTCAAAAATGACCTATAAGAGCTGATGACAAAGAAAAATGTGAAAAGGAAAATAAAAGACAGGGCAAAAGCAATTTATCAAATTGTTTAATAAGTGTTTTTTTTTTTTTTACAGTACGTTGTCAATCACCAACAAGAGCATCCGTTTTACACACCGTCAGCGCATAAATATCACCATTTGCTAACATCTCCGATCTCAGTAGATTATTAGGCGGCGACATTTTCTTTAGGGTCAATGGAGGAGTTTTTTCCTTTCTTTTAAACTAGAAAGTATATTTTCCCATCATCCTGAAAATCTAGCAGTTCATTAAATAGTATCCACGGCAATACGTGAATAATCAGATACTACTTTTACATTATTTTTTATTTATATATATGATTAAAAATAATAATAACCGAGATAGAAAAAAATGGACATCAAACATGTATTGCAGTTGTATGCTAACTAGTTCTTGAAATATTCACTGCCCTGCTGCTGCAAGTTAGAAAGGAGTCGTTGAAGAGTTTTGGGGTAGGGCTGCACCATTCTATTACCCAAGGCGTGCTAATGCTTTATTAGATGCAGATTCAGTGAATATATTGGTCAAATTTCTCAGTGTCCCTGTCTTCCACAAGTTTCATTTTTAAGAAAGGTTTTGAGTGCATTGTAAATAATTCCTTATAGTATCAATGATGAATTAATAGAACTTACACAGTTTTCAGTTATATATGTATTTTTATAAATGATATAAATAACACTTAATGGAGGGATTTCATGTGATGTTGAAATCGCCTGATAAACGAAGTTACACCTTCATCTAACATTTAACGATAGACTTAGGCTGTAGGGTGATGTCTTGTTCTTTTCTCTGTTGCAAAATACGCAGTGGATTCACAATAAGTCAAGTATAATTAGTCAGATGCCAGTCTATTTTCCAAATAAAAGGGTAGCAATTCAATGACGTATGTCATGTGATTATGAATTGAATGTATTATCAAACTGAAAGAGAGATGTTCAATAGTATGAGCTATGTTCCGAGAAACACCCTGAAGATAAAAGAAACGTGTTTTAAATCATAAATTGGATTCTTTTATTGGTCAACCAGACGAAAAAGATTTATATGAATCTTCTAGAACGTTTGTGTTATAGTTGTCAGGTAATTAGTAGTGGGCATAGCGATGCAAGCTCAAAGTATGATGCTAGTGGAGAAATGAAAGGGGTGTAGAGACCCGTGCGCCAGTTTCAGAATTCGCCACAGAGGCAAAATATGAACGCTCATTTATCTCGTCTTAAAACTAAATATGATGAAAGAATAGAAAAATTACTCTATGTTCTGGCCGCCATTTAATCTGGTTATGTCAATAATGACTACTGAAGGAAAAAAATTCTTGTTTTGCACTGGGCTCTAAGCAAAGGGTCGCTGAAAATAGATTTGTATCAAATTTTGAACAATATCCATCAAGTAGTTAATCGTCTGCCGGCTTGTACATTCCCATTCAAGCAAATTCGATAACTCAATTGCAATGAGTTAGATAAATGAATTTATAGCTCTATGAAATTTTAGTTTCAATTGGTGGCTGATTCATTGGCTGTTTGACTGATGTCTTGGGGGAGGGCATAGGCAGATTAAAAAAATTATTATTAGTTTAGTTGTTAAATAAATAAATTTTGTAAAAAAACACAAATACGAAACTCTTACATAAATTATAAAATATCATCACTTTCTGGAGTATAATTAGTCGGGTAACAGTCATTACTTTATTTCATTAATTCACATTGTACAGTGTTTAATATACAATAACTTATAGTTAAATAGTATCGAGTTCTAACGTGAATGCCACTCAGTCATAAATCATAATAAAAAATAAGAACATATGAATTTTTTCAGTTCTGAAATAAAAAAAAAAATCAACTTGCAATAAGTAATAAACATGTTAATGAAATTAAAAATTTATCGAAATGTGTGTTAAATTCGCAAAAAAGGGGCTTCATAATGTACATTGCGTTGGCTGCAAAATATATAAATTTTCCTCTGCTTCTTTATGAGGAATATAAAGAATCACTGGCTTAATTCATAAAACTGTATGTAGTTCAGTGTAGCTCTAATCAGTGAATGTCACTTCAGAAAAACAAATATATTTGGGTGGCTCTTTCCCAGCAAATTTGAAAATAAAAACCAATAAACTAAATGAAATTTTTCAACCCATTGTAAATAATTAATTGAAAATTCTTGCATATTGTATAAAAAATCATATCTCAAGTCATTCATTGCAGTTTTGGATTGTCTGTCTGACTACTCTTCCCAATCTGGTCTGCGATTCATAATAGGAATACTCGATTAGAGACAACGTTTCTTTTGGACGAAGTAATATAACTCTGTTTTAATTAATTTTTGAAAGAGCACGGAAGAAATCCATTGAATTTTGTTTTTCGGCTTTGATACTGTTTTTTGTTATAGAAAATGAGAAGGCCTGCGATTGTTATCGTCCACCAAACTGGTTTTTCCTAACATCTGTGAATGTGGAATATTCCTCCGACTGCGCATTCGATAACGTAGCAAATATTCTGGAGGTCGTTCACATTCAGACGAATTTGCTGATAAAGGGATTTGTAAAACATGAAATACAAGTTTCATGGACCAGTCAATAGCACATCTGATACAATGAAACTATACACTTGTCTCCTTCGTAGATAAATGCGATATATAGAGCAATGTTGTGATCTGGAAGGGGATATAGTCCAGAATTTTTATCTGAATGTAAGCTTGTACCAGTTGCTCAACATCGGTCACTATATTATAGCCCCAAAACATTAAATTGGTCTTTCATTAGTTAAAACATTAAATTAGAACCAATATTGGTCTTTCATTCTACAAATGATTAATACTTTTCTCTTTCGTCCGGTTTTCTGAATATTCAGTCGTTTCAAAAGTTAATATAGGTTGGAGAATAAAAATTAGCACAATACTTACTTAATTTAGGCATGAGCATAAAAATTAACACAATACTTGCTTAATTCTTATAAATAGACAACACCTTAATTACCAAGAGCCTAATATCGATATAGCCCGGCTCCTATTCATCACCCGAAGTGTCGCCAAAGAAAAAGATGGAATAATTCCATGTGCTGCATTTCCGGCACAATGTGTGCTCTGAAATAGACGGTATAACTTGTCGGAATTTCATTTCTTGAACAAATGCCAGTGCTTATATACTGTGATTTCTATAGTTGCTGTCAAGAAGCAAAAACATTGCAGTGCCTGCTATTTTTTTGACCAAACACTATGATCTTGATTGCAAATCGTAGATAACTCTTTTCTGCTTACTTCAAAATTAATAAACGAAAGACTCACACTGATTTAAAGTTTTCGCAGTATATCTATCACTATTCTGTGACTTTTAGCTTTTTTTTTTTTGTTCGTGGATGCAAAGTGTATTTCAGATAGGTGTTCTTATAGTGTAAACTCGTTGAAAATGCTGATTTTGTAATATTTTGCCGAACTGTTTGATTCAGGGGCATAAATCTAGCAGGCATGGTAACAGAGTTACTGCATTATGTTTCACAGTATTAATCGTAGTTAATAATCATTACAGAAATCTAGCCTTTAGATTTCGGACCAATCTATAATTGCAACCCACTGTATAAATGATTCAACTTCCAGAAGTGACTAAGTCCCGTTAGGCGTATAAAACAAAACAGAACAACTTATCTCGATTGATACTAACTCCTGCGACACAGTGGGACAACAGACAATAGATACGTACGAGATGGATCTTTTTACACTCATGTCCATAAATTAAGGATAATGCAAGTTCAGGAAAAGAAAGAGTCAGAAACAAAACAAATGTGACTTATTTGTAAAGCCTATTTATTAAAAAAAAGGTAAAGAGCAAAAAAGATGCTATATATTTGATATCATTAATAAAAATTACGATTTTTTGCTCCCTGGAACAAATTACAAAAAAAAAAAAAACAAAAAAAAAAAACTATTCACAAAAGCCAATATTACATGATTGGTATGATGGTTAATACATAGTATGTCTCCCAGACGATGCAATACAGTCCGTACAACGCCTAGGCATGATGAGTATCAAATTATCGATCTGATCTTGGGGAATATTACACAACGCATCCAGTAATGCTCTCCGAAGTTCCAGTAGACATGTAGGAGGTGGTTGATGGGCTGCCACTCGCCGGCCAAGCATGTCTCACACATGCTCTACTGGATTCAAGTCCGGTGAGAATGCTGGCCAGCTCATACGAGTGATATCCTCCGATCGAAGGTATTCGTTTACGATGTTTTCACGGTGAGGACGGGCGTTGTTATCCATTAACTCGAATTCTGCGCCCACGGCGCCCCGAAACAAACGTACATATTGTTCCATAATGATGTCCCGATAGATTTGGCCTGTCATAGCTCCAATTTGAACATTCAGGTTAGTTCTGGAACCCAGAATAATTCTTCCCCAAACGAGCAATCCTGCACCACCGTAACGGTGTCGTCCATTGATGTTCTCTTGGTGGTAACAAGTACCTGGCGCTCTCTATATGAAAGTCCGGTGAGAATCAGACTGCAAGCTAAACCTGGACTCGTCGGAAAACATCACACAAACCCACTGTTGCGGTGTCCACAATGCATGCTCTCTACTCCAGGCTAACCGCAGGCGACAGTGAGTTGCAGTAAGTGGAACCCATCTGACAGGTCTACGAGCATATAGACAAATTTGCCCTAATCGTCTGTACACGATCTGTCTTGAAACTGTCGTACCAGTGGCTGAAGAGAGCTGACGAGACAGGTCTGTTTCTTTTGGCAGTAACTGCCAAATACCGGTCCTCATTCGGCGTTGCAACTCGGGGGCGACCTGTGTTCTAACGTCTACTCACATTACCATCATCTTGGAATCGTTGCCAAAGCCTGGAGATGTCATTCTGGGCGATTCCAAGTTCCTCGGATACTTCTAACTGGGTAAGCCCCCATTCCAGACGGCCGATAATTCTACCTTGTAAAAAATCATCCAAATGCGTCCTTTGTGTCATAACTATGCGGTTATTGCACTGAAAGGCATATAAAGCGATTGCGAACAATTTTACTTCTTTGCCTGTATTTCTTATACATCACTCTCTTACACTCTCGTCATTGTGACGTACTATCGGTGTCATCTGGTGGTTTCCTGCAATTTGTATATGATTTTTGAAGATGTGTGTAGTCATTTTACGTGTGATATATGTATTTTAGAGTTTGATTTCCGCGTAATTTTCCTTAATTTATGGACATGAGTGTATTATACACGTTTATTTAACTTATATTTCATTTTTTATGGATTGAATATTGTAATCGATTTTTCACTCACTCACTTCCTTATGAATTAGAGTTTTAAAATTCCGTATACTTAGATACTTTTGATTTAAATACATTATTTTTATACCTTCAGAATTTAATTAATAATTAATATATTAATTAAATTAAATTTAGATTCCTTGCTATTAGGGCTGATGTGAATCTTAGAAAAAAAATGGTTATGTTTATAATAAAGAATTTTTATTGATAATTAAAAAACTCAAAATAATTAAAATAGAAAATTATAATTTTTAGAACACTGATAAAAGTGTGTTCTAAAAAGTTGCTTTTTATAAAATTTATATTCATTTTAATTTGTTTTTTACTTTAGAAATAAATCCTATATTACTTTAGTATTTTAATTTATGAAATTCAGAGTAGTTATATTGTTTCAAATAAATGCATTAGTTGATTAAGAAGATATTTGAAAAACCTAACTTAAAACTAATATTTGAAAAATTAAAAATTTCCTAAGTGGCCTTTTGAACCTTACAATAGCACTCATATAATGTGCCTTAACATCCTCTCTTTACATTTAATTTTCGATCAAAAGAATCATCATCTCATTCTTAAATTCAAAACCTGTTAATACAAATATTATTTTTCTTAGTGAAGATTATAGTATCCTCACCCTTGTTTTCATCAACAGAATGGGATTTCTTTCTTTCTTTTGTATCTTTTTTTACTTATGCTATAATTTTATGGATTTATATTTGATCATCTGGATCTAACTTAAATAAACAACTAAACACAAATGTGCTATACGAAAGAAAAATCTTTGAAAGGATAATTTTGTAAAACGGTACTTTATTAAATTTAAAGTCTCAAAATTTCCAAGTTCTTATAGCCCAACACATTTCTTGCAGATTGTTAACATATTACTGATTTGAACATATTACTCGTTTATTTATATTACAATTTATTAAGAAATGTATCAACGCTTTCTGAAAATGAAATAACACTATGAGGGTATAATGATAGTAATAGTGTGAATTTTACTTAAAAATACCTTGTGTTTTTTTCTACGAATACTACGAGTAACATCATTTGTTTCATTTTAGAAATTTTGAAGCACTCTATTTCCACAAACCCAGTTTCATATTTTGATTAACCTTTTCCTATTCTTCGCTATTTTTATAAGATAATTAATATATTTTTCTGTTCCTAAAGTAAAGGTTTTATTGTAGAAGTACTTTAGGAAGGAAAAAAAAACCTTGGAACAAATTTTTTGGGTGTGGCTTAATTTTTTCCCCCCTTTTGCAGAAATTCATAAGCAGTTTCAGATTGTATCTGAGAAAAAAATGAGATGATAAAAAATTATCCTTGAAAATCTTTTTACCACCTTTGTGTTGATAATTTGTTATTTTCCTCTTTACTTTAATTTAAAAAAGCATTTTCTCATAATCAGGCAAAATTATCTCTGAGATCCTACACAGAAATCTGAAAGAATACAGTTAAGAGAGAGAGAGAGAGAATGTTGATGAGTTTGTAAGAAATCGAAAAAAGAAGTGAATGAACTTATTTTAAAGTCACTATATATGCCTGAGATTAAATAGGAAAAATGTAAAATTATTCTATCAAAGCTTATACTCCCTTTATTAATATATAGCAAATTTTTCAAGTATGCATAAAGCAGAGGCAATGGAGACTCCTTTTCGAAATTTTGTTTGATACTATCATTCATTAGACCTGTTCATCTACTTTTGCATAATTTTCTGTATTATATTAAATCTTTATGAGCTCAAATAAATTTTTTTTGAAATGAAGAATGGTATTTTTCAAGTGGACGCCTTTTCCTTAAACAGAATCTATTGTTGCCACTCGGTCCGAGGAAATTCCAAATTTCTGCAGGGAATCTTACTTTTATTAAAGATGTTCATTAGTAAATTAAATCCCTTTATAATTTTAGTTTCTTCTTTCCAACCCAAAAAGAAATGAAAGAAATTTATTAATTTTTCATAATTAAAAAAACTCTGATTTTTAATTTATTACGTTTTAATAACTTATTACTCAAATTTTTGACAAAAAAGTTACTTGCTAATACCAGTTTTGTTATTATATTATTGAGATTATTATTTTTCAGTTTTATCTATTTTTACACAAATTTTCATACGGATCTCATTGTCGGGATATGGTATTAAAATTTTTCTTTGTATTAACCAATAGGATCGTTAGTTTCTGTGCATGTTTTTTGTACCGCGAATTTAAGACATAGTTTCAGTTTTTTTTTTGTGGAGAATCGTATGTTTATTTTTTCAAATGGCCGAAGACGTTTTTGAATGACATTGTCTGACGTGACAATTGTGGACTTCAATCGCAAATTGAACTAAAGAAGTAATTTTATGGAGGAAGTAGAAGGACAAGAGTGTGTTCAACATGATGCGGATTCATCATTGGAAACTGTATCCAAGAAGACCCCAAAAATAATTGTTAAAAGAGTAAATGCTAGGTACAACTACATTTTTATACGGATTTTATTAAAGAGATAATTCATACATGCTACAGTTTTTTTTTTTAATAAAAGCGACACTGCACCTATTAATGTCAACTTGTTAAAAAACTATCTTTGGAAATATTGTTAGATCTGGCTCTGTAAAGTTATTTTACTATCATTAGTTTCTATAAATGCTAATGTTGAATAATTTAGAAAAGTATCGTTAGAAAAGAGTTTTTATGAAGAATTTCAGTGATTAATTAAGTTTTAGTTTTGAATACATTGTTTATTTGTATTAAATTTGCTAGGAAGCATGCAGTTATAGACTTCATGCAAAGAGTCAATCAATGATGCTGCTTTTCTTAAAATAATTCTTTGACGACAATCACAAGAGTGTAGAGAATTTGCTTTGTTTATATTAAATATTACATTTCAGTTACCTTTTGATTTATAACAAGTTTGAGGTTTCTAATTGAAATTATTTAGAGACTTAAAAAACAATAGAATAGACTTAGAAAATAATAGAATAAAATATAATAAGTTTTTGCATACACGTTACTCGGGTAAAATTTAGAATGCATTGTAAAAGTGTATTTTTAATTCAATATTATGTTTTAATGAATATGATGTTTGATGATATGGGTAAAATGTTTATAATCTTTTGTATTTAAATCTATATTCTAGCAATTTTATATAGTAGCAATATTTTCTTTTAGAAGATTCTTCACATTTGTGTAATAAATTGAAACGTTTTGAGATTGATCTGCAAACTAAAAAAAAAAAAAATTGTGCGCACTATATGAGAAATATTTTTTTAAGTAAGTTTGTGTGTTTGAAGATATGTTGTTCATTGAAATAATCGGGTGCTTAATTTTGAAATGTGTATTAAGTTTAAATTTGACATAATAAAAGTAGAAAAAAACTGAACCATGAATAGAGATACAAAAGTTTAATGCATAGGTTGAAATTTATCAAGGCTACTTAAAATCAATAATTAGAAAAATTCTGTTTTATATACCAGGTTTTATTTCTCATGTTTTAAATTTATTCTTTTAAACCTATTTTTTTTAATTAAGCATTATGTTAACCAGTAGTTAAAGATCATCGGATAGTATAATTTCTTATATATTTTTATGTAATAATTATAATATATAAAATTCAATCTTAAACAAATGTAAAACTGATGTTATGAACTTGGATAGCAATCCTGTTTGTAATTTTATAGAATACAAATAGAGTTATGGGGACTTTCATCCTTTCTTCTCCTCAAATTCTTTACTATATATTTGCTGCGATAGAAAGCTGATCAATTTGATGGAAATAATTTTATCAAAAATAGTTATTTGATCTTATAATCTTTTAATTTATAATTAATAAATTCATTTTCTCATTTCCAAATTTTGGATTGCAACAAGCTTTGAAATGAAAGAGGTTATGAAGCTTTTTATCCTGTGTAAAAAAGGTTTCGTAGAGAGAAAGAGAGAGCAAATTTTAAAGGTCCTTTCATTCTCATTATTTTTTTTGAATTAAATATGTTGGGAATTAACTATTTAGGATGTTGTCCAAAATCAATAATGTCTAATGAAAAATTCATTTATAAAGTAACTGCCTATTTTTTAAATATTTTTTCATTTATCTATGCTATAATTTGTTTTAATATTGTTTTTTTCTTATTCTTGCTCAAAAATATCTCTGTATGAGAAGGATTACAAATTCACAGAACAAATATTTTTATAGCTTCTTGATAATTAGGGTTTTAATGTGTAGTTATTTAATATATATTAATTATTTATTAATTTACTGCTAATATTTTTCTTTTACTATAAAAAATACTGATTATATTATTTGATTAAAGATATATAATTTGGTTTGTAAAAGTTTCATATTAAGAATTAAGAAATATTAGGTTATTATACAAATTTTAGAAACTTTATTTGAGTCACTTTTATTTGATAAAAATCTAAAATACACACCTGCAAAGTTACTGTATCATACATTCCGAATTGAGTTTTTCTTGCTCGACTAGCTGCTGAGCTGAGAAATAAGACTCAATTTCATTTTATGTATAAAATAACACTATGCAAGAAAACAACAATTCTGTTATTCTTTCAGTTTTGCTTTATATTTCTTTTTTCAAAACTGAATTAAAAAATGTTTAATTATCTGAAGTAATTAGCATTTTTTTTGCTTGTTGTAAAAGGTTCATTGTAACAGAGTTTTTTGTTCGAATCTTTGAGAAATATTTTTGATTGCCTTGAAAATTTAACTATTTTAATTCTAAATATTGTTTTTAAGAACTATCCTGTATTCCTTGGCTTAGAAAATTAGAACCATTTAAGATTTATGATTGCATTGTAGTTGGTGAATTGAACTTCACTGGGAAAGACTTCAAAATCTGAATTATCTGATTGAAATTGTAAACAAAGAACAAAATTTTTCAAAGAGTTGAAGTTTGCAACAATAAGAGGAAAAAAAAAAGTGATATTAAAATGTCCAAAATAGATTACATAAGGGAAAAAAAATGCATTACAATTTTTTATTATATGCAGCAACATCCATATATATATATATTCTAATAATGTGCTTTTCTTATTCTTAAAATTTTGTTGTTAGTTCTGTTGCTTTTATTTTATGATTTATTTATGATTAATTTCTTTTTCGCATAATTTTTTAATAGTAACTTGGCAGTTAATTTTGTCTATAAACCTAAGGAGGATTTTGTATTTTTATATTGGGGATACGAGGAAGCAAGCATGGTTCTGAACTTATATTGATAATATGTGGTTGTTAATATAATCAGAATATATATGTATTTGTTATAAAATGTCTTTTTAAAACATATATAAATGATATTTTCATATTAAGAATTAATCTGATACAGATATTCATTATATTTCTCTGTATATTTTTACATTAGTACCATTGGGAAAGTTTTATACTCTTTATTTTTTTCTTTCTCTGAATAAAAATTTTTCTGGTTTAATTACATTTCATCTTTTATGTTTAGCTTTTTAGAATATTATATTTATAAAGTTAGATTCACTGTTTAATTTCATTGTGTTTTCTTTTAGAGTGACTAAAATTCCATTGAAACGCAGGAAGTATGAAAAGTCCAAGAAAGAAAGCTTTACTATAAAGAAGAATCTATTTGAAAATGCTGTCCAAAATTTGATGTCTGAAGACAATGATGTCGGAAGTACTAATTTATTACCTATTCTTAATATTTTAGAAAAACACAACTTTAAATATGAAATTAAGCAGGAGATTAAAAAAACCAATAGTTTTTATCTACAAGATAATTATATGAATACCTTCTATAAATATTATCCAGAATATTTATGTGTTGATTTTTTATGTGAAATACCAGATCTGGATGTAAATTTGTATTTATTTATTAGTATGGATGGAAATGGTTGTTGTGAAGTGGTATCAATAGGCTTGATTGATGCATCTGATTCTAACCTCCCATGGTTATGTGATGTTTTCAAAAAATACAATCCAATTTGGCATAAGATAAAGTTTGTAATATGTGATAAAGAAGAAGGACTTTTTGAAGTTATTAAAATGGCTTTCCCTGAAAAACAAGTATTAGTATCATTTTTTCATTCCATGAAAACCTTAAAAAGGGATTTGGCAATTATAGATTGTGAAACTTCACCAGAGGATATAAATAAAATTATACATGTCTTTGAACAAATGGTTTTTGCAGTAGATGAATCTACTTATTCTGAAAATATGAAACAACTGAAGCAAATGCCACCATCTATTTCAAGCTATTTTCGAAAAGCTTGGTTTTCGAAAAGAGATATTTGGGTGTGGGGACTTCAGTTAAATTCCAAAACATTCTTAAAATCATTCAATGCATTTTTAGTTAATGTCAGAAAGAAAATAAGACCACTGGTTAATGTTCAAGATGCTATTGAAAATGTGGTTGAAAAAATATGCTCTTTTCTTGGTACAAGTAGAAAAGAGAAATTTGAAACATTTACATTAGCTTTTGACACATCATCTATATATAGTCAGCAAGCTCTTTATCAAACATATTGTAAGTATGTCACACGTTATGCTGCTGAATTAATTTATGAACAATTCAATGAGTCATCTAAAGTGAAAAATGTTCATAAATTGGCTTGTGGCAAGTATATTTGTGCTTCAGATAATATAGTTACAACCAGTGTTTGTTCTTGTAATATTTTTCAGTTATTGTCATTGCCATGCTGCCATATTTTTGCTGTAAGGAGACATCTTTTCCTTCCTTTATTTACAGAAGCTTTGAGTTCGAATCGCTGGATAAAAACCAATTATCTAAATATGTACCTTGATTTAGAAAATATATTTGTTTCAAACAATAAAGAAGTTGAAAGTATTGAAAGCAAGAGGTATCGGAAGTATTTTAAGTTATGCTCAGAATTATGGCCCCTCCTTATAGACTGTCCAGAATCAGTTTCTCAAGAGCGCTTGCAGATTGTTAACGATCTCTTTGAATCGCTTAATAATGGCATTAATGTATGTGTGAAAGCATCAGAAATTCAAAAAGACATTCCAGATCAAGATACCAATACTTTTGATGATTTACCATTTGATTGTTGGAAAGAAATTTATGGAATATCATTGCATGATATTTTTGATTCTGATAATGATCATATTAATTTTTCTTTAGATCCCGAAATATCAAATAATTTTTGAGAGCAGAAAAGTAGTAAACATGGCACTTGGTATTTTTCTTATAAAATATGTTATTTATGTTGGTTTTAGTGATAGATTAAAATATAATTTATATAGATTATATTTATTATCAGTTGTTGATTCTTTTAGGATTATACCTTTCCTGTTATTTATAAAAGTTATGATTTTTTCCCACTTTTATTAATTCAGTTAATTTTATTTAAGGTACAGTTGATATTTATTTCTAAAACTTTACAAATGTTGTAAAATTATTGTTTTATATTTTAATAATTTTTGTTCAGAAAGTTGAAAAGTATTAGTTTCACAGAGAATGCATAATAGTGACTGTATTTATTACATCTTTAAGAGCTTTGTTTATTTTTTAATAATTATTTTTATTTGTATTTTAGTAACTTTATGAATATATTGAGTGGACAAATATTAGCAGAAATAGTTATTCACTGATTCAGTTTGAAATCTTGTGCCATGAAATTAATATATGTAAAAATTATTTATTTTATGGATTTTCTATATTTACTGTCATCATTGTATTTTTAGATTATTTGTAAATGAACTTGTTGAATATTTACTAGTGGAGAGTAAAAACTGATAATTGCTTGCATATCTGAATTTTGTGAATTTACATTAATATAAAAAGTTTTCATTATTAAAATAATGAGTACAATTATAAATAATGAAACAAAAGCGTAGTTAAATTTTGCTTGAAGAAGATGTGTTATGCTTGATATCTATCTGATTGCTTAAAATTTAAAACATTTTCAACTACAATAAAAAAAAGCTTTTCAATCAACTAATATTATGTGTGTGTGTGTTTTTTAAAAATTAGGAAATCAAAAATTTTCATATCATTTAAAATATTTTGTTATTTTGATGATGCAGTAATGCATTACTTGTCAATGATAACAATAAAAATTTTATCATTTATTATATTTTCTTACTAAAATGTTAAAGGAAATATTTTTTATTGTAAGCAATTTATACTAACAATATAAATTGTTTACCTATAAAAGGTATACAATTATTTACAATAGTTTTTGCTTTTGTTGTGCTTATTATTCAGTTATATTATAAACACAGTTTCACTTTAATAAATATAAATTAAAGCTAATAATTTCTGGTAAAATATATATGCTTGTGGATTCATTAATTCTATTTAGTGTGTAGGCTGTACTATTCTGAGGTCATTTGATGGTTTAAATGCAAAATTTTGATCTGTGTTGATATGTAAACAGAAACATGCTTATTAAGGCTTAATGTAAAATTCATGAACTTATTATAAAGCATCTTGAATAAGTTTATATTTATCCATTGCATTATATTAACATCTTAGGCTTTAAATGAATTAGCAGAAGTCTGATGTGCACAGAACATTATTGTAGAACAAGACATAATGAATTTTACTGCATAAAAATATACACTATTCTATATGTTTTTAATGTAAAATATGTAAAGGATTTTTTTTTATTTTAATGTATCCTCTTAATTTTAATGGATTTTTGATTTTAAAGTATCCAACCAAGTGGAGCAAAAACAATATTTAATATTGTAAATCTTATAAATGACATTTCAAGCAATAGGCAAATTCCTGGAACATATCTCCAGCTACTCAATTTTGAATTTTTTTTGGATTTCTCTTTTCTGTAAATTTTATTGAGAAAACCCCTGCATCAACTAGCTTTTAGAGACAAAATTTAAAGCAATTAATTCGGAGACAAAATATATATACATATGATTCTGAAACAAATTTTTCAGAAATTTATTTCATCTTATTTAAAGTATCTAAAATAGATTTTTATTTATTTATTTATTTAATTTTTTTTTTTGAAGCAAAGCAGTCGATATTCGTACTTTTATGTTTTAAAGTAAAATATGTTTGACAAGTAACAAGAATTACTTTAAAACAAGCTGACCTGAATGAGGTCTCAGGTCAGTCATATACTTTGTAACAGCAGCTGCAAAATTATTTGTTATAAATCATTATTTTAAGTGCCAGTATTATTAATATCTTTTTTATTTTTTATTTTACAATGAAGTAGTAAATAGATTTACAAAATAAATGTATAAAAACTAGAAAAACTCTGTACTCAAAGATGTTGCTTATTAACATTGAAGGTGAATATCTTGTGTAAGAGAAAAATGTTGAAACAGGAATTGATTTTTTTTCAGCAGTTAGATGCACTTAAAATATATTATACAGTGTTGAATAATAAATATTCTATTTAAAGAAATTCGTTGATTTCGGGAAATTTATGCATATTGAATTCATACTTAAAGCAGTCTGGGCAATGCCTTAGCCAATTGTCTCAGAAATTTTTTTTCTTATCTTTTCACATCAGATGTAAGAGAAGCAATGTTAGATTTTCATAATAGAAATAGAGTGAAACATTGTTATATAGAAAAGCTGTTTTCGAACTTTAAGATTATTTGAAGTATACAGAAATTTTTGCAATAATGGAAATGAAAGCACAAAAGAGGGAGATGAGAGTAGTAAACAGGGGTTTATGGTAGGCAGCAGAGTTGAGTTGTTTCCCCTACTATCCGTTCCTCCCCCCTCTGAGTTGAGTTGTTTTCCTCCTGTATTCCCCTTGAGATGAGTTGTTTACATCCTGCATCTGCCTTACGTCATCCAGGAGTTGAGTTGTAATGTGTTGATGTGAACAGAAGGTGAGTGACGTCATCCAAGTGTCCAGCCTAGAAAGTTTCAAAGTTCCTTAATTTCAATTAGATCAATTATTAGTAATCTTAATTATAACTAATTACTATTTTTTAATTCGATTAAACTAATGAACTTATTTTAAATGAACTTGCGCGATTTTCGAGGCGAGAACTTGGCAAAATTTCGCTTACCCACAGTCAGATTCGATCCCAGGTCCATCGACTCCGAAAACGGGAACGCAGACCACTATACCACGTGGGATTCCGTTAAACAAAGTAAAATATTTGAATATTACGTCACGTATTTCAAGTGCTACCATCTATTGGTGAAATTTGCAACAAGTGTTTAAAAAGACTTACAGATGAGTTGTTTGTTGCTGTCGAACTGAAATGAAGCTACGGATTCATAGGAAGAGAAGTTTGTGACGTCATATTTGGGAACTTAGGCATTTCTTAGTGGCAACAGATATGTGATCATGTTTGAGCAGGAAAGGGCAGGTGGTATGACGTCACTGAGAGTTGAGGTGTTATTGGTTTTGAAAATGGGGCTGAGTTGTTTACCTTCTACTTGCTGACTGTTTCTAATATTCTGATTGACTGATATAGAGAACTGAAAAGAGTTCACTACAGTGCACCTGGTTTATAAGGGGCTATCTCAGGGCAGCACCATTTACCTTCACCTTTGATGTAGCGTGTATTTTTTTTTCTTGTTTACTGTGCTAATTCCTGCTTATTTTTGGATATGTCTTCTACCAAGTGACCTGTTAGCGAGGTAAGTTATTCTTTTCCAGAGAAATTTTCTTTTTATTTTAAATAGCTGTTTCATAACATTTTATGTTTATGTAGCATTTAAAATTGCATTTCACATATAGGATTTAGAAAAATTAAGCGAGGGTTAGTCTTAGGATAAACGTGTAGCGTGAATATTTCGAAAAAAGATGTAACATGCTGTTCACTTTTAGTTTGCTAAACTGTGCGAGAATTCTTTCAATTTTCTTCCAATGAGTTTGTCCAAACTGCCGGGTTGCTTTGGACTAAAGGAACTGAAAAAAAAGGCTTTTCCACATCTTTTCAATAGAAGGGAAAATCAAACGTATATTGGTCCCATTCCTGACATCGTATTTTATAGCCCAGATACAATGTCTGGAGCAATGCGAGATGAGTTTTAAAATGGCATAGGATGCAGGAAGGGGTAGAATTTGATTTTCAAAAGGAAATGCTCTCTTCTTGCAAGTAAGTATTGTTTCAACAAGTATTATTTGGCTTTTTTAAGTACATTAAAATATACAATTTTTTAAAAATTGTAGATCAGATGTAGATATACTCAGAAAGTGTTGTCTGGAGTTCAGGAAGCAGTTTCTTGAAATTGCAGACGTGAACCCATTTTGGTAATTATTTTTAAATAATCGTCTGTTTTATTGAATTGACTTGTTTTGAAATATAAAGCTTGAAATCGTTTTTTTCAGTTACGTGACCAGTACATGGATACATCAACAGCACCAATTACAGTCCTGATGCTATACACTGGCTGTATTTCATTGCAACCAAGGAAAATCTTGAAATTCAGCATCTATCAAATTCATGTAAGGTTCTTTATTCAAATACATTTTGTACATAGTCTGAAGTATTCATTTCCTCGGCTTATGTTAGAATATATCAATAAAACGAATTCTTCTTATTCCAGGGCTGTTTTTGCCATGGCTGCCCTGAATGTTTCGAAGGAAGCACTTTGAATTCCTTATCTGGCGTTAGTATGAGGGCTGTTTGAAAGAACAAATGAATCAACTGCCAGATTAAGGAATCAAGGCTATAATCATCGAAGAATGGGATCATGTCTTTAAAAGATCAAATGATGACTTGGAATTGCATGAATTTCTTCTAGGTCATAAATTACAAGACCGACTTGGACCAAGATATGCCTTCTACGGTGGTAGGACAAATGCAGTGAAATTGTTCCATGAAGGGACAATTAAATATGTTGAATTGACTTGACTTCACTGTATCCGTGGGTAAGTAAATTGGAGAAGTTTTTATGCGTATGTTTTGTATATTTTTGTATAAATGTATTCTCTTCCTAAATATAACTTTTCCCTTTAGGTTAATAAGTATTGTCTTTATCCCGTGGGACATCCTGAAATCATAACCGAAAATTTCCGGAGTATTAACGATTACTTCGGAATTGTAAAATGCCGTGTCTTACCTCCACGAAGATTCTATCTGCCTGTTCTCCTTGTCAGATGTAATGGAAAACTTCTGTTTCCGCTCTGCCTTTGCTGTGCTGAAAGCTTAAAGCAAAGCTCTTGTCATCACAGCGACGAAGAAAGAACATGTGTGACAGAGGAAGTGAAACTAGCCGTTGAGAAAGTCTATTTAATCTCAAAAGTAAGTATCATTTTCTCAACATTTGTTTGCATATTATCTGCATAAATATTTTTGGGTTACTGATATATATATTTCAGATATGAGGTGCATCACTTCCAGGAGAAATCCGAACGTCTCTTCTAGTCCTACATGGATCTTTTTCTAAAGATTAAGCAGGAAATTAGTGGATATCCTTCCGATTGCACAACTGCTGAAGAAAGGACTTCCTATATTCAACAGTACTTCGAGAAGGAAGGTGTTCTACTGAATCCTGCTGAAATAAAAAAAAAAATCCAGGGAGACGGCAAATTGCCAAATTTGCATTGAATAGCTTTTGGGAGGTAAAGTATTCTATTTTTTAATAAACTATTGTATTTGTGTAATTGGCTAATCATTTTTTTTTCTTCTAGGTGGGGAATGAACATCAATAAATGCCATCTAATGTCGATAGCTTACTTGCATTTAATAAGATGTTAGCTGATCCTACAAAAAATGTAAGCCGTTTTATTCCTCTGTAATCAAATTCAACTAGAATATCTAATTTATCATTACATCTTTTTTCAGTGTGAGCATTTGTAAAGCTGAATATTGATCTCGTGTTTTTCCTTTTTCGTAGGTTAAGGACGTCTACTTACCAACACCAGAATTAGCGGCTAAGAATTCATTCCTCACGACACTGGCACCAATATTTTCTTGGCGGCTTTTTCTACAGCTTGGGCTCGGCTGAAACTCTAGAGATGGATAAGCTTGGAGAAGCTTTTCTATATCATGATACAGACAGTATCATCTACGCTAGTAGTGGTGACAATGACCCTCCACTCGGAAATTTTCCGGGAGATTTCAGACGAGTTGGACGGTGATGTAATCAATACATTCATCTCTGGTAAATATGATTTAAATTTTTTTCGATTGTTCTATAATGCATAAAATGCTTCTTATAAAAATTACTTTCATCTAACACTGTTTTTATAGGAGGGCCCAAGAATTATGCGTATGAAACTTCGAGTGGCAAGACATTCGGCGAAGTTCGGGGTTTTACCTTGAACTTTAAAAATAGTTTGGCATTGAATTTTCATTCGATCAAGCATATTGTATGCAGCTTGGACAGAAAGGACAGCATACTGTTAGATGATGCCGCCAAGATAACGAGAGACGCGAAAAGAAGAAAAGTCTTCAACGAGAAGCAGAATAAACTATACAGGATGGTGTACAAGAGGGTTGTAAAAAATCTTTCAACCATACCCTATGGATTTTAAAGCAAGTACAAGATATATCATAATTAAGATTGAGTAAGAGCGAGTTCATCTTACTGTTTTTAAAATTTAATTGCAACTTAATATGAAATTTATGAACTGATATTTTTGTATGAAATATACTTTTCCCCATTACAGACTGAATTTTGATTTTTACATGTATTTAAAACTCTTATAACTTTAACATTATTTACACATAATCTTATACATTTTACATATTTTTTCCAGACTGAAGACAGTTTAAGACTATGCAATATCGATCTTGTGATTCCTTGTATATTTTAAAAATTGTAAATAAAAACTTATTGTAATTTTTATATTTATTGTAAATAAAGAGACTTATAGTTATTCATATATTTTTATTGTGGAAAAATTCATTGTAATTGGTATTTTTATTGTGCATGAAGATACATCAATATGTAATCCATTTATTTCGTCTTGCATACACATGTTTAGTTGATTTAGGGTTTCCCAAAACATTATCTTTAAAAACTTTCTGGTTGACAATCTAAGTAGGAGGCATGTTCATCTCCTTTATGGCTGCTTGAAATTTCTGGAATCCTTTTGGCGACTTCTTTCTGTCCCGAAGTGTCTGTGAATAAATTCACGATGCTAGTTCTTGGTATCTAGTTCTTGGCCCTTGTAAACAATTTCTCCTTCAGGAGTCCACGATAATGTTGAATGCTTAGCTTTTAAGAAATCTAAAATATTCTTGGCAGTATTCAAATACTTAACAGGGGTAGACTGTAAAATTCGAGTTGTAATGGTAGCTTTTATTTCTGGAATAGCTTCTGGTTCTTGATTTTTCAGGTTCTTTCTTTTCCTGTTGAAGTTACATTCACATTTTAGAAGAATTTGTAAATATTGGTTTACCTTCTCACTTTCTGGCAGATCCTTCTTTTTAAGAATATTTTGCATTTTAGTGTAAATCGGATAAATGATCTACAAATTCTGCCCGATCTTCGGGTATTAATACCATTTTCTTAGTGTAATCCATTGATGAGGGAACTAATCGCAGATACAGCAGCAGATAGCAAAAATGATAAAAACCCTTCACCACGTTGAATGAGAAGTTGTCTCTTCTTATATAGGGGTATCTTCCTGTCCGAAAGTTTCCTTAAGCTGACTTTAAAAGGAATGAGTTTATTCTTTTGTTTCTTAATTAGAGGTGCATTTCCTTGAAGCACATTCACAGAGTTTTAATAATATTATTTGGACATGTTTTAAAAACTGAACTCTTCGATTTAGTTTTACAAATAGTTTTCAAGTATTCTAGCTGCTGCCTCATACACATATTGATAACTATTCTGATCAAAAACTGTTCAGCAAAAGGATTTTATAGTTTCCAAATATTTGGCAAATACCTTAGCTTTGTAGGTATTTGCCAAATGAATGTGCAATGATGAAAGCTTTTTCAATGCATGTAGGGGCACAACAAATCGAAAGTTGGTAAATCTCTTATTTTTGGGCATTCAAAATCATCAAGATTTAATATTTCGCGCCCGTTCAAAAATTCTAGAAATTTCCTTTTCAAGTCCTTTTACGTAAATATAGGAAAATGTTTCGAAAATGACTCAGCACACAGCGAAAGGTATCGTAAGGTAATTCACCATTCCATTCGATTAGATGAGGGAACTTAGTAATCCAAGAGTAAGTACTTTGTTTCTTACGATCCAACCTTTTGAAAGAATGAGGCGATTTAAAAAAGCCATCGTCCGCAGAAAGTATCGTCATTCACAGCACACACTGCCATCTCTTTGACGATAAAACGCCCCGGAAATACCTGAAATCCTTCAAAATCTAAGACTGTTGATGCCATGGTGTTTCCGTAACGAAATGACTAACGAGGCTGATATACAAAATATTTTCTCCCGGAAAAAGTCCAGTGCGCAGGCTCAATGAATCATCTGTTTGAGGCGTGAGATCAACAAGTAGATAGCTAAATGCTTTTGAGGTAGCGTCTTCGTATACTTCTCGAAAAAATTTCACATTATTTGGGTAAAGCTCGCGACCTAAATGCATGATTTGGGAACGATCGCTGGGATTTTTAAATAAAAACGTGTAATGTGCATTCAATGAAATATCTCGTCTTTCTTTACCTTTGTGAAATATATTTTGAACTATAAAAATGATAGTTAAATTACGATGAAGGCTTCCTTTAGTGAAAGTTTGCATAATTTATTGTCACTGGAAAGTTCTGCCATTAGATCATCGATCACAATTACAGCATTCGAAATACTATTGATATTAGAAGGCAGTCCTTCGTGAAATTCCACATTCTTCATTTCTTTGTAAAGGCTTTGATAAGCTCCATAGCACCAAATTAATTTAGAGGGGAAAGGATATATCATCTTAAAATCGATTAATTTCTTCACTAAATGTGTTTTCCCTCAACCTGTTGCTCCACCTACAAGAACGGTGCACGGGTGACGCAGATGTAATGCATTCATGATTACTAACTGAAAATTTCGTGAGTGGTTGTATTTATACCAAAAAAAGAACTAAATAGCTTTCAATAAATTTATTTACTGTCTAAAAATCATTCTTACACCATATCTTTTTTTCACAAATTGGTACATTCGAAAATCATTTTTCTGACAATGAGATAAATTGTTTACAATGGAATACAAAGACTGTCCTTGACATCGTTTTAAAATAAAATCAATACAATAGGCTCCACAAACATTAGACGTAAGACTTTGCATCGGTGTCGAATTCCATACCGCAGAGGAATAACGAGACACGAAATCGTGAAACAGTCGACCATAAAATGCTGGTGGCTTACCATAGGAATCAAAAAATTCAACATTATCCGCTTCATAGTAAAAGGCTAACCAGTGTGATCCAGGCTCAGATGATATGTCGGTATTCACAACAATAGCAGACCTTTCTTTCAAGATCGGAATTGTGTCGGATGCAAATACACCACGGAAAAAGGGGGAAGTATAAGGGTCTCTTGATAAAATGTATTGTATCTGATTTCCATTCATTTTCAATTTCCAAAGTCATATAAAATATTCCTCGATTTATTTATTTCTATTACGTTATCGAAATCGGCGTAAATTAACACACAGATGGTTGGTAAAATCGCCTTTGAAAATTTAATTTCCTATTTCAAATTGCTATGTTTAATGAGATTTAAATGATCACCATTACAAAGGTCCGGTGATAAATTGAACGCAAACAGTGTATTTCCCTTTATATAATCTTCTCTTGACAGAAATAATCCTTGGTCTTGTCCGAATTTATCAGTTCCAGAAAACAAGCTATTATAACCTCTGATATAATTATTTTTTTATAAAAATTCAACTCGAAAGGGTTATGTGGGACTGGCTGGCCATCTACATAAATTCATGTCAAAAGGCTTGAAAGCGAAAGGAGATTTTTTTTAAATGTTCCATGAAAAGCGTCATTTTTCACACATCCTATAATGAGTCTTTTGGGGATCTGCCCTACGAAAATATTATCTTGCACCATTGACATACTTCCCTGAGGAATAGAATATACTTTGCAAAGTACTCTATTAATAGGATATTTTGCTGTTTCCTTCTCTAAAGCTTTGACGTGTCCTAAAATAACACCTGGACTGACACGAACTTTTCGAACTAACAAATTGATTTTTTCCAAAACAACTTTGTATCCTTCATCTTCTTGCAAGCAGAACTCAGGTTTACTTCGAATCAATTTAATTTTCACATCCACCAAGTTCAATAATAGTCTTTCTTGATGAAACAGATCACTATGTAATCCTCCGATCATATCCACTGTTGTACTCGATTTAAAAAATTTTGATCGTTTTTCCAATCCGTCGTCATTATCACTGTAAAATATTTCAGATGTAAGCTGAGAAGTCTTACTGTCGTAGCCATGATTCAACAACGTCTCAATATAAGATCGATAAGAATATGTATTGCTAGAATTAAACACAAGGCGATCGTTTAAGGAAACGTCTACTTGACTGAAGATTGAATGAAGAAATAAATTAACAGGGCCAATATCAATTTTTGTTGATGTAGATGAAGATGACGATGTTGATGTAGATAAGCCATTCGAATCAGTCTTAGTTTCTTTTAGAATAGGTGAACCATCTGCTTTCAAAATTTTTGCTTTTACATAAAGTTGGGTTTGACTCAAATCGAGATGCTCTTCGCCGCTTCCAGAAATGTGAAATTCAACAGGTCCTAAATCGAATACATTAGACAAGGGATGAAATTCAACCCACTGACCATTTTCTACGGCTGTTTGAATCGGAGGTAAGTGAAAAAGTTCCAGTTCTGATTTGACACATTCTGGGGATCCTTTCAAAATGTAAGCCATTACGAATCAAAGATGTCTCGACCTCTTCTCTTTTGTACCTTTGATGAAATGATTTTTTTCTGTTGTTTTCTCTTCCTTTTATGTTTTCCCTTTCCTATCATTGACTGTAATTGACCAATAGCTTTACGAGCCAAGTTTTTTTCAGCTTCTTTACTTCTTTTTTTAGCAGCGATTTTGATATCTTCCCCAGAAACAACATCATTAATTACATTCGTTCCTGAGACTAGAGCTTCTTTTCCAATTGCGTTTCCTCCTTTCACTAGAAATGGTAATGCTGCTCGAAACCAACGGCGAAATATTCCACCTAATCCATATCCTTTTTGAAAAGACACTCCTTCGTAATATGGAATTCCAGAACCTTTGTGATTCGAATAATGTTCCTGGAATTTCGTTGGGCAACAAGCATACGGAACTTTTTTAATACAACTCATCTTTCATATCAAAATATTGAAATTAATGCTTACACTAAGAAGTCCTGGCTATTTATAGGATCTGTCGCATTCGAAAATGCAAAATAATAATCACTTTCCCCCCTTTCAAATGGAACCAAAGAACCTGAATTAAGACGAAGTTCCATCCCTAGGGTTTGAAAGGAATGTCAATCACGGGCACATAATGTGGCCGGCCATAATGGCGCTAATAACATCTTCGTCTTTCCCGGAAATTGTCACAACTCTTAAAAGGGGTGCTTCAACATGTCCTACAACGACAGGCTGGACTATACTGGAAAAGCTGCTTGTGGATCAGCTACGAATGAGCTTTTCTCAATTCCTTCCACAGCATGAGGATAGAAACCTAAGAGATTGCACAAACCTTCTTGTAAGACAACTCTTGATTTCTTTTCTGTTTTTATTTCCCCCCGCTTGTTGTTAGTATTGAATTTAAAACTGATTCTACCTTCATGCGAAGACAACAGCATTGCTTTTAAAACATCTGAAACAGTTTCATAAGAACCGGGTGGAATTTTTCTGGTAATTAACTTTCCATCACCTAAATCAAAACCAGAGATATTGTTCTTCTCGTTTATATTATACCACGTATGTGGGTAAATTATTTCGGCTAAACCGACTTCCCATTTTCCTTCTAATAATATGGGTGTAGGAAGCTGAGTTACAAAGCTTGAAGTTTTGTCATCGGGAAAATAATATAGTGAGCTATCGGAAGGAAGTGTAAGATAAAATGACATTTTTAAAATATAATGATTAGGTATTTTAAAAGCACTACGCTATTTATAGTAATTTCACCTCACTCGCCCACGAATTGAATTCTTCTGGATAACCTAGAAATTTAACAAAATATTCCAATTTTCCATTTTTTTTCTTTTTTTAATAACTTTTTCTACAGGATAATAGCGAGAATCTTCAACCTTTTGCATTTCTTTCTCGTAAAATGTTCCTTCGATAATATTATTGTTAAAATCTTTCAGCCTATAAACAATCGGGGTTCTTGAGAGAATCTTGTAAATAGTAAATATTTCTCGAGACCAATTATTTTCGTATCCTTTCTCAAATCTCCCTTTCCACTTACTAATACGTACCGTATCGTCTACTTTAAAAGAGGAGTTTCCAAATTTCTACTGAGAATGACTGCCGTATAAATTTTGCCAAACTACTGCTTGGTTACCAATTTTACAGAAGATGGTGCCATTTTGATACTTCGGTGCCACGTATGATTATAACTAGATATTAATTTTTGAATCACATCTATGTACTTTTGTGTGTTATATTCTGTAAAATATTTCGTCAATTTTGACATCAGAGTTTTATGAAAGCGTTCGACTATGCTAGCTTTAGTTTCATTATTTGTCGTAAAAAATGTACGTTCATTTTCTTTAAATAATTTTGGGCTAATTTGTTTTTGAATTCTCATTATGTTTCAGGATAAAAACTATTTCCTGGCAAACTGCGAAAAGCCGTATCAGAGTAAAGTGGAACTGGCTAAATCGAAGGTGATGGAACCTCAATAAAAGTTCGATTTATCTAAAAATTCGAATGAAGTAAAACTGGGTCTAAGATTGAGAGCAACTAGAAATCGACAATATTTAAGCCAAACATGGTATTGAAACTTTATTTTTTTATTATTTGTCAGTTTTAATAAAAAATATATCATTAATGAATAATTAATATTTTAATAAATGAAGTAATTATAATTAAAAATGATGATTCAATAAATAAGTAATTTTAAGAAAGAGGATACAACCCTTTGAATATAACAAATTCACAATAACACAATAAACAGTACAATTTGCATCTAACTTATTCAAATTTAAAATTTTGTTCTTGATTTTTTTTATTGAATACATTGTACCTCGATTGAGTTAAGAGATTTAAAAAATTATTCACAAAATAAATAAATAAAAAGTAAAACTATTCGTAGGAATATTCACACTAGCGATCTCTTTGCACGCTCTTTCGAATTACTTAGAGGACTACCAGGTACTTTCAAGTTTACCACATTATAAAGTATTTCTCATTTGGCACTTGAAAGTGAAAAATAGTGTTTGGATTTTTTGGGGGGTATTTTCATCATTTATCACTTTAATTTCTTAAAATTTTTATTGTCTTGATTTCAAATTCCTAGAAATAATTTGAACTATATTGGATAGTTTAACATTATTTTAAAAGATAATTGAAGGAACCAAAAAAAAAAAAAAAATTGCTATTACCAAAGAATTTTAAAAATTCGAATAGCTTAAAAAAATTAAAAGCTCGAAATACTTAAGTCTTTTGTACTATATAAAAACAGAATGGGGTTAAACTGTATAAACCAATAACAAAATATGTCGTCTTAAAGATTTAACTACTTGTTAACTCAATATTTTTCAAAATTTCGGCCGTCGATAATTTATTACCCTTTATTTTGATCAAACGAGAAACACTGCAAAATGCACAATTTTAATCTTTATAATTAAAAAAAATATTTTGCTTTGTGTATGTTATATGTAGTAAAAAATTCGAAATGCTCTTCATTAGGGAAGTTGTGAGAAAGGGATATTTATTCTTCCCAAGCTGTTGCAGAAGGTTTCCTATTTATTTTTCAAAATTATGTTTCTCAAGAGTTATTGTCAAATCATTCCACTGGACGATGTTAAGATGTTGTGCAAGAGAGCTAAATATTACAGAAAAAAAAAAAAACCAAGGTCACACGCACGATGTGAAACTATTCGAAACATTCTACAGGACTGATAGTACGATCTAGAACTTCCAATTTTGACACGTAACTGTTTTTTGTGTAGTAAATAATAAATAAAGAAGAAAAAACCTTAAAACTTTTCAGGGGAAAAAATTCAAAATTTTAATTAGATTATTAAAAATTAACCGAGATTTCAACGTTTTCCCTCAATAACTTCAGTGCATATTATCGCACAATAATAATTTTACACCTCTTTAAAAGTTTTCAATGACGTTAATTTCATTTCTGTTTAATCTTGCTCTAATTATCACTAATTATTTAAAGTATATTTAAAAAAATTCTCTTCAATATTTCAATTTTATTCATTTTTTATATACTGGTTCATGGCAACGATATTAAATACATTTTTTTGCGTGCATTTTATCGTTTAAATAATTAAGAGTAATTTAAAAATATATAAACAGAAATGAATTAAGGCTAAAATATTATCACGTTCGATGTTACGGACGAAAGGTTCGAATCCCCTTCATTGTTTTTAGTATCACATGCTACATGAACTGAGATTCTATTACATTAACAGACTGGTTAAAGCATTTCTGTAATTTAATGAAATACCAATCAAAACTAAGACTTTTGCCTGTGAGATATGTATCATGCTATAATGATTTTTTTTTTTTGCTATATCAGGATAGCTTTTTGGGCATACAGACATGCATGATTTCTGCATGATAAAAGCTTAAGGAGATAAAAACCTTGAGATTTATCGAAATCTTGAGGTCGAGTATTTGGGTCATTGCAGCTCTTTCTCGTTATATACTTTCTGTATGATAAAGTAGTTACCAGCTGCAGTGATTTCTCCTAAACTTTCACACATACTCTCTAATAATTGTGCTTGTGTATTATTAATCTGCATGGCATTTACGAATAATAGTTACGAAAGAGCCTAAAAATGTGAAATCTTTGACGATGTTTTTGGCGATTAATCACTCGGATGCAGTTGATACGCAAATGCCTGGAACGTTTTTTTTTCCGCAATCGATTGAAATCAAGATTTTGCACAGAAGTGCAATTGAAGTTACAAGATCACATACTAAATTTCATTTATTTAAGTCATTGGGTTTTTGAATTTTCGTGTTTACATGCTTGTAAAAGTAAAGACCGACAAACGATCAACTATTTGATAGATATATTTCAAAAACTGCTAAATATCTACAATTAAATGCTTAAACTGTGAATCAAGCGTTTATATGCATGCAAGAGAACAGACCGACAGATGGTCACTTCTTGATGGATTTGGTTTCAAACTTGGTACATATCTGTAATTTGGATGTTAAATCTATGCATCTTTGGTAAAGCCACAAATGCCTTGCTTGGCATTGGCGAACAATATTTCAGAAACATAGATCTTTGTGAATGTAGCATTTTAACTGAATTTATCCTGCGAATTTGGACGCCGTTTTTTTAATCGATTGGAGCCAAAATTTGGCACGGAACTACAGATATAGGTACTCAAGTACCAGAGAACCGAATATGAATTTTGGATGCCTTTTTTCCAACTGATTAAAATCAAAATTTCTCATGGAACTTCAATTGGTGTCACAGGATCACGTACCGAATGGCATTGATTTAAGATACTGCATTTATGAGTAATTGTGTTATATGCATACGAACGTAGAGAACCGATAGATGGTCAACCCTTTGACAGATTTGGTTAAAAATTTGAGAAGAATTTACTTTTTATATGTGAAACCTATGTATAAATTTTTATTGATCTAGTTCTATACTACTGGTAGTTATTGAGTTCACTTGTATTTGAACATCCAGGCAAACCCCCTTTGAACGTATTTTGTCCAAAATTTGATAGGAATTTACAAATTTGATCTGAAGTCCATATACCAAATTTCATCCGTCCATCTCAAAGCATTTTGAGTTTTCTTGTTCACAGACAGACAGATATAATGCCAAAAAGGAGTTTTTAGAACTCAGGGATGTCCAAAATGAGGAGATTAATCAAAATCTCGAGTTTGAATTTCTTAACGAAATCAATACTTTCTCTTAGTATACTTGGAAAATGAGAAAGTAAAAATAGATAAAAAATAACAGGAGTTTAAAGCAAGGTTAACAATCTCGATAAAGTAATAAAAATTTCGAAGTACCCTGGTGTAGTACTTGATATCTTGAAGTGCATTGTTGATATTGAGCCAGTAATATGCAATCCATTAAGAGGTAGTATCTAGCAATGATAAATTTATAAACATGTTATGTAAGGAAGTTTTAGCTACGATTGTCGTCTCGATTCACTTTAGCAATAATTTTCCGTACTATAATGATACAAGCAAAAGTTTAATTTTACATACGGCACATTATCTACAGAGATCTGAATTATAAAGTCCTCTATAGTGTGATAAAATCTCCTGGACTCAATGTTAAAAATCGCTACACATACGGATACACACATGTTAATAAGAGTTTTTTTCCGTAGTTTATCTTATATTGTTAGATTTCAATCTATGAATGTTAAACAAAAATGTAAGAATAAGGAAGTAATTTCTTATTGACATTTACGAGACATTATTAAAAAAATTGAGGATGGATTAAATTTCCTTTCTTCTAGGAAGTCAGCTTGCTCAGAAATGATACTCATTATGTAACATCAGCTTGATAACGATTGGTCAAATGGATGATCAAAACGTTCTTTTCAATTGTGATATACTTGAGCAAATATCCTTGTTAAGTTTACATGTAAACTTCAAATTTTTTTTCAAAAGTGCTATTTCTGATAAGGTAGTTAAAATAGTTCTCTGGGCTTCCATAATGGATTGTAAAATTAAAAAAAGAGGCGAAATGAATAGAAATAGTGGAACGACAGTAATTAAGATTTGTAATTGTTTTTTAATTAATTAAGTTATGCAGTACAAGGTTCAATATAATGAGCCATTTCTTCATTCGATTGCTATTATCGACTGCTTTAGTAACTCTAAGTAACCGAGTTCATGAACTTACTGCTTTTAGATACTGATATTTTCCGTGCTTTTGCACATATGCTAATCGATTTCGACTTTGCAAAGTGACGATGAGATGAAAGATGGTGGAGGAGATATTTGTTTTTTACTAAGAAATATATTGAAATATTATACAATTTTCGAATTTAAAAAATGTCACTATTAAAAAAACAACCTAATATAAAACTCAGAAAAAAATTTCTAAAAGAGAGAGAGAGAAAAGGAATCCCCGGAGAAAGCGTTTTTTTTTTTTTTTTTCATTGCTTATCGAAATAAAATAATCTATTGCGAAATATTGCTTTTAATAAAATATTGCTTTTGCGAAATAAAATAATCTTGTTTGATAAAGGGGAAGTATGGCAGTTTCTGATGGTCAAAGTGATCCAGAGCAAACAGGTAAGTAGGTTCTGTACATGAGAAATGATTATCTTCCTGGTGGCGCCATACGGGCTGAATCTCAGACATGGGAATGAGAAGCTTCTGGTATGGTAGTTGATTCTTGCCACACTGGTGGTTACAGAAATAGTGTGGGGCCAGTTGCCTTCTACAAATGGCGGAACGTGTCTTCTACAGGAGGGGTTGTACCGTGACTGGTAATGGCACTTAGGACTCAATCCACTATGCTGTCACAGCGTTCGGTCATTCAGATTTATCCGTGTGCCTTCGGGAGTATCGTAATAGTTGTTTATAGTTACCGTCCCGGAGACTTTCGGAGACAACGGGAACGTATTTGTATTTCGCTTGGAATAAATC
Organism: Argiope aurantia; assembly: GCA_026543865.1. NCBI lineage: Eukaryota > Metazoa > Arthropoda > Arachnida > Araneae > Araneidae > Argiope > Argiope aurantia. The sequence goes on from JAPMOR010124991.1 coordinate 210,402, forward strand.
TCCAAAAGATAGCCCGACAGCAAGTACAATTTGCTGTAAACTCACATTTCAATCTATCAGTTTTTGAATAATGCTAACTGAGATTCAAATTCCTGAACCATGTTTTGCCTTAATTACTGGAGGGATAGTTTATTCGATATGTTCTTAAGAAATACATTAAAAAGGGATCAAGCAACTTACTGAAGTACAGGTTTTAATTTTGAAGTGAAGCGAAATGTTTTTAGCCTTGTATTTTGTAGAACAATTTTTAACCATTTAATTATATACGAAAAGTTGCCTATAACAGAGCCCAATTCATCCCTTCAAATTTATTTCCTGAATATTAGAAATAATATGAAATGTAAATAAAAAATAATGTAAGTAAGAAGTAATATTTTGTAATCTCTTATATTAAAAATAAATGTTTAATTTATTTTTAATATAGGCAATTTAATCACAATAACAAATCTCAACATGGAAAATTATGCATTGCTAATTTAATCATTTGGATTATTTTGACTGTGCATAACGCTTAACCCCTTCACTGTTTTTTGCTATTTTTGTTTGCGTAGTATAAAGTGTTGATGATGAAGACATTTGCGGTTTTAGAAAGTGCACATTATGAGGCTTAACAACAAAGCAAATGGACAGATTTCAACAAATTTTTAACTTATTATATGTGTCAACTTATTTTAGTTTTTTTTTTATTTTAGAAATATTGTAAAACTGTATATGTTCTTATTTATTTAAATTTTAATATAATGAAAAAAATGTGTAAAATAATGAAACCCTCGAAAAATTAAGTAATATATATATATATATATATACTTCTCTGATGATAAGAATGATTCATGCATTGATATCCCAAATTTTCTTCTGCATCGAGAAATAACATTCAACAATTTAGTATGACCTTGAGAACTCCCATACCCATTGTAATGCCAACCGTAGTTTTTAAAATTTAAAAACGATAATAATAATAAAAGAAAAAATATTTAAGATAACGATGGCACAAATAAGATTGTTAAATATTTGAAATGTCGCAGAAAATAAATTATGCGAAGACTTAACTTTATAGTAGATAAGTTTACTGATTACTTATATTGGTTCCGTTTCTCTTTTATCTGGTTAATAATGAGTCATAAGTTAAGTGTTACAATTTGTATGAGATGAAATGTTGTATAGATTCCTTTCGTATAATAAATTATTAAAAACTTTATTTTTTTATTCACTATTTTATATATTGGTGTCTCCTCTCCATATTTGTATCTGAAACCTGAAAATCCAAAAAGTGACACTGCATTTTTATAACCGTATGCTCTTGCAATATTTTAATGAAGAAACAACTTATTTCTCAATGCTTAAGATTTACGAATCTTGATTCTCCATTCCTGTAACAATAACGCAACATTACCTAAATAGAAATTCACAGCAGGTACGCACAATCTCTCTCTTTTAAGGCATCAAAATATTTGCACAACTTTTCTTCAAATGGGCTCAAAGCTTAATTAAACTCTCTGACGGAAACGTTTCTTCTTTTAAAGACGACCCTGGAGAAAAGGCCCTTTTTACCTTATTTGTGAATGACAGCCGTCATTTGCCAAGAACTTCTCAAATGCTATCGATAGCTCTTTGAGTACTACATCTTTTTCATTTCACTTTTCCTCCTGAACAGAGGGATCTTTAAAACCGGTCCCATGGTCATCTGACCTTCAACTTTACTGTTCGCCAAAAGGGAACTCTTCTGCTACCATTCGCTTAATGGCCATGTTCAAGGATCATCGGCCACTCTCTGCAGCAACGAAGAGGATTCCATAGTAGACTCATCAGATTCACCTCAACGAAACGGTGAGTTGCCTCTTTTTGTTAGTTTGTAGGGCGTTTATCTCTCAGAGCTAGTTTATTAAGATACTCTTACCGAATTTCAATAACCGGTTTACCGGCGGGCGTGTGTCAACATTTTATATATTAACGGATGCGAAAAAAAAAAAAAAAAAAAAAAAACATTATTTTCAAACTATCAGATTTAATTATTTAGTGGATTGTATTTATTTCGTTGAAATTTGAGGCGATAATGGAGGGAAAAAGAAAGAAAGAAATATAATTATTCATTGAACAGGAAGTTGCATTATTTTGTATATATTCCTAATCACAAATCAAAATGCAACTTAAATTTTAGTTCATGAAATTCACGGGATATGCGTATTTATCATAGCCGATCAAATCTCCAAATGGTGTCACAAAAATCTTCCTTCCTTTTTGAAATAAGGTTTTTAACAGTTTCTACGTTTATCTTGACAAAACCGAATATTTCATTTACAATTATAACTTCAAGTTCTACAATTATATGCCTTTCTCTTATTGCTAGATTTAAATATTGTTAAATGTTTAGTTTCAGTTAGTAGAAATATAAGAGCCCGAAGCATCGTTAGCTTTTTAGAAGTTACTTAGTACTTATTAAGATTCATTTTTCGTTCACCATTTTCTTATTCTTAATTAGAAAATAATTTTCCAGCTACTTGTAAAACTTTTCGGGATTTTCTCCTTTAATTTTTGCCTTGTGCTCAAATGCTTATTATTATTTTTTCTTTAGAAATCATTCACATTTAAATAGACAAGGGCACTGAAGTGTTTTAGTATTCGATCTGAAATAGAATTATGTTAGCATTCTTCAGAATGGTAGTAATCTATAAAAAAATTTGCATGAAAAACGTGAATTTGATAATGCATATTTGTGAAAATGCACAGACAGTAGTTGGAAATATGAGCTGCTGATTTTTCTTAAAATAGAGGTAAAAATTTGATTTTATATCCAGCTTGTCTTTTAATCTATATACTTAGCTGTTTTCTATTTCTTTCAATTGTTTTATTTCTAAGAACATAGAATTTGTAGTTTACTTTTCATAATTTGTTAGGAAGTTTGGTTTTAAAGTTCCGGTGTTGTTATAATGGAAACATTTAGTAATATCTCAAACCTTAAAAATATTTCTTCATTTTCATCCAAAAAATGTTTTGCGATCCCCTCCCCAAAAAACAATCATATGAATGAGGAATTAGTTAATGATAAATAAAAAGAAATTCAGTTTAAAAGCTAATCAACCGCTTTAAAAAAATAGAACTGCCTTTGTCACCATATTCCTTAACAATTCTTGCAGAAATATTAAAGAATTTGAAAAACGATGATGCAGTAAAACTTTTTGCTATTTCAGTATACTACTACATGACTTTAACTGATGCACAACGCATAGATTATTAAATTCTGCCGTAAATTATAAAACATTTTCTGTTAAAAATATAAAAATATATATATTCTGTTAAAAATAAAAATTTAATTTTTGGAAACATTCTTACATACAATTCCTAAGACTACAAAAATATTGTTCATTAGTTTGACAGTCTTGTTTAATATATATAACTTTTTACGATATCATTACAATATTTGTAAGCGCTTGGTTATATAAAAATATTGCTCCTTGGTTTTACAATATTGCTCAATATTGTGCGTTATCGCGATAATATTTTAGTATATCTTATCCTACTTCTGGGTACTTTGTCGATTATTTCTAGGTTGTGATATTACTTCTTATTTCAAAAGCTTATGTAGGAAATCAATTGCCGCTGTTTAAATAGTAGTAGGATCAATGAGTTTTTGTTTACCTGGTGTTACAATGTGTTCCGGAAATAACGGAATAAAACATTTTAGAACTTGTTTACGTTTTTTGATGTCAGCCTTAGAAATTACAGCATGAGAAGTCCATTGATAATGTTTTTCCGTCTACAAGTCACAATTAAATTAAAATAAGAAAATCGCAGGAATAATTTATAGAAACGTTTTAAAATTTCCGTGCATATCATCACATGGAAATTACGCATTTATTAGTGTGATGAAAAACATCTTCAAATATTTCTCTGCCTACGAAACGTAGCTCAAATTACGGGGCAAGGCGTTATTGACAATACTACTTCCAGATTTGTCAATTAATATGTTTTTATTTTTGAATAACTCATTGGTCTAAATTTCAGGCTTAATATCGCCGATATTTTGCTATGGTTGATTGATATGTTATGGTTGATTCGATATATTTTATTATAGTTTATTTAAATGGCCATTACTTATAAAATATATTTGATATAGAATCTTTCTTCTAATTGAAAGAGGTTGTTGTGATACTGGCTAAATTGTGAGTGACATGCTATTTTAAAATTTCTTCGACTTCAACACTTTTGTATTAGTTCTTTCTTAATTAGTCTGTAAAATGAAAATAAATAATTTACAAGGAAGTCAACTGGAAGAGTAAGAATAAAAAAATGCGAACTATTCATCTAGATCATTACAGATTCACTCATCGTTGTGAATATTAATTCTTAAAGGTATCAATGATATCAAGCTTTATTAGGTACCATGTATGAGACTCACGTGCCATCTGCGTAAGAAATTGGGACACGCGTATTGTTAAGGAGAAATGAGGGACTGGGATAACAGTGTTATTAACGCAGTGAATAATAGAGTCAAGTACATTCGTGGATTTCGTGAAACGGATTTGTTATGGGCAGAAATATGCACGATTGCAAAATACTCAAAGATGAGCTCTTTCGTCACATCGACTTAAAGAAAAGTATGGCTATTCCATTTCTTGCTTATGAAATGGAATATATTTTCTTATTTCATTAATTTAATTCTCAGTTCATTGAATGAACATACATTTGGAACTAAGTGAAAGGAAATAGGCTAAATCATTCTTGATTGCAAAATGCTCAAAAGTGAATCTGATTTGGCATATCAACATACAAAAAAAGCAGGACTATTCCTGTTTCTTGCTAATGGATTTAAATATATTTTCCAAATGCTCTTAATTCTAGACCCAGTCCATTGAATAAACATACATATGTATTCAGAATCATTAACAAAAATATATTTTATTACAAAATGTTCAAACCTGACTCTGATTTGGTATCCACACAAAACAGGGATCTTCAATGAAATATTTTTAATAATTTATTACTCAATTCTTTGAACAGATACAAATATTTTTAAATAAATTTTTTTTAGCAGCTTTAATTGCCAAACATGCACATGTAGCTTTTAAATCTTAGCTGTTACTGTGCATCACATTTAAACTATATACTTTTCAATACATAAATTTCTTACTTTGATTTAATCTCGATATATGCATTTATTCCAGAAAGTTGCAACATATTTCACAGTCATTATAAAACTGAATAAAGAAAGAACTAACTTTAATCAGATTTCAAAGATTTCTGTCTGGTCATATATTTATAAAGTAAATAAAAGATTTGTTATATTTTTCATCGACTTTATTATCAAAGTAATTTGTATAAAATTCGAGATGGATCGTCATTTTTATTTTTCGAGTTAGGATGCTGTAATCATCATAGAAATATTTTTCGTAAGGTTAGAGTAAATACAAATAAAAAGATAAAGAATATTGAAATTCGCCTGATTCATCCAGATTCATTTCATTTTCGTCACAAACTACATACTTCTAATTTCGTCTAATGTCTGTAATTTTTTTGGCCAATCTTGATACTGTCTTAGTTGAGATTTCGTTCTTGGGATGTCTGTATTGTGTTCTGAATATTTCATATTTTGCTCTTCTGAAGTTACTCTGGATGTTTTCTATGTACACTTCCTTTTAATCTTACTTTTATTTTTTCTTCTGAGAAATTTATATTTACAGCAAGCCAAAAAAAAAAAAAAAAAAAAAAAAAAAACTGAATGTTTTATTCTTGATCATTTCGCTTGCGTCTGCTTCATTTTATTTCGTCATTAAGAATATTTTCATAAATAAATTCTAATTGACTTTATCTTTGAACATGACATTTGATTTCATATTTTCTACTTTCCATTACTGAATCTACACTTTCCCAAAATAATACTTAATCATGTTTTATCTAATATTCAAAATAAAATTTAACTATTGGAACTTGTATTAGACGATAATTTAATATGATGCCAAAAATTTAAGATATAATTGAAATATATATAGAAATTTACGGTTTGAAAACATATACTGTTATAATACTTTATCTCAGCCAAAAAACACAAAGTCCTGAATATAAAAACATCTCTTAAACAAAATTCACATGCCTTCTTAACAAGAGTGATATTCTTAAATTTATAACAAGCGGTATTTTGAAGTAAAACATAAACGTGAAATTTTTTTATCTTGCACTGTATTGTCGTATATTTAAAAAAATGTTTTTTTTTTCGGTGGTGGTGGGGGAAGGGCAATTGCACATACAACAAAACGCATGAAATTTTAGCATAATAGCTAGAACTACTAATGATAAATGGCATTTTGTGACAACATATTACAAATACATATAACGTACAACAATTTGAGAACAGATGTAACTAACCCATACAAATGTTTGCATCAATAAAATGCTTTAATAAATTTGATATAACAGTTATGATTTGTAGTTTTCCTTTCAGAAATGTAAAAACATTTGTGTACATTTACAAGAAACATACAACTATTTGATGTCGTATTACTTTACGGCACTCGCAGCAATTGTTTTGAAATACAGTTTTTTTTTCCCGTAATGACATTAATTCCATTCTGGTTTTTCGAATCACGTGTTTTATCTTCCCGAGAAGGAAAGAAATTATTTCAATAAAAGCGTTGTAGGATCAGGAACAACGTGACCTTCTGTATAAAATGTGCAATCATGTGTTTTTATTCCACTGCTCGGATCAATTTATTAAGCTAGTTAATTTACATTTCTTTCCTCCGCTTAAAATAGCGGAGTTTTAGATTTTACTTTTGATGAGAATATTTTTTAATTTGATGCTAAGCTTTTTTTTTTTTTTTTAAATTTGCGTGATGTTTAGAAATTTAGAAAGATTTTTCAAAAACACCATACAGTGAAAGTTGGCGACTTTGAATGCATTGTAATTTAAACTCTTCGCTAATTCGAATGCTAGAATAAGCCATAAATTTACAGTTTGTGTTCGGCTAAGTCTAAGATGTCCTAACGTGATATTTATATTTAAAATCATAAAAATATAAGAAAATAATATTGTGAGGCATTGATTATGTCCTTACTTAAGATTATTTAACATTACTGAGTATGTCTTTACTGAATTATTGTATTTCCGTGAGAAATGCAGGTTGTATAAACATTTCATATTTTGTGACTACATTCATAAAAAGAAATTAGAAAAGTGATGAAATTTTAGTTTTATTATTTGACGGATATTGTAAATGAATGCTGCATAAATGACATTCTTCCAGAAAGCTCCACCTTCCAATGCGTAAAATTTCTGTAATTTCAAGAGGAAATACAAAAACCGTCTGCATACTAATGACTTCGAAAACATTTACAAATAGTGCTCTCGTTTTTTCTTCGCAAGAAAGAAATCTGTGCATGATAAACCCTCGGAATCTCAATTTTCTCCAGCTCAAATTATTATTTGTGTGTTATAAAAAATTAAGCCCTTAGAAATACTCCATATATGAATTTCTTTATTTATTACATATAAACTATTTTCTTAAGAAATTAATTAAAATTATTCATTCATTATTAATTTGTATACAGAATCATGTTACTTTCTAAAACCGATTAATATCGTCGAAAATTCGCATTTATTTTTAGTTACTTGAAGTAAAAACTGAGATTTCTAAAGCACTGTTTTCAGTGTTGCATTGTTTTGACTAGTTAAATAAGTCCTTAATCTTATCTAAGTCTCATATCCTCAGTGATTAAAGCGAATGATTTTTAAAAATCCTTCATTCATTTTCTGATTTTACTGCTATTCAAAGGATATAGGAAAAAAAATAATTGATATTTTGTTGCTTTCTTTTTTTTAAAAAATAAACTTTGAACATGTTTGTAGTGAATTGTACTGTTTAATATGACCTTTTATTTTACAATCGTTATTATTTTTAAAGTGTTTATGTTTTTAAATTTATGAATACTATCACTTTATTTATTAAAATTACTTGTAGTTTATTTATTATAGCTATTACATATTAAAAATAAATCTTTATTGCTTTTTAGCTTATAAATAAACATCTTCTTTTGTGCTCATTTTATACCCTGATTTTCTCCTTTCGAATCTGTGGATATATTGAATTTTTATTGATCTCACGTCGATATTGAATTAAATAAATTTCTTTAAATTATTAATGGGATACTTATTGATTGCAGTGCCTTAGTGCATCAGATGTACATTTTATATAATGTGAAGTCAATAAATTAAAAAAATCTAGCGAGCAAAAAGAATAAAAATAAATAAATAAATAAAATAAATAAATAAATAAAAATTAAAAAAAATGTTGAATTATTAGCAGATTAATTATATATATCAAAAATTTAACTGGATTTTAAAATTCAATTCTACTAGAAACTTAATCTAATGTTTTGATAGAGTTACTATCGGAAACTAAGACATTAAAGTTATTGCTAAATTAGATTTTTCTGCACTAAAAACCCTATTTTAAACACTTTAACGTATAATACGCATTTTATTTTCATGTCCCCAAAAGCATGCAACGTTTTGTAGCACCTTGAAAACGGAAAAAGGTTTATCTTTATAAAAAAATATCCATGCTGTTTACTTTGTTTGAAATGTTTTGATTTGGCAATTATTTATTGTCCTCTAACCTCGTTGATGTTATTTTCCGAAATATTCTTTTATGCATTTGAGGTCTCTCTTCCCCCCCTTTTTTTAAGGCGGATGTAGGAAAACACCTTAAGTCGTGAAGTGTAGTGTTTGATCTACGGAGGAAAATGCCAAATTCTTCCAGTATCAAATGGCAAAGAATTTTTCTTTTACAATAAAAGAAAGGCCTTCAACTGCCATCTCTTTAAAGGACCTCGCCTTTGGGTATATCCAGATATTTTTCTAAGAGTTGCTAAACTAGAACAGATGATTGCTTTCCAAACATTCTATGTTGCAGGATCTTGATAAAAAGTTCATTTCAAATGCATTATTTATTCGTGTCTGACTAAAATCTATGTTTCGTGATTTCTCATGCTAAATTTAGCTGCATAAATGTTTTTTTTTTAATCAGAAGATGTTGCTATTAGGGCATTTATTGCTCTTTGGATGGATAAATTTACAACTGTGCAGGATAAATTTACATTTTTTTTATTTTCCAGAAATTAGTTAGAAACTGGTTAGGTTGCAACGAATAGAATTTGTTCATTGTTTACAATTTTAAATTTAACCATTTTTCTAACGTGACTTATACGTTTGTCAATTTAACCAGTTCATTGTACTTTTTTCCATATTAAGCATACAAAAAGAAAAAATTGCAATTGCCGAAAAGTTCGACCTTGAACTATTTATGAAATGAACAAAATTTTTAGAATTACGTCAGCTTGTAAACATAATCCGGAAATGAAATGGTCTAAAAGTATGATTTCTTAAATATGATATTACACCAAAACTGTCATTTCAATCCATTTTTGGAGTAAATAAATCCACAGGAAGCCTTCTGTCTTCACGTATGGCCGCAAAGGAACTATCATTCAAAAACGAATTTTAAGTTTCACTGAGCTCCATTCTTACTTTCTGGTATACGAAGTGTCGAAAGAAAGAACTGTAATCATCGAAAAATTCGAACTCGACATTTTAAGGAATCTTTACATTTCAGAAGTCCTTCAGTTCGAAAACACACAGTTTTGGGATCATGGCTGTCTGTTTATCTGTGAACACGCTAATTCAAAAACAATTTGAGTTAGACGGATGAAATTTGTATATGGACTTTACATTAAATTTGTAGATTTCTATCAAATTTTGAGTAAAATCTATTCAGAAGAAGTCTGTATGTCCTGCTACCCGAGTTCAAGAGAATACAATAACTAAAAAACGTCAATAGTTTAATAAATAAATATTGGAATATAGATTTAGCATCTCAGTTGTAGATAAGTATCAAATTTGGTACTAAATCCATCCTCTTGACTATATACTTTCGCATGTACATAAATGCTATAACTCAAAAATGGTATGAGTTGAATAAAGGAAATTTGGTATGTGATCTTGTGATTGCAATTGTAGTTCTGTGTCGAATTTTGATTTCAATCGGTCAGAAAAAAAAGTGTCCAAAATACATATTCGAGTTTTTGATATTTGGGTACAAACCGCATATTAGCAATTCATCTCTAATAAATTGCCAAAGATTCCATTCAATAAACACTCCAGATGCACGCCAAAGATCGATATTTCGTATCTATTATTCTTTAAACCCATGCAATCAATACACAAATACTGTTTTTTTTTTTTTTACTCTATTATGAAGCACACAATTCCCATGTATGCGAAATGGGTCTCAAAATCTGAGCACACGTGGCATTCACGGCTTTGCAAAGTGCAGGTGGATGGTGGTACGATATATCTTTATTAGAGAGTACGAGAAAGTCTTGTGAAGACAACCTTCTCTTATTGAAATCCTGCTTGTTTGAGAATACAAAAACGAAGCGAACCAGTCTGACGAAAATGGCACGTGTTTTTTTTTTCACTATATTAGAAGCACGAAACATGTCGTATTATTATATATAAGAGAAATTTGTTAAAACATTCCCGTTGGTTTGATTTTGGGTTTCATTTCATTTTCATGTTCATTTGAATTTTAAATTTTTGATGATTTATTCTGAAAATAAAAGATTATTTAATGTCTAATCATTATTTTCAATGTAGGAGTGCTTAATACTAATGAAGTTTTAAGTAATAAATTAAAATATATTCTTATACTTTTCGGCTATTACATTCAAATGCAAACTTTTTAACACGGTATAAGTTGTTGTGTTCTATATACGAAAGCCAGCGTTATTTTTTCAAAACTTTATTTTTAATTACTGTTTTGTGCAAGTATCATTAGACAATAGATCTCTTTAAAAGACAACTACCATTTTTTTCTTCATTTTTTTTGTATATACAGATTTGAGCTAAATGCATAGAATTTTTTATAATAATATTTCTTAAGGTCTGTTATAATCTTGGCAAGATTATAACAATCTTTAATCATAGGGCTTATTAAAAACAGTTTCATGTAGCAGCTTCCAAACTGGTTAGTTTAAAAGATAAATATTATGAAGCTACTGTCTACAAGTAATTACAATAAAGAGTGTTATGAATCAGTGAGTAATTTCTCAAACAAGAAGGGATATTTCAAGGAATAGTGCAACTCTTTTTTTGGACTATAAAATTCTAATTTAGGGGAAGTAAACCATGATGGAAATAGTGTAATAGCAAAATATATACTTCTGTTAAATTTTATTTAATTAGTGAACTCAACTAAATCTGTTAATGGATTTATTCTGCAATCAATATGAGAATTTTCACCTCCATTTTACTGCCTCGTGGAATAACGAATATAATATATTCGTTATTCTACGTAGAAAATAATTGCTTCCTAGAATATTGAAGAAAGTGAAGTATGCATTTTGGATTTTATATTGACAAATTAAATACAGTATTTGACGCAGATCTAGAATTTTGAAGACGAGACCATGTAGCTATTTCTATATGTTAAAACGTCGGTGAAATACTTCCTTTTTTTCATAAGGTCATTGTGATCTGATGGTAGATCAGGTTTAAGGATTGAAGATTTGAGCAAAGAAAGAATAAAGAAGGATTGCGTAAAGATTACGATAATGTTGCCTGTCAATAAAGCCTTGATATCTGATCACACATTATAACGAACTCGAATCATTACCGTAATGTATGCAGGAATTAATTAACATCTTTTTTTATAGTTAAAATTCCTTATAGCATTTATGAAATGCTTCATTTACTTTATAAAGTCCTTTGTTCTTGTGCTAAGTGTGATTTCAAGATCGCAGATCCAAGTAAGAAAAGAAAATTAAAAAGTTATTTATGAACATTTCAGTAATGTAGTCAGTTTGTAAAGCCAACGTCCTCAGATCTCACATTTGATCACTCCTTTTAGCGATTCCGAGTCATTATCGAAATATATGTTGGAATAAATTCTCACTTTTCTTAATAATTAAAATTCCTATATCATTGGCGAAACATTTCGATTCCTTCATAATGCCATTATTGCCCGATGATAGAGATTAGACTTCCGGATTGCTGGATTACAGGTTCGAAACCCGAAGTTCCCGAACCATGCATGGGAATTTGATATTCATCAAGTCTGCATCAAGGTTAAGTGACCTTACGTTGATATGACATGATTGTTTATGGAGAGGGTGTTAAATTAAGTGACATCATCATGGATTTTCTGGGTTTGAAATTACTCGTTGCATTCCATTATGGATCTTATGCAATATAGAAATTGGATATTAATTAATAAACTAGAACTTGAGTTTCGTTATTGCACAGCTCTCCTTTCTTCCGATGATATCAAAACTGACTATATTAAAAATATCGTATTACATTAAAAAATTAAACCATGTTACCGTTTAAAAATAATTGCAAACGCACGTACAATTCAATAACATTTATTACTTCTATTTTTTTTTAGATAACTCGTTGAATGTTCCTAAGATGGCAAGCCTCGTGATAGAGAGAACGAAGTTCATGCCTTTGCTGATGGCTTTAAGTATACTATTAGGAGTTACTTTGCCATATATTTTTACGATAGTTAAGGATAAATTACGGATGTTTCTTCCATATATTAGGTAAGTATTTATTTTACTGAATTATCAAACGGGTTGGACTTTTTTCAGTTAAAATTCAAAATGACGAATGCGATTGTATTCCTTCAACTGAGTAAGGAGATAAAAACTTACTGAAATTTTATTATTTAAAAACTACAGTACTATCAGTGCAATTAATTCATGTGAATTTGAGTATGAAGTAAACCATATCAATTTAATTTTAGAATCCTTTGCCAGGACCCCCACCCCAAAACAGACTTGATGTTATAGCCTAGCGTAAATATGCACATCGATGTCATTCGCTCTTAAGTTTCGTTTATCTGAAGTGAATTGATCATTTTGATATCTAGTCTTATTTTAGATTATATAGATGACAACTGAACCTGTCTCATTGGCAAAAATAATAACACATTTAGCAGATCAATAAAAATCATAATGTTTCACTTGACTGTAGTCACGTTAAATTTCGCATCTTGAATGTGTTTATATCTTATTTTATTTTATCTTTTGATATGCAGTCACAGATCATCACTTTGAATTTTTTCTCCTTATTAAACAAATGATACGAGATTATTCATTGAGATACTACAAAATTTTTATTTATTAGACTCTAGAAGAAATTAGAGCTTATCAACATATCTCTAAAATAACACATTTATTTAAGTAACATAGTTATATTATATGTTTTTTGTATACTGTATTCTTTTTGAAAGATTTTTCTGTATTCTTTTTGAAAGAAGTTCAAAATGAGTGTTTAAAACTGAATTTGTCATATATGAATAGCATAGGACCCGGTATTTTAGCACCTTGAAAGCAGATTGTGACTGGATGCAAGTGGAAGCGTATCAGAAAATGAGAATCGTACAGAATGTAATATCTCAGCTATATCAGTTCCAAAAAGATGGAATTGTAAAAAGATTCTTCAATGCATGGCGTTCCTTAGCTACAAATTCATAAGATGATAAATGTTTGAGTATAACTACTAAAAGAAACAAGCAAGTACCGCAGCAGACCTGCTCCGATAACTGTCAGGCATTAGTCCGTAACTAAACAGTACACACAACACCGCTCATGCCCCTCAGCTATAACCTATTGGTTATGTAAACAATGTAATGAGCATAAAGCGGGAGAGACATCGAAAGACTCCCCTGTTTTATCCATCGCTGTGACCATCACCTAAATTGTTCGGTGTCTAGCCGAAAGCAATGAACTGGTTGGAATTCAAATGGGAAATGGCTTTGGCTTATTAAGCAAACATAACCAATAGGTTAATCTACATAAACAGACTTACAGTTTATTTGCGATTACAAAATTTAGGAAAAATAATAGTAATAAAATAAACAAAAAAAAAGCTGCTAGAAATGAGGACAGAAATAATATTAATAATAATAACAAAGAACAGGACAAAAAAAATTTAAAAAAAATACAAATACAAATACAAATAAATGTTATGAACAAACACGAAAATGACAGAAAATAAATATATATGTGTATATTACTACTCTTGGGAATAGTGTCCTTTAAATCTAAACAGATTTGATTTTCTTCGAGATGAATCATTCTCTGAATTTTCATCCTGGATCCTTGGGAAGAGGCAACACTACGAAATCACACTTGTTCTAGTTCAGATGTTGGCTTGGTCAAGTGGAAAGAAGAAGTCAGAATACATTCTGTTGCGTAGTGGATCGGAGTGGCATCAAGATTTCCGCAAGGGCCGAATGCATTTGGGATCAGATAAGTCAATATACCCCCAGTTCTATAAAATGTGTTTCACTCACGGTGGTTCACTGCCATAGCTGGTTAGATGCAAGTTGAATTTGGTTTCTTGACTCATGCCGTATATTCATGTGGAACACAAGGGACAGCCAAGAAAATGTCATTGAACATCACCTCTAAGTGGAGGTTGGACTGTTAGTTTGGGGGATGCTGGGTTCTCGAACAATTCAGTGCCGAACCATGACATGTAAATATTTTTGGAATACCATTCTGAAACAGCATGTTTGTTTGGTCTGCTCGGATGTGCTTTGTGCTTTGGTTTGTTTTTGTGGATAACAACGCTCGTACTCACCATGCAACAATGCCGAAAGAATGCCTTGAAGAAAAGGATGCGATGCCACTAATTTGGAGTGAATACTTTCTTCTCTCATTTTTATTCTACTGAGCATGTATAGAATATTTTCAGTCAATCAATTGCAGCAGTTTATCCACCCCATGTCTGTTCCAAAATTTCAGTATCATTGATTCAAGAGTTGGATCGCCTTCTAGAAATACAACTGGATGATTCAGTGCTTAACATGCAGTACAGATTGTCTTGCAGAACTCGGAAGCCAATTAATCTTCATAAAATCCACATCTGTTAAGATTTTGTACATGAGGAATGTATTCTTTCTTAATCCAAGGAACATTTTCCTTATTATATTAAATACTGTGGAATAAGTACCGCATTCGTTTTATATACTGTCTTTGTATTTAAAAGATTTTGATAAATTATTTTTGTAGTTTTCATCTTAACTCCAACAACTTTTGATTATCCTTTATTTACGGTCATGGATATAAAGTTATTTCTTTATTAACACTCATTAAACAATGGAAAATATCAAATCATCAATAGACTACATTTCATAGATTTTATATATATATATATGTGTATATATATAAGAATATGGTAATTAATTAGATCATGAGGATCATATAAAAAATTTACTTGGTATTTAATGTTTTGCTAAAACAGCAGCAGATGTTTTGCTAACAAAAAATAATACATCTGTTATTGCTTGTTTAGAATTCATTTTAAGGTTTTTGTATATATCTCTAAGAGTTGCAGCTACAATAAAGAAAATTATTATCTGTTATTGGCAAGTTATCAACATAACAAACTTTAAACCTTACACTAAATTTAATTGTTTATTGAATTTAATAATCCATATTTTTACATAATTAACATAAATTTTTATAAATTATTTATATATGTTAGTATTAGTTTTCAAAGATTTACGACTGATGCTGGCAAAATATATTTAAAATTAGTATGTATATTTTTTTGACTTGTTTACATAAAAATCTTTTAAATGTAAAATTTAAAAATAGTCTGTAATTAATCAATTATTAAAAAGTATGTTAGAATTAACATACAACGTCAATTTTATTTTCAGTCATGCTGCAGCTTTCCCGCCTCAGTCAGCTTTCATTAGTATCTTCACAGCCATTGGTACATTTTTTGGTACGTTCTTTATTCTTTATTTATTCGTTTATTGGTAAAAAAAATGTTGTACATCATGTGTATTAATGCATGACAGAGGCCTTGTTTGCTTTTAAAACTAAAATAACTTTGGAATCTTTTGATTCTTACATTTAAGAACTGAATTAAGAAATGTCTCTTAAATTCAGTTTCAGTAGAATTTATTTAACTCGAAATTGGCAGAACCATTATAAAAATTCTATTTACTGAAAAATAGGAATTCAGAAAATTTGTGTAAAAAAGGAATACATGGAAAGAAAAAGACAACATTTAAACTTAAAATGTCAACGATATTTATTTTTAATATTTAACTATTAATAAATAATAGAAACTTCATAAACTAGTAGTAAGAAATATATTTTTTTAAATAATAACTTTTAAAAATTTATAATTTTATTAAATAAGTAATTTTTTGTTAAACAACCGAAGCTCTTTTCACTTGTAATACAACAAATGTTTAATAAAGCTTTAAAATAAACAGTGCAATTCACATTTAACGTGTTCAAAATGATGAGAAATCTGTTTTACTTTTTTATTAAAAGTCTGGCATTAAATTCCTCTAGCGTATAAAAGCCTGAACAAGAGTAATACTTGCGATCACTAAGGAACCATATATAGGCGTATTTAACTAATGAAAAAACGATAAAAGAATCACGCTTCAATTATAATTAGTGAATTAAAAATGAATTCAAATTATAGATTATACTTTAACATCATGTTAATAAGAAATACAAGGGGGAAAAAATTGCTGAGTTTCTCTACATAGTATCGTTTTTTGGCATATCTGAAATCGCATCGGTTTGTCCTTGAAACAAAGTACTGCGAATTACTAAAATTGCAAGTTTCATCTTGTTTTTCCATTTTTGCTACAATGCGTCAAAATGGAAAATTCAACTTCAAATGCAACTTAAGCCAGGAGTCAATATGATACAAGAAAATGTCACATTTGTTTGAACAGTTTAATTACAAAATAATCATCAATTTTTAACTCGCTATATTTCAAAAAGTAACAAAACTATAGAAATATACACTATTTCATAAAATTCGGGGCATTTAATTTTTTAAAAGTGACAAAAACTGTGTAAGTATTCTTTCCATTATGCAACTTACATCTCTACGGTATTACAATTCCTTTCTGATATGGAACATACCTTTGTCAATGTTCATCACTTTGTAGATACTGCGGTTTCAGGAACCATTCAACGTAGTTATCAATGATAGCATGTAAACAGTGTATTTAAAGAAACCTTTAGGAAGAAATCGCAAAATTTAAGGTCTGGAGACTTTCGGTGAAGACTAAAAACAATTTATATTGCCTGCACTAGATTAGTCAATTTAGCATTTCTTGATGTAGTAAGTCTCATCTTTCATTTTATTGCGTAAAGTGAGAATCCTTCTTTCTTTGATTAGCTTAAAACTTTGATTAAATATTTTTAAAGTTATATCATTTCAGTATTCAATGATTGTTGTGTAATTTTCCTGTATATGTAGATATTTACGTCTTTCCCACTTAAGCTGATGCACCGTTTATAAGGTTTCTCATTCATCACAGTCCTAATTTGCTCATAACCATTGAAATGATAAGACACTTGTGTGCTAAAATTATTTCGCTAAAGTTACAAACTTTTGGTTAGCCGTCGTTCCCATATCATTTTAAAATTTTCTGCTTCAGTCATTGTTCCTCCATTTTTATTAAAAGAGGAGCTTTTCCCTTATTTCATGATTCTATAAACGATGCAATTTCTGGTTTTAATTTAAGAGCAGATGGTGAAGAACGTGAAGAAATTATTCCATCTTCCTTTAAAGACACATTCGAATCCACCGAAAAAAGCACTTTGTTTACCAAAACACATTGAAACTTGTGACAGTAGTCTACACAAAACTTTCTCGCATACTCTCTGAAAAGGTATTATCCCTTTCCCACCTCATAAAATTGTGGACCTTGGGAAGGTCGTGGATGTCTTGGCTGACATTGGCGAACTGCAGTTTCGAAATATTTTTCTTTGCCGATATTTTACTTTATCATATACGATATATCAATGAAATTCGGTATGTCATCTTATTACTACTGTTGTAATTCCGTGCCAAATTTTGGTTACAATCGGTCGGAAAAAAGCCTCCAAAATACATATTAGTACAATAGATTAGCGCCAAAGTTTTATAATTTTTAACTATTGTTCGCCAATACCATGTAAGCTTTTCCAAAGATCCACAATTTTATGTGAGAGGTGAGATAAGACTTTCATAGAGAGTCTGCGAGAAAGTTTCAGTGAGTTTATTCCCACAAGTTTTATTTTGTCGATTAATTTCTGACATGCGGTTAACACAGAAGTTTCCGAAAATCGAATTTGTATTTGGGACGCTTTTTTTCCGACCAACTGGAACAAAAATTTGACAAGGAACTACAAATGAAGCGACAAGAACACATACCAAATTTTATTTATTTAAACCGTTACGTTTTTCAGTTAGTGCGCGTGCATGCATGCGAATGCATCGACCGAAAGACGGCCAATCCTTTTATAGATTTAGTTCAAAATTTGATAAAAATATACATTTTAAGGTCGGTGACAACGTTGAAAAGTCAATTTTCTAAAAGAAAATATGAGTTATTATTATTTTTTTATTTTTTCTTATTGTTCAAGAGGTTTTCTTTATAAAATCGTTTGAATTTTGTCTCTATATCTCTCTTTTTGAGAAGTTGCTTTGATTTTTATACTTGCATTCATATCCTTCTTAAAGTTATTTTACATCTTCGAATGCTATTTTCCCAAATTCTAATCTTTGATAGATTTTTCTTACAGCAAACCTCATAAATTAAAATCTAATTCATATTTTTTGTTCAAACTTGGAATAATAATTTCTCAATATATTTTGCGGCTCTTACTCTAGAGAGTAAGTAATCTATTCATTTGGAAATACTCTATAGTTGTTTTACAATGGAAAAAGAAATTGAAAATCTGATGTTATTTATAAATTGAACCCCATAATTTAAAGAGTGGATAGAAATGCAGCTAAGTTTTTTGTTATGAACCAGGGAATATATTTCTTAAGCTTTTTGCAAAATTTTAAGCAAATCATTCTATAAACTTCTAAACTAAAATTTCTTTGTTTTATACTCTTTTTTGGTAGAAAAAAAAAAAGACCTTAAAAAAACTTTTGTTATGTAATTTGTATATTTTGGTCTCATAGATGATGTTTCAATCTTTTTTATGCAAAAATTCAAAAATATAACTATTTTAGAGAGTTTTTCAAAAAATTTATTCCAAACGTAGTCACATACATTAAATGCTAAACCCATGTCCCAAATTTTATTTATTTAGTTTTAGACGTTTTGCAGTTATCACGGTCACGTACTTAGACAACCAGTTAAATAGAGTTCTCTTGAATGGATTTCGTTTAAAATTTGATAGAAATTTACAAATTAGGTACAAATACCATATACTAAATTTCGTCCATCTAGCTCGATATGTTTTTGCATTCTCGTGCTCATAGACAAAGAGAGATATATTTAATTCCAAAAATATGTGTTCCTGTCTACCCCTGCTTTGAAACGTGAAAATTCGTCAAACTCATGAGTTCGGATTTGTTGACGATTACAATATTTTCTTTTTCTCTACTTTGAATGCGAGAAAGTGAAGCCATTCATTGAACTTAAATAGATTCATAATATTGTATTTAGCACTTGCAGAGAATCAGACGTAATTAAAGATTTTTTCTAACTAAAGGCCTATCCGCATTAACATAAATCGTATACAAAGAAACTAAAGTTATGTAAGCACTCAAGTTTTGTAAGTACCCAGGCTATGCAAAAAGGGTATACTCTTTCTCACTTAAATGATAAATATTTAACTTTAAAATTTAATTATTATATGAATATTATGAAGTAAATTACTATTAATGCCTTAAAAAAATTAAAACCATTGTTTTTAAATGAATTTGGATAACTAGCATTGAATTTGTAATAATTAATGTTGTTTATTAAAATTTTGATTTTACGTCTTTTTATTCATACGTCGTTTTGCACCACTCCTGTGTAAGTCGTATAAACGTTGCTTTATTGTATTTATGGCATGGTATGAATGGACAGAATATATATCCATTGAAATTCATCATTAAAAAATATTTATATTCTTTTAAAAATTCGCGTCAGAATGCTTGTGAATATGGAAAAAAACTTCGGTGATAAGTGAATTTTAGAGGAACGCAATACAAGAAAAAAGGAATGAAGTCAGTTTTAGCATATAAATTACACCATTTGTAGTAGGCTGACTTATTCGTTGTCCTACTTCCTTTACTTTTCGACACCCATAAAGGATCCATCATTTTTGTTATTGAAGATAGCAATGGTACCTTTCTGCTGTAATTCGAGAAGAGTAATTTTATTTTCGTGAATTATTCTTATTTTAACGTTAATAAAGTAACATAATTTTTTTTCCAAAATTAATGTCATTTATTTTTACCTTGAGTGTAAAGTTGCTACCTAAAATAATGCGTGCTTGGATTACAAGGGAATAACAATTAATTTTATGCTAGCATGGAGATTAAATTAAATGCTAAATTCCATCTTGAGATGTTTTGAAGCTTTTTTGAAATTATATTTTTTATTTTTCTATTACAATAGCATTGCGAGAAATATATGGAGGGTTATGATATAAATATCTTATGGAGGGTTATGATATTATATCTTATGAATATAAATATTACATAAGATTGTTTTATAGTTTTATTGTTGGAAAGTGAAGAATTTTTAGAATGGCCACATTCTCTGTCAATTTACATTTTCAAGGTTTTCAAGCTTTATTTCATGATATTTACATAAACTAACCGGAGTGTGTTCACGTTGACTTTCTAGCATATTTACACAATATGGGATTTTGGTATGTCGAAGTATGTATTATACGAAACAAAATCGAATATGCATTTTGTATCCTCGTTCCTTTGACTGATTAGATTTTTGGTATTAAGATGACATTCTAGATTTCATTTATATATTATCCGACAGTCAAATATATTTCTAATTGACTGATTTCATCCAAAGTTTTTATAGAAAGTTACAATTTTGGTATAAGCACTATCAACAATACATCATTCTTATAACTTGTATATTTTTGATATGCCATTTTGCAAAACAAGCAGACTGGCAAATGTAATTCTAATTTTTTTTTTTGCTGACTTGTGGAAGTCTCAAAATGTGTGATTCATTGAAATATAAAGGTCGATTAGGTTGATTTTTTTTTCTTTTTTTTTTTGCCATCTGCCATTAGAATGCTCTTTTTTTGAATTCTTGCCTGAGACAGTAAAAAAAGTCAGTTGACATTTGAGAATATTTTTACAATAATGATTTTACAGGTATTTCACAATACAGACAGTGTTAAACGTTCATATGCGTAGGCAGGCAGAAAAAAGGACAGTTAACCCAATCCTAGATAAGGGTCAAAACTTGATTTATATCTAAAATTCTGATGATAAAATCGTAAACCTAATTTCATCTAGTTAACTTGCTACTTTTATGAATTACCATGTTCACATGTACATGGATGGACAGACATCCTTTAAATAGTTTTTGTCTGAAATTTGACAGCAGCATACAGTTTTGGTGGAAAGACCATATACAGAATAAGAAGAAAAAATGTTAAAAATTTACTACTTCTATCTCTTTGGGTTTTTTAAGTTATCGTGCTCACAGCCAGCCAGCCTGAGTTTCGGAAATTGTATTTTTGGACACAGAATCTGAAATATTGAGGTACATCAAGTTTTTGAGATCGAAATTCGTACACCTCACACCGGCGGGTATCCTAGATATATGGAAGAGAAAATTAAGGTATGATTGTTGGTTATTACCAGCCTTGTGGGCATAGTAATGATGTGGGATTGAGTTATCCACTGCCGATGACGGAGCACGCCTCCTAAAGGCGGGGTTGTACCGTGGCTAGTGATGACCCTTAAGACTCAACAGTAGTTCCCACCTTACTGCTGTTGGGGAGTGCAGATCATTCACCAAATTCCGTGTGTCTTTGAGTAGGAAAAGTGTAACTCTATTTGTGTTTGCGATATACTTCTGTACAAATTAAACAAAAATTAATAAGAAAATACTATTGGAATGATAGAAGCAGAAGGATATTGGAGAAAATAATCATGATGCAGCAAGATAGCTTTTTTGTTTGGAGCATGAATATAATGATCTGAAAGTAAATACAGTAATACTCCACAGTTACGCGAGTGGTTGGACGAAACGAGCTTAGATCGAATTCACACCGGTAGAATGTTCATTATACACATAAATATACAAGAATTTTACTTAAAATTTCACGAAATCAAGTTATTTCGATTTTGATGGCTCGAGGAAGTCTAACGAGTTAATTTAGTGATTTTTTTCTTGAATAAAATCAAATCCTAGAATACTTTCTGCATTAGAATCTAACAAAGCCGATATTTTCTGTCAACTGAAACAGCCATTTGCTTTTTTGCTGGAAATGGGTATGAGGTTTCGGTTTCAATAGTCGCTCATTTCTGACGCATCTCTTACATTTACCGAGCTCCTTTCTATGCTACATGACCAGCTTATTGACATCAATTTCCAAATATACCTTGATGAAATTTTTGGTGCCTCTACTAGAAATTTCGACTTCAGATGTGACAGCCTGGCGTGATTAACAAGTTCTGAGCGAGCTTGATTAACAAGTAATTTGAGCGATTTGATGAGTTTCTGGGATTGTTTCAGGCTCATTTTTAACTCTTTATTTGAATTTTACTTACTTACTTACTTACTTTTGAATTTGATTGTATTAAAAATGGGAAATATTCGAAATGAGAAGGGTAATTTCGAATTCGCATATGTAAGGGTAATGCGGTTTGAGGTATTACTCTATCTGAATTTATCTGTTCCGAAAACAGTTCTCTTATTATCTTAACTATTTGATTCGGAAAAAAAAAAACATTTCCTTTCAGCCGTGCCAACATTCTTCCTTCGGTTTGCCGCCATTGACCAGAAGCGTAATCGACTGGAACCCAGGAAGATTCGAATTTTGAACATTGTTGCTGTAGTTATTGGGTGCCTGGCCATAATAACTATGCTATTAAGTAGTTATTATCCTGTAGGTTATGTGACTCACGAAAAAAAAGACTGGGTAAGTTGAAATTAGTTTCTTTATTTTAAGATTTTAAAGTAAAAAAAAAATTGAACAAAATGTCATATGCAATTTTCTCTCATTTATAAATTAAGCAGAGCATTTTGAGATATCATTTGAATTTATTAATGCATTTACCATTGAAAAGGAGATTGCTATTGCATGGCCACAGTGAAATCAAAACAAAGGAAAACAATCCTTGTAAATTTTAAATTTTGTATTCATATATCAGATTTCATGTAGTTATCTGGCTGTTATTTTAAGTTGTAAGGTTGTATGCAACAACAAATTGGCGAATCTATAATTTTTCATAGCAGAAGGTAACAGCCAACAGCCATACCATCTTGAAAGAACCAGTTCTGTTTTTATCATTGCAGTTAATCAACATAAATCTTAGTCAGCATTACAGAAGTTGAACCTAAGGTGTCCATCTAGTTTCTCTTTACATAACCACCTACATTTGTGGGAAACAATTCTGCTCCTCATATTTTCTTGTACCATTAGAAATGGTGTTTCTGTTCTGAAAGCTGAAGGGCATTCAGAACATTTATGAGTCAATACTTGATGCATTGTCTTATCGTAGCAGCACTGGTTGATTAAAATTGCAAATAAAGCAACAAGTAAATTCTAGTTCCATAACAACAAAAAAAATCTCCAATTTAATTTTTATTTTTTGCTGTATCTTGTATCGTTTAATAGGAATGTTCCAAATCTTGAAACATGCTGTTTTTAATGCTTTGTAAAATCTTTTGCAGATAATATCTGTTGTAGTGCCTCATTTCACTTGTACAGCTTTGCTTGTAACACTGTTCACAGTCTACACATTAATCCAGGCTTATCTCACTTACGTTCAACGGAAGAGAACAACCAAAAATGTCTTCATTCATGCTACTCTTGCCATGTGTGTTGTCATAACTAATTGGACGTGTATCCTTTGAACTGATCAGTTTTATAATAAAACATCAATTGTTGAATTTGTAAAATTTAAAATACATTTTAACCCATTCGAGATGGCGCATTTTTTGGAGATTTTGAATTGCAATGATTGTCCTCACTATTCGAAAACTGTCACGAATAGTTTAAAGCTATCTAATTGTCTGATGAAGAATATACTAAATTTCTCTATTTATTGTGTTTTTCATGAAAAACTTGAAGTTATAATAATATGGAGATCCTGATAGAAGAAGAATAATTCAGAATAGTTTGAATTATCAGCGAATTTTCGTGAAATTTTCAAAACTTAGTACTTTAATACATAAAATATTTTATACCTAATATATATAATATACCTAATATATATAATATATCTAATATATATAAATAACAGGGAATATTATTGATGCAAATGTTTATTCACATTACTAGATGAAGTCAAATTTTCAAGAATATGATGTTAACAAATATCAAGTTTATTCTGAAAATCTTTAATATTTTTCCATTCTTCCTCTTTCTTTATAAAAGTCTGATGACTTTTCACCACTTTAATACCATATGCTTGCTAATGCAAATTAAATAATTCGCCTCCAAATATATAGATATTTTTCCTTGCCAGTTAAGTGTTATCAAGTATGAGCCTTTTATTTAATGGATTTAAGCGGGTAAAGACTTCCTAAACTATAATTTTTTATTATTATTTTATTTTATTTTAATTTAAAGGCATGGCAGAATCAGCATTCAAGAAGCAAACTATCTGGGTTGAAAGCTTAATAAAGGATGGAAATCGGATATCTTAGCACAAAAGAAACATTTTTTTTTCATTTGCTCCTTTCTTTCGTTTTCACTGCATTGCAGCAAAATTATCCTAAACAATTTGCCCAAATGTTCTTTTATAAAAAAAGGGCAAAATTAGCCATTAAGAAATCATTTCCTAGATTCAAAATATAGAGAAGAATGAAGATCATATATCTTGCCTCAAAAGAAGCTTTCTGAATTCATTTACTAGTTAACCTGGGGATTCTGGACAAGTTTTATGATAATAAAAGCTATATTAAATTTTTTATCAACTTTGTTATAACAAAATGATACTATAGGTTTTGCCCAAATATCATTCTCTTTAATAGAGGAATCATGCTGCCTTGATATTCTATACTACATAACGGTTAGAGTTGGGTGGTATTATATCAATCTGATATTTTGTAACAAGTAAGTGTATTAGATACATAAAACTTATAAAACCCAA
The DNA here is from genome assembly GCA_026543865.1 of Argiope aurantia. Taxonomy (NCBI): domain Eukaryota; kingdom Metazoa; phylum Arthropoda; class Arachnida; order Araneae; family Araneidae; genus Argiope; species Argiope aurantia. The sequence continues at coordinate 235,519 of JAPMOR010124991.1, forward strand.
AGTATGAGATATTCGATATCAGTTCTCGGACTCGAATGATACCGATAGTCTATTTTAATCTTATCCTTGCTATATCGGTGGATACAGTATCATTCAACCATTCTGTCTGGCGGTGCTATTAGATTTCTTTATATATTTTTATTACTAATTGGAATGAAAGTATTTGTAACACCTTTATTTTTTCCGTCCCTTGCAATGCTTATTAAGTGACAAGGTTGATTGGATTTCTTTTCTATAAATGGGTGGATGTATTTTGCTTTAAACATTTTTTATTTGAAATAAATTGCTAACTTAAACAACAAATTATTAGTAAAAAAATGAATAGCTATAAAATTTAAATTCGGAATATGAGTATCAATTTTTAGAATATAATGATTTAAAAATTATATTTAAAAAGAAAATACCCTTACTTTTAAAATTTAAATATAAACATTTAACGAATACTTAAAAATAAAATAAAATAAATTATTATTATCAGTCTAAAATTTTATGAAGTTCTTACTTCTTAATAATGCTCTGAAAGGCAAAGTAAAAAGTAAAATTCACATTCAAATTTATAGTTAACGAGCAATTTGGGTAGCTAAAATCTTTTAATAGATAATGTTTAAAATGTATGGAGGGGAAAAGAATATGTTATTGGTTGTAACAGACGCTAAAGTATCAGGCAAATGTATCCAATTGCAGTCGACGCTATTATTAACCCGTACAGTCCAGTATTAATCTGATTTTCAATCTAGTAACAGCAATCAACTTTTATATTAGGCTCGATTATAGGAAGACAAGGCGTTTTAAAATTCATTTTTTTAAAGTGCTGTATTTTTGTTTTTAACAGTGAATGGTATATTCATCGTTTAAGTGCACTATTAGCATTGATTAAACTTATGCAAGTTCGATTTAATTGACCATAAGTGACGGCACAGATAGATACGGTGTAATTATTTTGATTATATTTGGATTTTTTTCCATAAATTGAAAATTAAAACTTTAACTAACAATATTAGCATGCCTTCCGTTTTATGCGGCGATGAAAGAAATGAGTCCAAGGATTGTTGATGCTGAAACCGGAGAAATTTCTCTGGAATCTAAAGAAGTAAGTTTATTTCATTTTTATTTCAAGTTTTCGAAAAAGTCTTTGAATAACTTTGTGCTTGTCTGTCTTGAAAAAACGAATCAGCAGTGCTTGCCTAAAGATATCAAGTGAATAAAAGTTTGTTAGCAGTATAGGTTACGTTAGGTTAGAAATGAATCCTTATATCCTATACTTGCTAGACTGTTGATTTTCGACCTAGTTATCGAAGTAATATAATTTTAAATTAATTCTGTTTAAAGGACTTTCTTAAAACCCAACCGGAGTATTTCCTCTTTCGATTTATGTTACTAATACAATATAATAACACAATTTGTCTTTCGTAATGTAAGAAAAACAAACAAACCCAGAATATGTATTTTGGATGTCTCGCTACCTGACGACTGGAACCAACAGTTAAAATATATTGTGGTGGTACGTAGATTATTATGATCTGTGCAGGAAGCAACAGGACGAATGTTGTTGGAAACATTTCTTTAATAATCACATTCACACACTTAAACAAACACTAACACAAAGACAAGACATTCACGCTCGCGGCTTCACAGTTCAGCATCACATCTCATTCTAATTACAATCGCAATGCACTGTGGGATGGCATATAGGATGGTCTAATCAGGCATCGCCATCTAGTATCCAAAAGAGAAGATAAGAGTAATGCAACTGCTACAATATATATTAATGACAAGAATGCATATTAAATTAATTAATCTTAGTAATTACGACTTTCTCATTACTGACACAATATGATAGTATAATTTTTTGTTCATAATAAATGAGTAAAACCCGAATATACATTTTGGACGTCTTGCCTAACAAGTGGAACCAAAAATTGATATGTAATAACAGGAATGCTTATTAAATGTCATTTATATGCTTGCGTTTTTTGTGTTATCACATTTACATACTAACTGGTAGGTGCTGAGCTTCTGCATGGTATTTCCCCAAAATTATGCAATTTTGGTGATAAAACCGTATACTGGAATGAATTCTTTTACATTTTTGTATTTCAGGGATATTGTGTCAAAACATGCACCTGAACGGACACAAAGACAACCCTCTAGTAAACAGATTTTCTACGGAATTTCCGAGACTTTTACAATAATACGTACACAATTTCATCCGTCAAGCTCGTTGCGTTTTTGCATTATCGTGTTCACAGACAAACATCATTACAAAATAAGTTTTTTTCGGACTCGGAGATATATAAAGTGATTTATAAACGTTGCAGGGATAGTGTTTTGATGGTTACACAATTTCTATTTGTGTGTGAGAAAGTAAAATTAGAAACATTAATGTGCTTGCATATTAATTGTTTTACAAAAATTAAGAAAGCAGAAAAAATTGAAAATTTTGTCGTCTGAAGAATTTAATACGATAAACAATGATTAATCTTGATTTGAGGAAATAGTGACTTAACCTGTAAAAGCGAATGAGGGCTGACTGTGTCATTTTGTTAGCCACTGAAAATATTTCCACAGAAATGAACACTTTTTCAGTAATTTGTGTTTTTAATACAAATAACAAACTGATCGACCAAGAACAGTCGAAGTATATATTGTATTCTGGAAAAAACTAGTATAGTATGACAAGATAGCGTAAATCAAATCTCAATGATTCTGTTTTTCAAGTAGGAATCTTTTTAGTGAAAATGACAAATGAAGCAACTTTTGAATTTCAAAGCTCAATCGAAATTTGGACATGATAGTTTGAATGATTTGATTAATGGCTTAGCGCATGCAATAGGTACCTGAAGCATAGCACCTATTTTTCACCGCTTTTCTGCTTTCCTTTTAAAACTTCTGACTTTAAAATCTTAAAATAAACGCAAATATTATTGCATCCCAGAAGATATCAGAGGTGTATTTATGCCTCCTTTGTCAATATTTTTCTAGGTCTAAAGGCTTAAATCATAAACCATGCCTTAGTTCTTTGTCAGACAAATTCAAACTCTTCTTTTTATGAAAAAAAAATTATGATCCTGAGTTAGCTCATAGGCCATCTTCGCTAATTAGGAAACGAAAGCGTTGATCAGTTATTTAAGAAATCATCACAAAATTCATCACAAAACTTTTTTTCTCCTCAAGCTCCTTTCTTATTTGAAATATCAAAAGATATCTGTTGTATAAAATATAGCGCTTCTCTATTAAAAAGTAAGAGAATTTGGATTATGGAAAATCGAGCCGACGCTCATATGGAGTTTCAAGCTAGTATGTAAGACGGGACAGAGAAGAGCTTAAGTTCACTTCAGGATACAGTTCCTTTCTATATCTTTCTTCGCTTCAATAGTTGAATGCATGATAATGGCACCAATACTATAAAGGTGCTCCAATGTTCTGTGCTTCTAAAATGCGCGATTATAGTTTTTAAAGCTCTTAGTCTATAGAATAAACTACAGTGGTTGAGAAATATTCTACGGATAATTTGCCAAGAATTATACTTCGATTTTTAATAATCTTATTTGTGACGTATAAATCTTCTTGTAAAGAGAAGAAAGCAAATCATTAGATTTTGATGAAATTTACATACATGTCTGGGAACTAAAAGCTTGTACTTTTCCAATTATTTTACTATTTCTTTTGTATTCTTTTTTTTATTTTTATAATAGCTTCTAGTGTCATTTTCCTTGCCCTTCAAATTTTTGTTTTTGCCATTTGTCTGTAGATAGTAATTCGTTCTTGCTATTTATGTTTTCTTTAAAAAATAATATTCTCCCTCGTCAATCCAAACCATAAAAGAGCTTTATGACTCTAAAATTGAGGCTGCAAAAAGTGTGAATATTGAAGTAAGCATCCGTCATTTCGCATAATCATGTGCCATAATCTATTGAGGGGATATTTTGATCACGAAAATATGTTAACGTATAAGCAAACTCGATATCCTTGATGGCATAATAAATTGTACTGAACTGGTTGTTGACCTCACTTCCGATTATTTATCTTACAAACTTGTATTAGCTCTTAGTGGTGTAATAAATTGAACAGGCACTGGTACAATCCCGCTCCTAATTTCTCTTCTTATGTCTTAGTAATGGTCCTTGATGGAATAACTAGACTAATTATTGATTCTATTCCTGAATACTAGTCATACCACATACCATATGATGGACAGGAACACAATAATGATCCACTTTTACAAAGGAGTGCCAGATTTACCGTGCCGGTCAACCAAATGAGTGTGGACATTCTCGTGAAGAGAAGTGATATTTCTTTTCATACTACTGTGTGAAAAGTTCAAATAAAGGTCGAAAAGTCGATCGCTATAAATGAAGCTCATAATCAATTATTTCTTTGACGACGAAAGAGAAAGTTATCTGATTTTTGCTTTGTCCTTCATTTCCTAATTCTGCGCCATACATTTTCGCATGAATAGCATTGGGAAAACCCAGAATTGCTACTTCTAAGAGAAAGAAATACTGCAGGGCTTCTAGCTGATTTCTTTTATTCTCTCAAGGTTATTGCCAGCTGTAACTTTAAGCCTCATTTGGATTGAAACAATTCTTTTACGTAAACGTTTTGACTACTGTAGTTGTAAATAGTGTTTCAACAAACAGTCGAAACGAATGCAGCTTTTCATATTGAGCAATTAATTTTTAATGCAGTTTCTGAAACAAACTTTCTCTGGTTACACAGTGATTAACTGTTTCTTCTCTGAATCATATCCGCAACGTTCTATAAAATTTAATGCTTGTGATGATTAGTGAAAATATACTCAGTTAGAAGTCAGCAATTCACTAAAACTAAACATATCCAGAACATCAAATATGAACAGTTATGATCGGTTTCACAGCATGAAGTTAAAATTATTTAATTCCAGATACTTTATCTGCAAATTGTAAATCAAAATTAATTTGTATGTTGCATCGATAACATCTCCATACAGTTATGACGTAGAATAAATTTCTAATTTTAGATAATTTTGTTTAATTTGGTGGAATTTTGAAAGAATTTTCATTCATTTCTTAATGTATTAATAATGTTTAGTAATGTATTTTCACTCACTTCTTAATATATTATCCCATTGGGAGCTATCCCCAAAGATAGAGATGAGAAATTTCCGAAGCAGTAAGCAGATTTTCTCTTCCCTGGTGAGTACAAAAGCATGGTATCAAGTTACCTTCTTTCTGATGACCGATCATACCTCTTAAACGAGGGGTAGAAGCACAGCCGCGCCGTAATGGGAGCTATTTTGAGTTCACTACAGTTGTCGATTAATTTTTGTGGCGATCAATTCTTCACATCATCTCATATGCATTTGGCAGATTTAGAGTAACTTGGTTAATGCATTAGTGTTCTAGAATTTTGTTTAGTTGTGTATTAACGATGAAAATGTAATATTTTAATATTTTCAAAATTTAGCAGTTAATCAAAAGATTTTAATTGATTACTAGTAACCCTATTTGTTAGTTAAATTTAAAAAAAATGATTTTCGAATTCCATACAATTTATTTTAATAGACCGTGAAATATATTAAAGAGTAAAAAGTAGCTAACAGTAAAATATAAAGGTATGGAAAATACGTTTTTAATAAGGTACAAAATGCAGATAATTTTTTGTAAAAAAATATGAAAGATAAAACAACGCCGTAAAAGAGTGAGACACTGAAAAGGGTATTATATAAATATTTAAGATAACAGGGAAACCCAATGAGCAAGTCGCCCAGCCTCAACCACTGGTCCGATTTGCCTCCTTTTTGTTTCATATGAAGGCTCTTGATATGAATATATATTATCAAGATTCGCATGAACATCCTCAATCCTACATTTTTCAGAAAAATTGGAATCGAAACAAAAATTTAGAATGCTTTATCTATAGGGAATTCTTGCGACGGAATTTCACCAACCAAAATTGCGGAACTGATTTCTTGAAATTTTTGCTTCATATAAAAGCTTATTAGTCCTAGATATTTTCACGGGTCACTTGCCTTTCTTCAACCCTAACTTTAAAATAAATAGAAAAATCGCAAATTGAGAATACATTACCAGTGGTTGAGGCTGGGCAATTCTGCAACAAAGGTGGACAGCCTCAACTGTTGAACTGGTTTCAAAAAATCTTTCTTTCATATGAATGCTCGTGACTTCTCGGTGTATAGTAATCGTTTACTCCCTTCATCTCTATTTGGCAGGATTAAGCAAAATAAAACTTTAATACAGCCCTCATCTTCAACAACTGGAATGATTTCTCAAATTTTTAACGCTAACCTGACGATTTCTCTACTTTGAATTATAGCTAATTAATCAGAATTCTCTATCAATATTATGAAATTTTTATTTATATGCATTACTTATACGTATTTATTATTTTTATACTTCAATTTATGACTTTCGCATTCAGTTTGTGCATAACTACTTTAAGCAGACGTTTCATGCTTATAAATGCTATAATAAATAGGTAAACAATATTAAAACAAATATGAATTTGATCAATTATACTTAATAGTGCCAATATTATTCTTATATTTTATAATTCATTGCATTTTTTATTAATTTACTTATTCAGCAACTAGGCAAATAATATTTTTTATTCTATCTGCCCGCCCACCTCTCTCCGCCTATGGCCCTAGATACTTGCCTAATCTGAAATCTGAATTTGGCTGTGTTGATGTTAAAATCCTACTAGCAGCCTAATTATCTTGAAACAGCCTTTGAGAATAAAATAAGATTTAATAGCACTACTTTTCTGGTATTTAAAAAACTAATCCGAAACGGAAATCAAAAATAAGATCAAGTTTATTCAAGATGATCATTAGACTGAAATGTGATTAATTATACATTTCTGAGAAATTCATACGCTTGGAGTTCAAGTAAAAAACGAGCACAGAAAGTGTCTCTTTTTTATTTTGTTTTACAGAGATATATGAATAGCATGGTGTCGATTTAAGACTGCAAAGTTCAAGTGTAGTGTCAAGCATTCTAAAGGAAAGTGAACCGTAGGCGGAAAGAATAACCTTATTTGCTGTAGACAAAAGATTCCCGTGCTTTTGAAAAGAATTTCATTTGCTCAATTATTAATGGTTTATCGTCTGAAGCAGAGCTATTAACCTCAAGGTTAAGCAAGAATTGGTCTCTCACACTGTTTATTGCCTTTCCTTCACCGTAAAAGCAGTTTCAATATGACAGAAATTTTGCTGCGACTCGTTTCTTTCTCGTCTTTCCTGTCTTTTTTTCCCCCTACTTTGAGAAATTTGATTACATACTAATTTGTTTACACGTTTTTTGTTTTTGTTTTACTTTTAAGATTTATTTCGTTAAATTTTTTTTTTCTTCTCTCAATGACACTCGGAATATGGGAGTTTGAAAATATTTGTTTTTCCACTTGTAAATTGCATGGTCATTTTTTAGTGCCATACCACTATTCCACAGGAATAGTTTAACTTTTTATTTCAAGGTTACTTATATAACCTTGTTTAAGGTAACTGAACTTAAAAGATTTTATTATTTTTAACTCTATCAATGGAATGAAGATTTATAATTTGAGTGAAAAGTTGATTACTATTAAAAAATTCTGAATCTGCGAAGTTTCTAAACAGTTCAGAGTTTTTAATGTTAGAACAATCGAATCCATCATTTTCATAAATTTCAGATTTCTTGATGAGAATTTTGAAAACTGTAAGGTATTTGTGGTAAGATCTATATCAATTTTTTCTAAAATTCGAAGGATGATTGTAAATACTAATTTATAAGTTATTCATAGTATTAATTTTGAAATACTGCTATTGAGATACTTATATGCATCAAAATTCGTTAATATGCATGGATGTATAAAGCATTCAGAAAATTCTGCCTTCTTTAGATATTAAATTTGCATTTTTCGTAAGAACTTATCACAGAATATAGAGATCTGCATTCACCATCCATTCTAAACGAACTTTCAATTGCACGTAAAGCCACCAGCCTAGCTATTGTTACATAATTAGAATAGTATCTCTGGCAATTGAAAAACATATATTAATGGAAAATATTCTCATGAACGTAATCTGTTTATAAAAAATATTGCATCTAGCTTATTCCTTTAGAATAGTGAAAAATGTAAAATATTCTTTTTTTAATATATACTTAATTTTTTATGATTGATAAATTAAAAATAACGATAAATAAAGTGTTTTCCTAAATATCAGTCAAATTAAGTGATTATTATGATAATGGGCATAATTTCAAAACCAATTGCTCTAGCATTGAAGCAAAATTATTCTTAAATTTGAAAATTTTGTTTGATTTTTTAGCACATTGATCACCGCAGAATTTTACATAAATTGGTTGAAAAATGGTTATTGCGTTTCAGGCTTATCCTGTGAGGATATATAAGCATAATTAAAATTTTATTATTTTGCTGCATTTTTTAAAAGAAAGTTTAACATTTTTTATGTGCTATGTGTTTTTATGTGCTTATCACGGTGCTAATGGAATAATTTTGCTATAAATAAGGGTATACTTTTTTTCGTTTCAAATAATATTTCGAGGTCAAATCTCAGCAATATGTAGAAGGGCTGCGTTGGCCACTTTATATTGTGAAATACGCATAAAGAGTTATTACAGCTTTGAACGATAGCTCAAAGATCAGTATATTTTGCTGATCTCTTATGGTCCCCTCGGCGCTATTAATTAATCAGATGTTGGTCACCGGTGACCTCATGGTGACCAATGTGTTAAAGTAAGCGAAGAAAAATAATGGCGTATAAATAGCTTAAAAAATAATTGAAATTGTTATGTCAATCAATGGCACTTTTGCAATCTGGATAAACTCAATATTAGTGCTTGGTAATTAGATTTATTTTTCCAAAATTTATAACCTCGATTTTTTTTTGAAAATGTATCGAAACACTTTTTTTTTATATATATATATAACGTATCTGACGTCGCCTGCGCTTTCTAGCTTCGAGACGTTCCAAATATACTAAGCGCAATTCAATTAATTTATTACATTAAATGCATTTTATTTTGTTTTTTATATGTGAACTTTTATTTCTTTACTTATAATTTTTTTCGAAATTTACTATTATTTTCTTAATAAATATTATAAGAAATACAATTTCATCAGCCTTTCATTCCAAATTTCGTATTTTTATGTAGAGAAAAAACTTATTTTCGGATTTGTAATCATCCATATTTATTTCATTTTTGTAAATATTCCTATTTTCTTATAGACGAAGTGTAATTGCAGAAAGCATTTAAAAAATCATAATACATCTATTACCATGATTTTGATGAATATCCTTGTTTTAGATCTTCCTGAATGTAAAGAAACCATTTTAAGACTTTTCGGTCTAATTCAAAATCATAAAGAACAAGAAGGATAGTACAGAATTGTAGATTTCTTCTTTGGAAAAAATCCATTGAATGACTCATCCGCATGCATGTGTATGCGATGACAATAAAGCGCTCCAAGCTAGATGGATGAAATTTGGTATATAATTTTATCACCAAACTTACATTTGTATAAAATATCTCAAGGGGATGCTTATATGTCGATGTTTCTATTCAGAGGCATGGGAATACAATAACTGAAAAATGCAACAAGCTAGACAAATGAAATTTCATTTTTGGTAGTGGCATCAGAATTACAAATTTGGATGAAATTCGAACTGAGTCGATCAGACGTTTAATTGCTTTATGTTGTTGTTTCCGATGGCACTTGCCATAGGCAAGCCCGCTGATTTGAAATCAACGATTTTAAGCCGAAAGGGAACGTCTCTTATTTTAGTAGCGCCAACTAGGGCCAAGAGTACGACTTTGCTACTCACGCATCACATTCGCTTGCACAGCCCCTTTTTAAAGGGGGGAACATTCACACGTCTCACAGATAGAACAAATGAAGGACAACCATGCCCGAACCGGGACTCGAACCCGGGACGCCCAGATCACGGGGAAGACGCGCTACCCCTATGCCAGGATGGCGGCTTAATTGCTTTATTTTCTCTGCTATCTAATTGGATGACACCTTTTATTCTAGGAATATTTTGTTTTGATTCAAATGAATCTAAACAACATTTAAAATATTTATATACTCCAAGTCACTTTTGCGTCAAATGGTAGCATTTATGAATTTTTTAATTATTGTTTAAACGAGTTCAGAATGAGAAAACAGAGAAATAAATAAAATGAGATATATCTTTTCAAGAAATATAACAAAAGTATATAAAGTGTTTCATTGTTTTACAATATTTATATTTGTGAATGTAGTTGCTTGGCATTTTAGAGGATATTAATTGCAGACTCTACGAGAGTGATCTACCATACTGTCCAATTAAGGTCTGACTCCTCTCTCCCGTATAAAAGTGTGGACCTTAGGTCAGGCCGTAAATGCCTTATGAGTTATTGTGTTTACAAGCATGCGAAAGTACTGACTGATGGATAGTCAACCTTTTTACAGATTTGGTTAAAAATTTGATAAGAATATATACTTTTGATGCTAAACGTGTTAATCAAATTTTATTTACCTAGTTCTTTACGTTTTGAAGTTATTGAGTTCACATATAGTCGAACAGGCTGCCAGGCAAACTTCCCGTGAAAGGATCTCATCCTAAAATTTGATCATAAGTCTTCATATTAAATTTCATTCGTCTAGCTCAAAGCATTTTTAAATGTCTGTGTTCGAAGACAGAAATAATGACAAAATTTGCCTGTAGAACTCAAGGAAGTCTAAACCGTGGAGATTCGCCAAATTTCGAGTTCGAGTTTTTGAAGATTACAATACTTCCTCTATACTTCGTACGTGAGAAAATAAAAAACAATAAATCTTTAAAAAAAAGCAGAAGATGTGTTTGTCTAGATGGGCACTTACCCTGTTAACAATATCTCGGATCTGATTGTTTCAGATTATCTAACGAAAGTTGTAGTAGAAAATCTCATCCACATCGATAGAGTGCTTATGGAACAAAAACAAACAAACAAAAATATTTACAGTTCACTTTAGATGAAAATATTTAATAACATTAGAAGCCTTTTTTTTCCTTGCAGTGGGATCTTCTCTGCCCGTAATGTTCACGAACACTGAAATCTAATCACTAAAATAGAATTGAAACAAATTGTGATCATCTAACACTGAAAAACAAACAAACATACAATGCTGAATATAAAATAGCAAAATGCTGAAAGAAAATATTAGTAATAATTTTCAATGGGATCTGAACCATGAAGGAAGAATATAATGCATAATAGTAAATAATAATGTAAAAAATGCAAACCTCAGCTCATTGACTTTTGCTGTTTTTTCATGCTTAGGTTTATTCGTTTACTAAAGTCAATTTAAGCATTAAAAAAAAACCTGTTAGAAAGCTATAATTGGGATTTTACATCCGACAATGACGCAAATCAAAAAGGTCGGGATATTTTTGACACCATCCAGTATTACAGAGGTCGGGGGACGATTATATATTGTAATGTGATAAATTAATTCATCCACGGCATATGGGTAGACCGACTAAGGGTTTAAATAGAAGAATCACCAAATGCACACTCGATTATCCTTCTTGAGCTGATACAAAAGGCCACATATTGTGTAAGAACAAGAAAAATTCGAGAGGAGAGTACTCCAGTTGATTAGAATAGCGAATTTAAATAAAGAAACGAGTTGAGAACGAAGGAAAAAAATGTCTAAATGAGGAATAAAATTTCATGAACTATAATAATGTTATTTAAGAAGTTTCGTTATCTTGTGATAGTGATGTTTTTGCATGAAAGTAAAAGTAAAAAATTAAAAAAAATATCATTTTTTCATACTAAAGGGATCTCTCTAGAGCTTTATTACACATTTGGAAATTCGTTTTAATTGAAGATAGATTTTTCTTTTAGTTTTTATTAACTTGTAAAATAGAAGTATTATAACAATTCATAAGTCTCAATGAATTGCTGTTAACTAATCCCACTTGGTCTAGCTTAATTTTCCATATCCATGACTCAAGGACTGCTAATAAAGAAGTGTAATAATCTCTGTATGTCAAAGTTAACTTGGAGCTCCTAAATATCACCTGAGGATGTTTATCTATCGCATAAGTCTGCGTTAGCTCTAGTCAATTGGAGTCCTTTTACCTTTCCGGAGAACTCTTAGGACAGTGCCCACATTCGTGTTTTGGCTTGGAGCTAAATCAAAAAAATCTTGAGCAATCAGCCCGATTATGTCGAGCAATTTAATGCTAAAGCACACATCATTCGACATGTTTTTAAATAATATTATTTAAAAGCGGAGTCAAGATAGTACCTTTGAAAGAAGTTTGATATTTTAAAATTTTAATTTTTCACAAGGGGAAATGAACATAAATTTAAATTCCTTTTTAATTTTTTTTCATTCTTTAGAAATGAAACTCATTACAAGTATCACAGTAGCTTTTAAATTGAATCTTGTTTTCAAAATGGATCATTAGATGCCTTCTCATTATTTTTATTGAGAGTCACTTTAGCCTTTCTTATGGCACAACATATCTGACAGGCATACTTCTATATTTTATTAATGTGGCTTCGAATAATTGTGATTGTTTTGTGTTGGAACATTTAGAATGTTTGAATATGCATTTAGGTCCCCCCTTTTAACCCCTTAATCGTTTGCCAATATACCGTGCATTTGTCGATTTATCATATTTTTAAACTCCTAAACAATAAAATATTAAGAAGTGGAACCTGTTAAATAGCCACGCATAAATATACATAGCATCCAATTTGGAATACATGAAAGTTTTTTGTTACTCATAGGGAATCTTAGATTCGAACGAAAGAAGCCAGTTAGGCCGTCTGAAAACCATTAGGCCATTTACCTCTTGGGCTATTTTAAACTGCATTTGTAATTCTATAAGATTTTTCTATAGGCTTTCTTTTTTTCAATGCATCTGATTTGACCTTTCATTTTGTTGATGTTATTTTGAGTCACACTGTATGGAAATTCCAACATAAATTTTGTTTGCTTCGTGCGTTTTACTTCATTGAATCACCCTGTACAAACATTCTGAAGAAAGCTCCTTATTCAATAATACCTCCCCCCCCCAAATTTGCTTGTTGGTGCTTTCTAATTGCTCATAAACGTTAATTATATATCCAAAGTAATAATAAAAATTTTGTATATGCTAAAAGGAAAACGAAGATTTTAATCATATTATAAAAAATACATCTTAAAAGGAAATATCGATATTTTATTGTGGTAATGGATTTGACGGAAGGAAAGAACTTAGAATTTACGGCGACTTTTGTGACCTCTAAGTAACCTCTGATTTGAAACAGCAGCAACTGCAGCAACAACTACAAAAAAGAAGTATTTCTTCTGCACTTCATTATAAATGTTTCCTCATTCACATCAAATATAAACTATAAATGGATGCTTCCTTTTTAAGAAGAATGCTTAGAAGAAGTAGAAAACAACAACTGTAAAATAAAATTGAAAAAATAAAAAAATAAATAAAATAGAAACATGCTTTTATTAGTGAATTGAAAAATAGATTAAGAATTTTTCCATCAAAATTATGGGAAACAAAACCATAATTTAAAAGCTCAAAGTTTTGATAGAAATGTTGGAAGTAAATTGGAATTTCTATCGCATTTATAATATATTTTAATTTTTAGTAAATATTTAAGAATTTTCTTTCTTTTAGCACAATCACTGGCTGCATGTCAATGATTCATACATGCCATCTAACTGGTCCACACCTACTATATAATTAGATGACACTTCTTTACCACAGTTGAAAGATATGCAAGAAAGGCAGCTCTCAGAATTATATATATTTAATATTCACTGGGGCATAATCTTCTTATCGTATTGTATTCGGTTCCTCCTGATTTTAGATTTTTTTTTCATACCTAGATTTCTGCTCTAACAATAATTTTCTAAATTTTAGCTCGCTAATTATAGAAAATTTAATTAAACGTTGCGAGTAGCAACGTGGAGGTAAATAAATACCTCTGTGGTATATTCATTGAATAAGAATGGCAATACTAAAAAAATAATATTTCCTATATATCGACACTTAATTCTTGATTATTAAAAAAACTGCGATTTGATTTATGGTTGCAAAATATTTATTTAAATTTCCCTTGTAGTTTAGAATAATTGTTAGGAAAATTTGAAGGAAATCACTTCTGTATTTTGGATTTCTATAGAATATAAACTGCAATGAATTTTATTTTTATTTATATTTATAATTTATAAATATAATCAAAGCTGTTATAAATATAATCTAACAATTCTTATTTAAAATATGTGATGTAAAAATATTATGTGCAAATGTATAACATGTGTAGAGTAAGTGGGCTGAAAAATATTAGATATGTCGGAAAAATGGAATTATTAATCATATATGCACACACGTAATGCACCAAATATTCTTACTATTTTGACGTTTTTATTTAACTCGACTTGTTTCATTTTTGTAAAGAAGGAATTTTATAATTTTTCACTAGGTTCCTAATCTACTATAACTAGCGGATTTTGTATGGTTTCGTGTTTCTGATGAAAATACCTTTCTTAAATATTCTCTGATAAAAATCGATGAATATGAATTTATTTCTTATAAAAGGTGCCATCTGATTGTGATTTGAGCAAAACTTTGGTTTGCAAGAATCCATAGTATTAATAATATTGCTCTGTTAATTATATTAAAGACTGAAAAGTAGAAAATAATAAAAAAATGTAAATTTTTTTTATGTGCTTTGATTAGCTTACTAAAATATATACGAAATAGTTTTTATCAAAGATCTGAAAATCAAACCTAAATGGTTGAAATGAGAGGCTCTGAAAACGATATTATAAGGAAATCAAGCAACGGTAAGCATTATAAGATAGAGATTTTTTAAACATTCCTTGAAAATTATAAAAGTAATCCTAAATTTGATTGAAATTCAAATTTATTTTGAGTATTTTTTCAGTGGCCTGTTGCTTTTATATTTGGGTTTTGACTTTTATGCTTCCAACAAAACAATTCCTTATTAAGTTTTTGAAAACAAACTAATAAGCGCTTATTTTAAAAGCTTTACTATTATCTTGCCATTCTTGCATGTATCGACATGGCTGTTTTGGGGTTTTTTCTGTGTTTTTTGAATTATTTATTTAATACATATTTCTTTTTCCTATTTACAGTATAGTTTTTACTACATCATCAGTTCTCTATCAGAATGGGCATTCACTTTCTTCAGCATCTTATTCATAGCAACATTTTACAGAGATTTCAAACATATGAAGCTCAAAGTCAAGGTACGTCCTCGTCAAATCACAGATATCAATCTGGATAGCGTTCACGCCTCACAATTCAATGGGAATGATGAAATAACGAAGATGTAGAAAGAAAACTGAAGGTCTCCAATGTTTTAAAAGGAAAAAAGTGTAGAGAGGACCTGAAAAATGAATATCCAATTAATCATGCATTTTTTTCCCTGTCTTCCAGAGTGATGAAATAAACGGTTTCGTAATTTCGCTAGTTTATTAACTAGACTTAGCGAAAAGAAGGGTAAATTCAGTTAGTTGTCTTGGCTTCATAAGTACAACAATTTTTACAATAGTTATTTAAATAAGTTGTTTTAATTTTATAAAAATTTGATAATTGTTTTTATGTTAATTAATGTCATTATTTATATATATATTTTTGTTTTTTAGTAATACTATGGTTAGTAAGTTGAATGTTTGGTGATGAAATTGGCACTATTTTGCGTTCCTTCGTTAATAACGTATTATTATGTGGGCTTGCTGCATTTATTGCTTTCAAATAAAATTTGTTTTTTTGTGGACTTTGAAGTTTTATTTTACACACATGTAATAACGAAACAAATGATGCTAAAAGTATAAAGACATTTTAAAGAAAATATTTCAAATTTCATTTTATTTTAATTAGTTTATTTAGTCTATTTAAGGATATTTCTATAAATAAATGAATCGAATTTAACTTCTTCAGAAGGTATTTAAGTGCAGTCAATGATCATTATGGGAAAACGTAGTGTGTACGATATTTATCGGTGAAACATTTAGAGAAGATTTTGTTTTGCTATGTGTTAGTGTCTCACTTTGAAACAAAGTTATGTCATTTTAGGAAGGACCACGTGATTCTTAATCGCAGTCAGACGACGAGAACGACGCTTGAATTTCACACTCCTGACCAAGCTTCCACATCTTTCCAATGGGAGACCATTTGGTCCCCGATGAAGGTAGCGTGCGACATGCTTACTTACTCGTTTATTGGTGTTTCTTCGGTGGAATCATACCTGGAATTTTATCATCTGGAATCGAAACCTTACTTCTAGGCCACCGCGGCTCCTTCAAAAAAGAAGGAAGAAACTGCTGGAAACGCCGTTTATGCTTTTAAGCAGTCGAAAAGAGAATTTTTTTATCTTCAAAAGTTCTGATCCGACATTTCTTTGGAATATGGCAGGTTAATGCCAAAGAGTTAAAGTTTCAGAGTTTTCTTAATTAAGTTTTTAGAGGCATGTGAAAAGTTGAAAACCCATGCAATACAAATATTAAAATGCTTTCATTTTTTAATTTAAAAAAGTGCGAAAATTTTTTTTGAAAATTTCGGAAAATTGAATTTATTACATATATATTAATTTGTTTACCTGGAGTTGCTCCGTGGAATCTGACCAAAGGCTTAACATTTCCTTTTAAGTATTGTCAAATCACTGTATTAAAGTTTATGTACATTTCAATGATAATATTGTCTGCAATTTTTCTAAACACAATGATTTGAATTTATGAAGGGAAAAAAAACGAGTTTTAATTTTAATAACCCAATTTCAATTAAAATTTTTCAAGTTCAAATTGAAGTAATTGACATTTCACGACTTTTTATTTCATTAAATAAGTTCTGAAATCTTATCTATTGCAAGAATGTTACAGAATATTCTACAAACATGTGGCAATTCCAGATTGATCTAGAAATTTCAGTTAATTTTTTTAATTTAAAAATTTCTATTATATTTCAGAATGATCTAGAATTCTCCAAATTGTTCTAGAAACGTTTAAGGACTACAGATTTTCAAAATGTAACAGTGTTTGATAATATTTTAGAAAAATTCCAAGTGTACCAGAATTTTCTAAAAACTTTTAGAATATCCTTGAAAGAGGATGTTCCGATAAATGTAAAATATTCCATAATTTTCAAAAAATTATATAATGTTTATAATAAAATATTGCATTGTTTCAAAACGCAGTGGTATTCAAAATTATTCAAGAATTATTTAAAATATTCCAAAATGTTCTGGGAAATTTAGAAAGTCCTATAAATTTTCAAAAAGTATTAATGCTCGAAAATATACTAAAATATTTCAAGATGTTCTGGAATTTGAGTCCTTTATAATATTACAAGCTTCTTATCGTAGATATTGTAGATATCTAATACACACACTATTGTTTTCAACCAGTAAGTAATAATCGACTGAAATTTAATTGAAATAGGCTCTGAAGTCTACCAGAAGACGTGGGACCGGCATAAAAGCAAGTGTATTTATTTGTTGTAAGATGAAATGATGACCATCTTGTTAATATGTCATTGAAAAAATTTTTCATTTATATTTTTGTATACAAGTACTACACACCATGATATAAAAAAAGAATAACACAGATTAGGAAGATATTTCTTATCTACGTTGCAGATTACTTTATTATACAAAAGCGCAGTAGCAAATCTGATTACAAAATGAGAGCATATTTATTTTAGTTTGCAAAATTATAAGTGAACTGGACATTTTATCGTACAAACCACTGGATAGATTTGGATTCTTCCGTAATAGTATATTTCACCATTGGAAAGGAAACAACAGTAATCCTACCCCTTATTTATGTAATTTCATTTAAATGAGGTTAAGATCACTCAATCTATATAAAGTTACCTGACCATTGGGGATGCTAATTACCGAAACTGCGATAGTATTGACGAACATTAAATAAAAATTTGGATAAATTGTTTTCCCAGAACGAAATGGTATATACTGTGCTGTAAATTTGTTTTAGAGTGTTATTATAAAATAGCTGCTTGTGAAACTTTTTTATGCCTTTTAAATATGAATTAGACACCTGAGGAAATACAGCCCCAACTGCTAATACGGTTATTTCGATGTTATTTGAGTGTTAATTTAAAATTTTGCCAAAACAGTCAGTGCTCTTATTATTTTGAAAAGAAAACCAAGAGAGTGCAACTGCAGTGTGCTGGGTTGAATTAGTCCTATAATATTTCATGTGGCTAATAAATTTTCTTTTATTTATCTTTTGGAGCTGTTATTCTAATTTAGATTTCGTAAGTTTGTTCTTTTTTACTTTCTTGTAGGAGTATAGAGAAAATATTGTAATCTTAATAAAAAAATTAAAAAAAAAAACTTAACTCCCAATTTTGACAAATTTCTACGTTTCAGACCTCTCTAATAATGGGTTCGAGATTTATTAAATAAAAAATTAGCAAAAAATTATCTATAAGTGGCACAAAGAGGCATTTTATGGATTACAGTGCCATGGAATTTGGACAGTAAGCCTTATAGACCATGTGTTCGATCCCAGAGTGGCAGACAGATTATTGCACCGAGCTGTAAACAAGAAGTTCGTGTCCCAATACAACAGAAGCACCTTAGTGTCAATAACCCAACAGCATGCAATATGACTTCATAGGGGTCGCGGAAGCATCTAGCCAATTTCCACATGGGTTTATTAGTCTACCAACTGCTTCTTGTGCTATTGATATGCCCTATTCACATGTTTGGATTGTATTGAGATGAATCCTGGATTATTACACTTATAAAATATATAGTTTTCATGAATTGTCCACACGGGATGCCGAAAAACATTTGGGCTACAGTTCCTTCCAGAGATGGAAGTCGAAACTGTTTGGCCATGGATCGTTCTGTGAATAGATGAGACCCACTTTTACTTAAATGGCCAAATGAATATTCACAATTGTCGCATCTGGGCAAAAGAAAATTCACGTTCTGCTCATCAAATGCCATTGTACTCTGCAAAAGTTATGGTATGGCACGGTTTAATAGCAACTATCATCATTGTTCTTTTTTTTTTAACTGTTGATTCCGACAGGGTTTAAGGCCAACTCCGTCATTGGGCAGCGGCCTCAGGACATGTTGAGAGCCTTTTTGATCGCAAACCCACCTTTCCAGCCTACAAGATACAATTTTTATTTGAGTCACTGAACGTCCTCATGTTCAACATCATGTACAACAGCTGTTACTGCAAACCTTCACTGTAGAACGTATAATAAGAACGAATTGGAATGACATTAATTTTTATTTTGGAAATAATTAAATTTACATTTTGGAAATAAATAAATTTATATTTTGGAAATAAATTAATTGATTTGTCAATAATTCTCAACGAAGGTAATTTTTAAGAGAATTGGAATGACATTAATTTTTATTTTCGAAATAATTAAATTTATATTTTGGAAATAAATTAATCAATTTGTCAATAATTTTGATCTGTAAAACAATCTAGGAAACAGTAATATGCAAGAAGTGTGAGACAGGATCTATCGAAAAGAAGAGAGGGCGAGGCAGAAAATAGGCTCAGGGTCAGACGCCATATTGTAAGATTGGGAAATAAACGTTACATAGTCAAGAGAATTCGTGAATGGGCTTTTAATAAGTTTCCACATTCCCCTTTAGATTGAGTAGAAGTGCATATGTACTGGCACTCAATAAAGCATCTAAAATCAGCCAGCGGAGGAAGTAATTGCATTTATTAAAGTCATTGGGATTGAATTTCAGCTCTAATATTTCGACGCCAACTCAAGAGCTCAGTGTTGATAAGCTGTATTCAAAAGGGAGAAAAATTAAAAAAAAAAAAAGAAAGAAACACGATCACGAAAGAAAATATAATAAAGGGCTTGCAAAGAACGCATTTGTTCAAGGATTCACAATTTTACGACTGCATTTTGAGGTCAGGCGAGAGCAAATATGAGCTTCTAGAATAATAATAATAAAAAAAAACCTTAAAAGGATACAAAAACGGTAAGTTAGGGCATTTAAACTGATGAATTCCCAATAGATAATAAAACATGGTGGCGAAATTTTGATGGTGTGGGGATGATTTCCTCTAAAAATTCTGATAAAAATGGATGATAAACAGTAAGACAACATGATATCCTATCCCGCAATCTGAAGAAATGTATCATAAATTGTATTACGGTTTGAAGGTATATCTTTTATATCGATAAAGATATTTGGGTCATTATCTTGATATCTTCGATTTCAAGATAATGGACCAAAGCACACGATAAAGATTGCCAAAAATAATTTCTCAAAAAGTAGATTAAAAATACTATAGTGGCCACCACACAGTCTAGATCTTAATTCTATCGAAGCTTTACCGTCAATTTTTAATTAGAAATTTTCTTTTGAATAGCGAAAGGCATGAAAAAAAATCGAAGCATTAATTGAGATTAAAGAAAGTCCGACCAACTTTTAAGCACTGATATTTGATTTTAAAACACTGTTAACGTCTTTGCAAGTTCTTCGTTGCTCGAAAATTTGAAATAATATATAATTGAAAGTTATATACACTGGTGTGCAAAACTTAAGCAACAGGTATGTTTTTTGCCATAACTTCACGAGAAATCGTCTGAGAGACATGAAATTCAGAAATGAGATACAGCATTTTGTTCTGAAAGAATGACGAAAGCATAGTTGCGCAGAAATGAATACAATGCATACAGTATGGAATCAAACAAAAAGGCTTTATTGAACTCATAGTATAGTTACACATGATTATTTGTCCAAGAGGAAGAACAGCAAGCAGATGTTCCTTAGTATGGGATATGCCCTCCCCTTACTGCAATGGTTGCTTCGCACCGTCTCCCCATACTCAGCACCAGATTGTCCAACAGTTCTTGAGGTAAGAGTGCCCATTCCTCAATCAGCATCTGTTTAAGTTGTCGGGTGTTCCCAGGAGGCTGTAATCGTGCCGCAAGGCGTCTCCCCAAAGCATCCCACACATGTTCTATCGGATTTAAATCATGGGAGCACGCCGGCCAATCCATTCGAGTGATATCTTCACTTTCCAGGAGCTCCTCAACAGCACGAGTCCTGTGTGGCCATGCATTGTCATCCATAAAAACGAAGTCTGATCCAATGGCACCTCGGAACAGACGCACATGGGGAAGGATCACCTCCTGACAATAGCGATCTCCAGTTACAGAACCTCTGTCGAAAACGTGGAGCTCAGTCCGCCCGTTCATCATAATGCCTCCCCAGACGACAACTCCAGGACCACCGAAACGGTCTCTTTCCGTGATGTTACTGGGATAAAACCGTGTCCCGACCTCTGTCCAAATCAACTGGCGTTGGGAATCGCTTGTAACATCGCGGAAAGAGACCGTTTCGGTGGTCCTGGAGTTGTCGTCTGAGGAGGCATTATGATGAACGGGCAGATTGAGCTTCACGTTTTCGACAGAGGTTCTGTAACTGGAGATCGCTATTGTCAGGAGGTGATCCTTCCCCATGTGCGTCTGTTTCGAGGTGCCATTGGATCAGACTTCGTTTTTATGGATGACAATGCAAGACCACACAGGATTCATGCTGTTGAGGAGCGGCTGGAAAGTGAAGATATCACTCGAATGGATTGGCCGGCTTGCTCCCCTGATTTAAATCCGATAGAACATGTGTGGGATGCTTTGGGGAGACGCCTTGCGGCACGATTACATCCTCCTGGGAACACCCGACAACTTAAACAGATACTGATTGAGGAATGGGCACTCTTACCTCAAGAACTGTTGGAGAATCTGGTGCTGAGTATGGGGAGACGGTGCGAAGCAACCATTGCAGTAAGGGGAGGGCATATCCCATACTAAGGAACATCTGCTTGCTGTTCTTCTCTTGGACAGAAAATCATGTGTAACGATACTATGAGTTCAATAAAGCTTTTTTTTTGTTTGCTTCCATACTGTATGCATTGTATTCATTTCTGCGCAACTATGCTTTCGTCATTCTTTCAGAACAAAATGCTGTATCTCATTTCTGAATTTCATGTCTCTCAAATGATTTCTCATGAAGTTATGGCAAAAAACATACCTGTTGCTTAAGTTTTGCACACCAGTGTATTATTAGTTAAGATATTCCTTTTCTGAAATATTCTGTGATAAAATTTGAATTGTTTAATTTTTCTTTCTAATGAATAAGATTAAATTAATAATAAAATTATTATATTTGGGACTTAAATAAAAAAATCTATATTTTATAATAAAACGTGTAAAATTTTTATTGATATTCTAATTATTTTGTATAATACTATATATGGTAATCTCTAATGATTTAGAAATTAGATATTGGACAAAGACCGGAAAGAACACCCTGTATTCTTTTTAAATAAAAATAATTGCAAAATTATAAGGCATTTATAATTAAAATTATAATTAAATTATAAGGCATTAAAAATAATTAAATAAATTAAATAATGAAATAATAATTAAAAAATAAAAATTAAAGGCATAATAAAACCAAATTGCAAAATTATAAGGCATTTATAGATATAAAGGATGTGCGAGTAATAGAGCCACTTTTATTTCAAATTAAAATTTTAAAAGTTGTAGTAAAGTTGGGAAAAAAAATGAAGAAAGATGGTCATTCATACCTTTGTCCTCTTTAAGTTTTTAAAAAATTATTTTCACTTTTGACTCGTACCTTTTAAATTTCAAACTCAGCAAAACATTATTTTATAATAATATGACCTGTGAAGACAAATGAATCACTTATCTGTTTTTCTGTTTCTTTACTTAAGCAATAAAGACAAAGATAATCCAGTGGAAATGATCTTCCTGAAACTTTCTCTCATATTCTTCAATAAAAATCCGTTGCATAAAATTGTAACGCCACGAATGGCAAAGGCGAACAACAGTCACGAAATATAGTTTGACATGAATCTGATATTTTTACAGAATTTATCGTGCAGATATCGCCTTTTTGCTGATTGAAACCAAAATTAGATACGATACTGCAGTTGTAGTCATAAGATAACAACCCTAATTTCATTGATTTAAGTTATTGCGATTGCATACATGTGAAAGCATGGACAGACAGACGGCTAACCTTTTGACAAACGTGGTTCAAAATCTGCCAAGAATTTAAACTTTAAATGCTCCACATGCGTACTAAATTTTATTTATATAGCTCATTTTGTAATTATCGAGTTTACTTTACTCGAACAGCCGGGCAATCAAATTTCCTTTGAATGATAAATTTGATAGAACTTTACAAATTTGATCTAAATTTCATCTATGTAGTTCACAGCATTTCCGAGTTATTGTGTTCACAGACAGGTGCAGCTCAGGAAGGTTAGAAACGCAGAGATTCGTCAAAATCTTGAGTTTGAATTCTTTGATGATTTCAACACTTTCTCTGCACTTTGTGTACGAGAAAATAAAAAAAGATGAAATTTCATTATTTTAATGAGCAGAGCTTTCTTTTTTCAATTTAAAATTATTCGAATATTTTATGAGACTATTTATTTCCCCTTAAACAAAACATTTTTCATGTTCTCCTGACTCTATCTCATAATAATAATCATTTTTTTTTGTTCGACATATTTGTAGCAATATTTAAAAAAAAAAACGAAATAATGTAAAATAAGAATTATCGCAAAAAAAGTTCAGGAATTTTGAAAGGATAGCAGCATTTAAGCATTACCGATGCTTATACTTATATTTCTCCACGACTAGATTTACGAAATCTCTTACTATTGTTGCCGGGACCATAGATGTTTGAAGAAAATGAATCACGTATTATTGAAGAGCATTAAGAATCCTAATAGATTCAAAAATTCATTACATTCTCTAATTGAAAAAAAGTAAAATTAGATGAAATTCTAGAAAAGAGGTAAAATAAGTGGATCAAAATAAGAACGACCTCAATGGAAGGCAAGTAAATGCACATTTCCTCCTAAACAAAAAATATTGAAGTAATCCAACTAGGCAAGAAAACAACAATGTATTTTTAATTTCCTTTTTAATGTAGTAGAACTATCTTTTAATAAACGTTTATTCTAACATTGAACCAACCCAGTGATCATTTTAGCTTTGCTAATCTCATTACCTTCAAGTAGATTTCTCTATATAAATTAGAATTTTTTATAATATTTATTGCTTACCTATAATTAAAATTTTTTTGGTTATTACTTTAATGCGATATTCATTAGGATTTAATTTCTTTACCGTATTGTTTTCCGTACCTGACACTTTTATGATTTTATTTTGACTTCTTATTTTTGAATCAAAAATAATTTTCATCTTTTTCTACGTATAGTTTAATATATTTCATATTTTATTATTGCAATTTCTATAATAAATTTTAAATAAATTCTAATTGCTAATACCTTAAAAAGAATTCAATTAGAATTAATGCTTTAACCAACAATAATATTCTGAAAATTAGAAAATATCTTCAAGCCGTCGAGAGCACACAACTACGTAACGAGATCACACAAGATTTAAAATTCAAATAGAAGAAATTAGAGAGAAAATGAGAAATCGATTTCTAAATTCAATCATAAGAAATAAAACCTGCTAAGTGAAATAAAAACGTGAAAAAAAAATGTGGTTTATAAAAATTGTTTCGTTAAAGGTCACTTATCACATAATTTCTAACAACATTATTGTTCCACAATTATTGCGGAAGCACTTGCTGCAGATAAATAACCGAATCGATGGCCAGTTTTAATTATTGAAAACAAAGCATTCTTGTGCGACTTTGAACTCGCGCTCAAGAACAACGCCCGAGGTATCAAATGACGAGATCTCTCCCTACTGGTTGGTCAAGGTTTAAAGAAGACAACTTTCCTTCTAAAAAACAAGAATTCCTGTTCAACGAGATAATTTATTAATTCACAGCATAGGAGAGGAACTGAGGCTGACGAACAACGAAGGAATTTTGCCGATTGAGTTGAAATAGAATGCATGATTTTGGTTCGAATTGGCATCAACTGTGTTCTTCAAGAGTTCCGTATACGTTTTCTTTTTTGAACCTTAAAATGTTTTGCATTATTATTAATAATCAATCGATCATAAGTTGAGATCTTATAATAAGGAAAATTTGGATTTTCTTAGGTCCATCCATTATTTTTTAACAAAAATTCTTGCTTCACAGCAAATATAATAACTGTCCAAAATTTCATTAAACTTTTTGATCAGAATTCAGTTATTGTCAAGAAACTGAGCTTTGTCCATTGCACTTTAATTTGAATTCATATATTTTCAAGTTCAAACTGCAATAAACCATTTCAAAACTATTTTCTTTCTGTCAATGAAGTCTGGAGATATTCTATGCTGCTGGAATATTACCGAGTGCTCTACAAACGTTTCGATGGAGTTCCAGTGAAAAATACTCTCTAATTTTACAGATTGACTTTAATAGCTCCAATAAGCAAAATTCATGAACATTTTTAGAAAGATTTATGAGTTTCGAATTTGTGACAAAGAATGAAAATATTCTAGAATATTTC
The DNA here is from genome assembly GCA_026543865.1 of Argiope aurantia. NCBI lineage: Eukaryota > Metazoa > Arthropoda > Arachnida > Araneae > Araneidae > Argiope > Argiope aurantia. The sequence goes on from JAPMOR010124991.1 coordinate 260,998, forward strand.
GAAATGCCCCAAGATTTTCTAAAATTTCTAGAATATACCAAAATTGTAGGCGTAATTTATACATTGTAAAATCGTGTTTTGCAATGTATCAAATTATATATAACTTTCAAAAATTTATATATATTGTCTAATGTTTTCAACTGTTCCTTAAGCAATAAAATTCAAATTATTTACGAATATTCAAGATTGCCTCAAAAATTTCAAGAAATTTTTACAAAATTCTAGAAAGTCCAAAGCATAATAGTGATATTTGTAATAGTAAATATTAATAAACTTAATAAAAACTGAATGTTTCCAATATTCAGAGTTTGAATGTTTTATAAAGATTAAAGCTTGCATGCATCAAATCTCCAACGGAATTACGAAAGAAAATCTACCACCTAGAGTAATTTTGCGCTGATAATAAAAAATGATTGTTCTAAAAGGAGATGAGACGCATGTGTATATAAATGAATTTTATCATATTAAATAAAATTCATAAATCATAAATTTTATTTTAGTTAATATGAAGTCTTCAGGAGTGAAGTATTAAACGAGTCTGATGATGAATCATGAAGAGGCTCATCATGAAGTGGAACTAGTGATATCATATTCTAACGAATTGATTGAAGCAGCAATTTGATTTGCTTTTCATAAAATTTATTACTTAAAAATGAAATTAACAACAGTCAGGTGATGAATATAAACGAAATGAATGTAACTAAGACATCTTTCAAATAAAAATATCGAGTACGAGCGGTTTCTTTACTTTCATCATTTTGCAATCAAATTATATAGAGAGTGTTTCAGAAAATTTGTATAGCTTTTAAATCAGCAATTCTTAATAGAGAAATGATACCATTGAAAGGATATTGAATTTGCGCAGAAAGAATGAAAAAAACAAACAAATTTTCTTAAAATTTAGCGGTAGCATAATTTACAATTTAAACCCTAGAAGATTCTTGAGTTGTTGTAGTGATCATTACGTAAGATAAGGCTGAGTGGAGTAACGGTTTAAAATATTCAGTTGGTCGTACTCCATTCTCGAAGATAGCTTCCAAATAAAAAAAAAATCACATTTTTTTTCACAACTATAAACAATATTTCTACTGTTCAAATTCTGTCATATCACTAGAAATAATGCGTAATCCTACAAAAAGTGTTCGGCTGCTCAGGCTCTGTCATATCATTAGAATAGTGCTTAATTCAGCGAAAATGTAGAATTATTTTGTCTGATAACTGTATTTGTGAATATTGAAACTCACTGAAACTTTGAGCATTTCAGCGAACAGTGCCTTATTCATGTAAAACATCGTTTTGACAGCTACAGAACCATCTGGTAATTTTAATTGCAAAGTTTGAAAGAATTACATTCTGGTTGCTTGCCGAAAATTCTGTTTCATTTCCATCCTTTCTGTGAAAACGGCATTTTCCTATCTTCATTCGTTTGCTTCATTTTTAAAGTCGCTCCAAATTTCTAAAACATCCTGTATTTATATTTAGTGTTGCAACTCATTGATAGCGTAAGCAGTGTACAATAATCTAAAACTCGCAGAAGTCAATGAATAGAAGTAAATACAAGAGATAAATGTAGCTTGTTTTGTAAATAACTGAGGTTGTTATGTTTATTTCGGAAGCAGGGGAGGTCGGTGGCATAGTGCCAGGAAAAGGAAAGAATATGTTAAAATAGAAAACAAAAATCTCTAGGTGTGAATAAACTACCAGGTTTTCTGAAAAACAGAATTTTTTCTTCATATGGCTTTCGTACTAAGGTGAAGCATGACTTACCAACACAATTTTTTTCTCTAGAAAACTGAATATTTATTTTCTTTATTATGATCTTACCATTATTTATAAATAAGAAGAATAAAATCCTCAACACAAATTAAGTAATTGTTCTGTATTTGTTTGACTTTTTATAATTTCGAAAAGAAGCATGTTTGAAATTTGGTAAGGGAACATTTATGTTTAGTTTAGTTATATTAAAACCTCGTTTTCACTCAAGGAATAATCTCAAATTCATTTATTTCTCAATCTATAGTGTCATATCTGAGTCAAAAAATGATAAAAAGTGGCTTGATTTTTATATATTTTTGTTTGAGTTGTTCTCGTATTACAGATTTTATTATCGACTTTACACTCTTTTTTTTTATTTTTATACTCTATAATTTTGAAATTTTGTATAGGAGATGGGACAGGTTGAAGAGCGGAGCAAGATAAAAATTCACTTCATTTACGATCATATTACTCAAACTTCACCAAATATACGGATACTGCTGCTTTCTACAATGCTAAGCACTAAACATTCGCGTAGCGAAGCCACCAGTACCATCTCATTGTTTATTAGATATTCGTGTATTTTAACAGTGTTGCATTTTTTAAGGTCTGAAACATAAATGTCTCTGACTGTCAGGAAATGTATTTGGTTTTCCTTTATTAAACATAGCCACCTTAGACAATATGCATTTTATAGTAACTATTCATTTATTACTTTTTCTTGTTAATCGTACCAAAAAATTCTAATTATTCTAACGTTTCCTACTGGAGGAGATGGTCGGGACAAGTTGACGACCTCATCATCTTACTTTTTTTTACTGTTTTCTATTTATCGTTTTTTTGCATTTATTTCTTATTGTGTGCGACTTTCTTGATCAACATGATCCACAAGCTGTTTCAAACCACACTTACATAAGTAGTGGCAGATATGGCAGCTCCACACTTAACACTTTCAACGCTACCGACGATAAAAACTCCATGAAAAGACAAATATCAATTCTTCCGGCTATTGACATCTTTTATACAAAAAAGAAAGAAAAAAAAAAGATAAGAAAAGAAAAAAGTAAAGGTATTCTTCAGATATGTATTAGAAAGTTCAACCTATCTAAACTGACAAAAGGGACAAATTTGAGCCTACAGAAACCTGCAATTAGAAGTATCTGAAAAACGAGATATCTCGTCGGTAGCGTTGAAAGTATTAAGAGATGGCTGTTCCACCGGAAACATTTAAGGTACAACAAATGCATTTTAAAAAAAATAAAAGCAAGGGTTTCGGGAAGCAAAAAATGAAAGAAAAATAGAAAAATCGGAATTTCTTTCCTAACATTCATGATATGAGTTGAAACTTCTTAAGAAAGTACAGTGCAGCTCCTGCATGTGAGATCTATTTTGACCCTCTATCAAGAAAGTAGGATAGAATGTTGCAAAAGTTCCATATGGTGACTCTAACTTGAAGGGAAATTTATGCTCAATTTTTGATAATAAAGAAAACAATGATTTTGAATAACCTTAATTTATTATGAACTAGAGTTTTAAGCGCAGTAACACTTTCATTATATATTATTCCATAAAACGCATTTAACAATATTTAATTAATTAGTGTATTGCCCTATATCTTGTAAGAATAAAAATATATTTAGTTTTTTATCAGAATTATTATTTTCCCCGATTCTTATTTCCCTCGAGTCATTTTTACCCAGTCAAGATGACATTTTTCATTATTTTTTTAAACAGCAAAGCAATATTTAGTAGATTAAAATAAAAAAAATATCCAACTAGGTACAATATAGTTAAAGATCATTCTAATAAAAAATGCAATATATATATATATATATATATATATATATATATATATATATATATATATATATATATATATATATATAGATTTTTAAGATAAACCATGAAGAGTAATTAAAATAAAAAGAATTCGTAATTAAAATAAAGTGTTGCTGTTTTGTATACTAAATAAAAGTATGTTTTTAAAAACTCCTTTTAATTAAGTTTATTTATGGCGAAAAAAAAATAGACGTAAAAAGTTTGACTAAAAAACATCTTTGTACAGTTGAGTTTATAAGAATTATTTTAGACTGGTTTTAAATTTATGCGAAAGAAAAAATGTACACCAACATTTGATAATAAAACTCAAATGAAAATACTTTATATAAAGGAAAAAATAGTGGATTTCTATAGGTAGTCCAATACTTGACAGTCTAATCTCATCCAGTTTTCATAATGAAAAGTTTCATCCTAAGAGATTTAACTGAAATTTTGTTGTTTTGTCTTTTGATATTTATGATGAAAAAAATAAACCAATTTATTGCTTTTGAATTTTCTTTGCTATTTACCTATTGATTTGGCGAATTTTACAGGAGCAATGATTGACCAAGTGTTAATGACATTATTAAATTAGTGCATGAAATATAAGTTGCGTATTTGAAACATTTTTAAAATTAGCCAGAAATTTAGAAATTAGTTTCTTTAAGAATTTTTATGTTAATTGCAAAAAAGAAAAGAATAGTTTTAAGTTCTCAGGCGGAAAGTCAAGTTTTCAATTTTACGACCTTTTTAAGAAACGCAGTTTTGAAGCTCCCCGGAGAAATATTCAAAGTACAAAGAGGCTGTTCCAAACACTTTCATAGCTTTTATAAGCCCATAAGGGTGTAAAACTAGAAATTTTCTACATCAGCATTATAAATGAAGCCCTTCAGGGAGTGGTAGGAAAATCAGGTTTAGAGAGTTAAAGTTACAGCTATTAAATTTTGAGAGGTGAGGTTAAAATATTTTAAAGGGGCAAAGTTGATTTTGCTACATGAGTTGCATTTATTACAGAATCATAAGTAAATTAAGGATTTTACCAGAAACTTTCACATAATTAATATCAGAAAAAATTTAAGTAATTAATCCTGATGGTTTTAGTTAAAAATGGTAGCCAACATTTAATATTCAGTTTTCTTAAGAAGTAATATATAATTAATAAATATGGAACAAGTAATTTTAACAAGTAAAAAGATAACTGTAATTAAAAAACTGATAATAATACTTTTAGCAATAGAGTAAGCAACAATCGTATTCTGCAAACAATATACAGTGCAAAGATTTTTAAATAAAATTAGAAGCATTTTAATTCTTTCTTTGACTGAATGCTTTGCTGCGTAAATTAAGAATAAAACAATAAACTAAAGGAAACGGAATATTTTAGTAACTATAGCAATTTAAAAAAAAAAAACAATTTTTTACAATTTCATATTTGAAATTCACATTGCTCAAAATAAGTTTGAATTACAGATAATATCTTAACATATTAAGATTATATTACATATAATATTTAACATATTTAATTAATGATAATATTTTAACATATTAAGAGATACCTGCAAAAAAAAATTCAAATAATTGATGAATAGGATTAAAAAGTACGAATTGCTGAGACTCCGCTGTACTGCAATTAATAGTTCATCCCAGCAATTTTAGTCTAAATATCTATGTAATTAGATGCTTAAAACCAAATATGTTGATAACGAAGTAAAACAGTGGTGATTCAGGAACGATATATAATATGGAGGCCAAAAGCAAATACATTGAAAACGAAGAAAAAAAGTGACGAATCCGGAATATTTTTAGATATCCATTGACCTGTTCAGTCACCAAAATTAAAATTACGAAATTAATGAAAAACAGAAAATTATCATTAAATCATGGTGTATTTTTTCCACTGTAAAGTCTCAAGAGTACAATGGTCTTTAAAAATGCGAAAAATCAGCCAAAATCTCAATTTTTCTATTTTTAGTTTCTTACTAGCCTATAGAATGCTGGCAATTATTTGGGCAGTAATTGATTTTTATCTTTTTATTTATTTAACTCGAAAATAACCATTGTTTTGCTTAAATCGCTTATTTATATTTCCAAAGTTGGCCAAGATCAAACAATTGATCATAAATATGTCTAAAAACTTTATATGCATTAATTATTTTGTAATAACAACTAAAATTAATAATTTAACTTCTGAAAAATATTTAAAGAAAATTGACAATACCAAATACTAATAATTTTAATAAACAATGCATGAATAAAATAAATTTGATGGGCATATAAATAATTAGAAATAAATAACTCTTTTTGTGTTGGGATCCCTTCATTTGCGATGATATTTTTATATTTAATTTTTTTCCAATAGTAAAATAATTCCAATATTGCAAACAACCGCAATTAAAATATTGTGCATTTAAAAAGTGAATTACACCGTTGGAAAGTCAGATTACTGAATAGTTTTAAGTTAGATTCTAATGTCTTTTCAAACATTTTTGATACATTTATACTATCCAAACATAGGCATTGCTTTTATAAACATTAGAAATCGGAAAGTTCATGCTTCAGGTTTCGAATATATTTTTTCTTAAAGACTATTTTCTTAAAGACTTTCCTTAGTAAATGGTATAATTAATTTCCCTTTTTCCTTTCATTTTTTTAAAGTTGCATAAAGATTTTTAATCTAGAAAATAAAGACAATGAAGATTTCTTAACAAAAGGTCAATTATACAAAGATTTGCTGTGTGTGTTTGTGTGCCTAATACATGTTAAACCTGATGTCTAAGGTCAAAAAGCTGTGTGCTAATGTGGTGTAGTACATTAGAGAGGGGAGGTAGGTCAGGTGCTGCTCTCGTTATTAGATTACTGTTTAAAATTACAAGGCTTTCGGTCGGTTTTTAACTAGGCTTCTAGTTATTTCAAAACTGAACGTAAATATAGTTAAAATACAAATAAACTAAACCGAATTTGCAAAAAACATTTTTTAATGCGCTGGAGGCATTGCTCATAGTAGGTGAAGGAACATTGCGAATTTACGCGTTTAAAAACAGCAGACATAAAATGCATTACGCAGTTTTAGTCAAAAGAATTAGCATAGTAATGTACATATAGTTTTCATTATTATCTGTTTTATTTCACGAACAGTGTATTTATCTTTAAAAAATAACAAATACGCTCTTCGCAGCTTTTTTGATTGAAAACCTTATATAAATGTCCAGTTCTTTACTGAACTAAAATGTTATGCAATTATTATTACAGCACTAGGTATGGAGATATTAAATAAATAAAAACAATTAAGAAATAAAAGATTTTTCTTTTCATTCTTTTAAATTTTGCTTTTTGATTAAGAAAAAAACAAAGAAATATTTATAGCAGGTATCTTAACGTTATGTTAATATGAAATTCAACAAACCGAAGCACAAATTTAAATTAATTAAAATTTTAATTCGAATTAAAAGTTTTACAATGAACATAGTTTCCCTGCATTCCCAGAAATCAGATAATTCTTTTAATAAATATAAATAATATTCTTTTAATAAATATGTACGAGAAATACAAAGAAAAAAGTAAAATGCGTATGTGTGGATTAGCCCTAAAGAAAACATCAAATTGAAGCTTTTGTCGTTTCCCCCCCCCCCCCTCTCATTTTTTTTTTAAATTTGCGATAAGTTGTCTTAATATCTTTATGGGTCGTGAAGAAATAAATCCAGCATACCTCCTCGAATCTGAAACGGAAACCTTTTGTCTTCCGTGCGATCACAAAGTTGTTTACTTGATCTGTTAAGTCCTACTGAAGGATTGTATAGCAGTTCGACGAACTTTCACACCATCGTCAACCTTGAGCAGAAGTTTGAACTTAACGGCCTTTGATACGTCTCGTGAAAGCGACAGAAGGCCATTTCATAGCCTAAATTAGGCCACGACTGCATTTGCTTTAACCAACACTCAATGGAAAATCACACCATTATAATACCAAAGAGAGGACGGACGCTTCCTGCGGATACTCGTTTTATCAAAACGTAAGTCCGTTTGCTTCATTTTGATTCCTAATAGTAGAAATTTTGGCATTGAATTGAGAGCCATACTTTCGTAAAAATCCTATGTCTATGTCAATGGTTAATTTTGAAATTGTTTTTCGAATGCTAACATAAAATAAATTGTTGCAAAAATTTAGTAGTAAATATTCATCAGTCTTAAGTCCATTTGTTTTACTTTGTATCAAAATTAAAAGTTTGATATTCAGCTAGAACTATTCTTAACGTATCTTTGGAGTTATATGCTATCTAGATATTTGCATCTGCAACTATTTTTCAGGTGTCATAAAAGATCGATTAAAAAGAAAAGTTAAGAGAAAACAGTACCATCTGTCTTAAGACTGCTTGCTTCATTTTAAAGAAGTTTGTCATCCAATCAATGCTTTCCTTGTGCAATAAATGAGTATTTTTCAAATATTTTTATTGAATTTTAAAAAAATGGTAACTTGTCATGAGTAATCAGGGAAAAAGGACTACTAAAAATTCAAAAATATTATTTATGAACTTCTTTTGAATTTATTGTCTTTGTGTTTGCAGCAGTCTTTAATTTAGATTAATTCAGTAGATGTAAGGTAACAAATGACTCATTACTTGCGTATTTTTATAATTTCTCTTTTTTTAATTTTTTGGATAATAAATGAGGTTTATTTTTTTAACAGCTTAGAAAATGGAATTATGAATTTTCAAACAAATAAAAAAGACTGCAAGAAATTCTAAAATCTATTGTGATCTAATAAAAAAAAAGCTTTTCCTATATTCTTTTTAGAATAAAGTATATTACAGATATATATTTTTTTAATTTCTGGAAAGCTATATTATTGTCAAAAAATTCAACCTCAAGATTCGGAGAAATCTCAGGGTTTTAAACCTTCAGCTAATCGGAAAATATATATATGGAACTATATATCTCTTCTTGTGAACACTGCAATTCAAAAATGCAAAGAAACGGTGAAACATGGTATGTGGTTTACACCAAAATTGTATATTTCAGACAAATTGTAGACGAAATATCCATCTACAAATAGTTTGTCTGTCCGAATGCAAATGAAGAAAATAATTCAAAGATAGATGTAGATAGAAAGTAGATAGATGAAATTCGGAATATAGTGTTGCACACTAGAATTACAGATCTGTAACAAATTGCAGTGCAAACCATCTGTTGTCCGCTGGCTGGTTGTCGGTCTATTTTACTATCCGTTTGCATATCAACCTGATAATTTAAATCAACAACAAGTTTGGAAAACGAAATGGCATCAAAAATCTTGAATTGTATTAAGTTTCAGATAGTCAATGGGAAGTCGTTCAAAGAAAGTACTCAATGGTCTTCATCATAGGTGAAGTTTAACACAAAACGTGTTATAGCGTAAAAATATACGGGAAAATAGAGTGAAGAATATTCCAGCTGGCTTCCGTTTTTATTCCAGATATTGCTTATTTGATTTAATCAGAATCAATTGTTGGAAGAACTCTTAGTTAAATAGCAAGAGAATTGATTCTTTTGCAGCAACATGTTAAGTTTTCAAGATTAATTTAAACTCCTAAGGGAAGCAATTACAGAAATTATTTATACTTTTTTAGAGTTACAAATAGGAGTTATCTTGTCTTGTCGAAACACCCTGGTTAATCTGAATGACCGTCGGCGCGATAGCATGGAGGCGGGAAATTGAGGTTGAAACTCAAGGACCATCAATTGCCACATCACTCCAATAGGAGGTCCATTCCATCATCAAGCGGAGGTTTCCCGACCTCTCACAGCACTATTTTGCCCACCACAGAAGCGATAACCGGCTAACTTAACCGAAAACCACTTATGCATGCACTCGTGGTGCACCCCTGTGGTGGTAAAGCTTAGTTAGTTAAATTAGTCTTTTGTACTGAACCTGCCTGAGGAATATTCGGGGTAAACCTGGTATTTAAAATTTTATTAATTAGTGAGTTGCATTCCTCAGAAACGCTTTTCGTTTTACGATCAGTCTACAAGGCAAGAAACGGCAGTTTGCGGTTACGGAGTCGCGCCTGGGTTCTCTCAATCCGTATATGCTGCTCCTTTGGGACTGATGAATAATACACGGTAAAAGAATAAAATATAAATTGCAACAAAAGAAAAAATTCCAAAACTTTTTTTAGGAAAATTATTTATGCACGCACTTTAATATTCTTGTTTTATTTCTAAATTATTTCTTTTCCTGCCATCAAGAAACTGATCCTCAAAATCGCAAATTAAAAAAAACAAAACATTTTGACATATTTTAAAGCGAAAATGTATTTTGATTTCATTATTCCTCCAATTTCAATAAATATATTTAAAAATATTTGAAACTATTTGACGGAAGGAAAAATGATTATTTATATAAAGGATTATTTGAAATAATTTATTTTTTATTTTAAAAATTATATTTCATAATTATAAATATTGCTATTGTAACATTAACTAAATACATAAAATTTAAATTGTTTATTATAGCATCCAAAAGCAAAGCAAAGATGAATTAACTTTTATGAAAAAACTTTAGACTTTTATGAAGAAACTTTAGTGTTTTCAAAAATGCATAGTAAAAATTACTGACTTGCGACTTCATAAGTATTATTTTGAAAAATATAAATCTAAAAATCGCTGTTCACGAGAAAATTCTTGAGAAATTATATTAGCTTATCTTGAAGCTATTTGAAGATTATTCGGGAGAAAATAGTTTCTTAGGAACCTACTTAGGAATTATCAAGAAATAATTAGAATGCTTTCTCTTGTTGAAAGCGTGCTTCAAAGTTCTTATTTCTGATAAGTCACGTGTTGATTTGATGGCGATATGATGAGTGAAACCAGAAGATGATATGATTCATAACAGAAGCTGTTAGAAAAGTAGGGCAAAAAAAAAAAATCAGTCAATGTTTTTCTATTCTTGGGAATGCAATTATTTATTCGATTTTTTTTAGGTAGATTCCTATAGGAAGAGTACCTATTTCAATGGTTCTCATGAGAAGTCTTCGGGGAAATTTCTTCAGTTCTTCACCGAACATGGCCCTTACCCTTCGTTCAAAAGTTTATATAGTAACTTTGTTTGGATTTTAACTAGCTTGGAATATGTTATTAGAAATGTAAAAATCTCGTATGTTCATAAATGGTTTATCAAGCTCAAACGCGTTGGAAATGGTGAGGAGGTTGAAATTTTCATTTCCCTATAATTTTCTTAATATTGAAGAAGGAAAAATAAATTCACTTAGCCAAATTAAAGCTTAATTAAGACGAAAACGTTTGTATTTAAAGTTTTTCGATAACTGCAATATCTGAGAAGCTGGGGATGGTAAAGTGATTTACAAGCCCTCATTTTGACTGTTTCTAACATCAACAATTTATGTTGCCATAGAGTAACTTAGATGTAAAGGAATCTACCATTTCCTTTCAGCTTGTCGTGAGAAACTTTTTTTTTTAATTTTCAGAAGCGATTTTTCTCCCTTTTCCTTTCACTTATGAAAAACCTTTTTAGTTTAATTTTCTGAATTTTGCAACAAGATCATTGTAAAATTAGCCAATTTTCATCGATAGCTCTTTCAACTAACGTGAATGTTCCTCGCTCTCTGGATTCTCTTCTGGAATTTTCTGGAATTCTGGAATTTTCGATTCTTTCTCCGGATTGGAGAAATATTCTGAATATAATTAAAATATTATGAATTGTTTCAATTGTTTGCGTACGCTTAAATAATTTATATAAAAAGATCCGGTTTTTGATTCTTTTTGAGAATTGAATAACATATTATAGACTGTCCCATTTTTTACTTATATTTGAGTAATTTATATTTAAATTCCAGATTCCTTATTCTTTTTTCGGTTAGAGAAGTTCGGTTCGAATATGAATAAAATATCGCTGATTAATTGATCTTCATTTATTATTAGAAGTTTATCTCAAAAGAAATAAAGTTAAATTTAATTAGACTTTTATTAATGCATAATTTTTGGAAAAAAAATGCTTCTTAAGAATTCTTGTTCTGAACTTGAATGCATTATGATTATCCTCTTTTGACAGGAAATGAAATTGGTAGGAAGTCGTGCCACGAAAGTTTGACTTTGTTTTTGCTGGTACCTGGATTAGTAATGTTTGAGTTACTTGCAATATATAAATTATTTAACGGAATATAAATTAACCTATATAAAAGGAATATATAAAATGATTTTTAAAAATATGTCCAATTGTTTTGAATACTACATTCTTTCTTTTTCAATGGAGAAATCACTACATTTTACACATATTTATACAGTGCAATGCTAATATTTTTATAAATTTGAATTAAAATGCTTATATTTTTTTATATACGCACTATTTAAGTGTCATCATCATAAAGTATACTTTTAATAAAGTATTCTTTTTTAATAAATAAATTATTTATTATAATTATTAAAATTTATGTATAAAAATGTTCTTATACATATTAACTATGTATGTATTATATATTAAAGCTGTTAAACTTGAAAATGAATTTTTATTGCTGTTTTTAGTTTAAAAATTCAAGGTCAATTTGGCTATGGTAGCTCTCATGCTTCCCCATGATCACTAAACCCTGGTTCCTAGATTTTGCTAGTTACCTAGACCAACAGTAACTGGTCAAAAATAACAAATACAACACTGTTTTTAAATGGCATATATAATAAAAATGCCTGGAAAAATTGTTTGTACCTGAAAATTATAGTTGCTCATTTTTTCTGAATTTTAGTTCCAGTAGTTCATAATGCTAGTAAATATAAATGAATGATCACTGAAGATTCAAGCTACAAATTCTCTTAAGATTTAGAATTAAAATGTTCAGAATCTCATTAAAATTATTGTAATTAGTAAGTTTTTTTCCTAATACAAATAATAAATTCTGCATGCCTGGAAACATTTAATATGATTTATGTCATAGCTAATCGTTGACGTCTGCTAATCGCCTATATAGCTAGCGTTAGGAATTTACCTCGGAATTATAAGGAAATAATTAGAACGCTTTTTCTAGTTGAAAGTGAGGTTCCAAAATTTGATAAGATAGAAAACCATTAACCTCATGCAGTTGTTGCAAAGTATACTCAACTGAAAATGAGACTTTTTGCTGTAACTCCTATAAGCTCAAGATGTTGTACGATCTCCACGATGTTTTCAAGATTCTCAGCGCTGGAAAATGTTGGGCGTTTTAAGCTAATAGAGGAGGTATTGTATGTAATCACAGTGGGTTAATATGCTTGCCAATAAGGCATGGAATGATACCATCCTGGTTCGCCTGAAATGTCAACGGTATCAGAGGAGTGAAGTGGGATGCGTCATTAATATAGGAAGCTATTATTTCATTCCAGAGAGTGGAGGAAAGATGTCCGAGATTTTAGATCAATGGAAATTATATGAGGATGCTATATTACTTCTGAATTGTAACTAAAAGTACAACCATAGCCTCTTCGGCATTTTAGCATAATTTGTCTCTTTTTACTGAATTTTGTAGGTTTTAGGAAGTGCCTTTGTTGATTTTGTGGGATTGCTAATTCAGCAGATACTGTTCATTGGCTTATTTATTTCAGACCATGGAGAAATATCGAAGCGCTTCTGTTCCTCATATTAAGTTTGAATCACCGAGAAAACCGTTTCCACGTAAGTTGATGACTTCTGATTATTATTTATTCATGTTTTTATTTAATCCATTCTTAAAATCTTAATAAGGTTGCTTATACCATGCATCAAAATATGCTATGTAGTAATTTTGCTGCATCAAAATATGCGTTTTGGTAATCTTGCTCCAATTAACTTTAGATAATTTTCTATTGTGTAGATCTAAGTAATGGAATTAACTGTAATTTGATTTTTTTTTCATTTTGAAGAAATTTTGTTATATCTATTTCTATTTTAACATTTGTTAAGCAGATACGATTTTTTACATGTTTGATTCCGAAGCAGACAATTATTAAGTTTGATTGCGTATGCAAATAACACTGTTGCCCATATATATATATATATATATATATATATATATCAATTGAACTCAAAGTTCATCAATTTTAAAATTTGTTCTTTTTCGGATTATGGCGATTTTACCTTTTCCCACATTATTTTCAATTTAAACTAATACCAAAAAAAAAAAGCTTTCGGCATAGTGAAAAGCGTTTAGTACGTTTTTCAAATTTTTTTCGAAACTTTTTTCGAACTTTTGTATACTGAAAAAATCAATTTAATTACAGCAATTCCAAAGAATTTTAGAAGTTTCTTCCCTCCCCAAACAATTCTCATTTTGCTCAAGTTCTCTGATTAATATAATTATTCTAAGAAAAAATAATTTAGAATGCTTAAATAATTATCCATTTCTTGACAATTATACATTTTTCTAAACTTTAAAATAAACTTACATAATTTTAACTTTTCAGAGTATGTACTAGGTGATCAAAATTAAAACACCCTTGCTCTGAGCTTTCTATACAGCAAACTCCAAAATTGATGAACATACCATTCAAGACATGGGGAGACGAATTGCAAAAAAAAAAAAAAAAAAAAAAAAAAAAGAATAGTTCATGTAACACCGATAGATGGCGCTGTACAACAGAAAACATGCTAGATACTAATAATCACAAAAAAAAACAAACCATGATGCTATATAGAATTTTTCTATTGCTGAAGTGAAAAAAAAAAGATAAAAAAAGTGAAGAAACTGAAACTGTAATTGTAACTACAATTTCGCTCTGTAAGCACAAAAATTTGGATAAATCCTTGGTTTGCTGCTACTATTCTAGGCATAAATGGTATAAAGTTGGAAATTTATTCCTCAAATACAACAGAGTCAATGTCTTGATTCAATTACCTTTATGCAAAATGCCTCCACATATTGAACTCTGTGTACAGCAGTTTCTTCGGCAACATTTTACTAATGATAGAGTAATTAGTCGTGCATTGCCGTCATCCTGACCATCTCGTTGTACACATCTTAATCCCTGCGATTTTTGACTTTGGCGATTCTTAATAAAATCTTGTTTACCGAGGACGTCTAATAATCTTGGCAAATTTGACAGACAGTATCATTTTGCTTGTGACAAGCATCTCAATCGACCAATTAGAATCCGCAGTTGAATAAGCTGGTAAGCATCGATAAGGTCCTTGTGATTAAATGTTTGATACGTTTGAATAAAATGTGTTATAAATGCATGTTTTGAGTTATTTCAGCCTATTTTTTTGTTGCATAACGCCATCTATCGGTGTTTGTGGAATTAATATTTTTCTCGTAATCCGTCTCCCCATGTCTTGAATAATATATTCACCAATTTTGGAGCTTTTACACTGAGTAGAGAACTCAGAGTAGGCGTGTTTTAATTTTGATCATCTTGTATAATAATTTGATTATCCTATATCAGATCTATGCTAAGATTAAAAAATTTGAATTTTCAAGAGAGTTTAAGGAAAGTTTTATTTTGTAATGCACATCGGTGCCGAATAAGTTTTTAGGAATACCGACCGTTTCTTTGCTTTTGCTACTCAATGTAATAGTCTAGCATTTTTATAAATTCAAAAAAAAAAAAAAACTTTACGGTAATGAAAAAAGAGAAACTTCAACTGCTTCGAAGAAGTAACAGAAGGAAAAGGCTGATTTAGTTGTTTGTTTTGAACACCTCTTCACTACAATGAGGCTGCAGAGCAGGACTTTGAAGGTGCTGTTTCTTTGGTCGATATCGGACCGAATGTAGTTCTTCGCTCAAGGAATATTATATTACGTATTTGTATAGTTCTGGACAGCAGAGTTCTAATGCAAGACTGATATTTGTATAGTAAAACTTTTATTTTATTTATTTTTTATTTTTGCAGATTTTTCATTTCATACCCGTGTTATGCAATGTGGTTGGAAACACAGTGGTAAATTCGCTTTACTTTTCTCAGCTCTTGTTATCCTATCCATTTTACTTCCTTATACGTTCGCTTTGATAGCTGGAAATGTTAGACCTCTACTGCCACTAATCAGGTAAGATTTATTTTCATAATTTATTGACTATCCATATTTTTATAAACCTGTCCAGTACAAAATATTAGCCTAAGGGATATAATTTTTTCATTAGATAATTCTTTTCTTTTGTCACGAGGAATTTTGAGGTGAGGATTGAATTTTATTTCCTATAATTTTTAAAATAGCTGGACGGGTATTTCAGAATTAATGGAGTAAAGTTTAAGAATTGGTATAGTCTATTATGAATTTTTTTTTCTTTTGTATATATATGTATGGTCGTGAGTGACATGTTGAGGGTAAAATGCAAAAGATTGACTAGAACGGAAGCATGAATTGTGCACATATAGAATCGTAAGCAATATTTTTGAAAAGACATAGAAGCTTATGAAATACAAAATAAAAACGATAAACATTCCAGCGTGTATTCCACTCAAATGCAATCTGAAATAAATCTGAATAAAGGAATATCTATAATAAAAATTTCCCGAAGTGATTCCAAAGTGCTTTCAAATATTCGACCAAAATCAAAAGTGTTTTAAATATCGAATTCGTTAAATACCAAAAATTCGATAAATAACAAAAAATTTGTCAAGCTTGGAACGTTCGTTCAAGATTGATAAGAATAAAAATGTGAATTGTGATCAAATGGCGAATGAACCGATCTGCTGTTTTAATAAAATCTTTTGCATAAATGAAAAAATCAAAATTTAATGGACAATATGTTGTCAAATCGAAATGAAGAAATATTTTCGAGATATAAACCTGAAAAAATTTGATATGTGTGAAAATTAAAAGCACATACTGTCGAAAAAAATGAATTAAAAGAGGGGAAAATTTTAATATATAATTTAGAGCTAATTTCGAAAAAGAAATTTGTGATATTTTGATCTGTATCAAAAGTTTGATCAGAAGTAAAATTTATGCATCATTATGTAAAATTATGCATTATGCATTATGTAAAATTGCAATTTTAATTTTTCAGATTTTTTTCTTTAATAATTTTTTTTTTATTTTTGTTGCCATCATACTTTTATCATTATCAATAAGCCAATAAATTATTTACCAAAAAGTTTTGTAAATTATCTCAAACTATAAAAAATAATACAATTTAAACCTTAAACTTTTAATACATGGGTATTAAAATACTAATAATGTAATAAATATTTAAAAAAATGACTCAAATGAACTAAATTTAGTATATTTGCAAATAGCATATAAAGGGTAATGTAATTTGGTAACATGTTTTAAATTTACTCTTTAATAAATACAATTATATGCATAAAATTTTAAGTTAAATCTTTCAATGAATATTATGACCAGAAAAAAGTTTTTCGTTGAATCAAATAATTTTATAAATTTAAAATTAAACTTGAAATCTGCATAAATATCAGTTTAAATGCTTGTTATAAATTGGATGGAAATAAATTAATTACAGAAAGGAATCAAATTTAAACCTATTGAATTTTGGCTTCATTAGTGAGGAATATGCAGCGGCGCAGTTTGCCGTACGGAACTATTTCGCTATATTACAAACTTTACATATAATGCAATAGTTATATTTAAATAAAAAATAAAAATATATTTAATATAATTTTTGGTCATATTTAATTGTTTTATTTCATATGTTTATACTAAAACACATAATTTTGCGTTAGACCTTTACAGGATAGTTAAATAATAAAAGATTTTTATAAGGCCAATGCAGCAGTAAAATATACAGTTGTAAAAACTCTGGAAATGCACCAATGATAAAAGTTTGAGTAAATACCTGTTAAACATCGAAAATAAAAATTAATTGTGTGCATCAACTCAATAAATTGGGATTCCTCGTGGACCTCGATTCATTGTAATGATATCAATATCGAAAAATCGATGACTATGACCACACTTAGTTTTAAAACTCTATTCTCATTTTGCCGAATATTTAAAAAAAAGAGTGTCGAATTGTTTGCAGCTGCACTTGAGAATAGCTCGAATATGTATTAAAAATCCCTTAATGCGCATGTTAAAATGACATATAAACAGGGAAAAAGGCTTATCTGTGTGTTTACAGAGCTACAGAGTGAAGGTCTATTTTTTATAATAGGGTTAAATCAAAAACTGGCATCTTTTCCCCCCTTTCTTTTCTTCCCTTTTTAAACTTCTTTCTTTTATTTTTTAAACAATTTTCTTCACTATTCGTTCGAAGAAAAAACAATACCTTCTTAGTACGTATTATTTAATTTGTTTCTCTTGTCACAAATCAACTATTGAACTAAATTTTATTGCTTTTTAGAGAGAAAAATTTACGAAGTTAAAATTACTTTTTTGACCTGTGGCTGAGAAAGCAGCAGACGCAGCATCTGTTGAATCTGATGTTTAACGAACCAATTAAAATGCAAAAAAAAAAAAAAAAAACTAAACACCTGATATTTAAGGCCATAATTTTGCTTTAATTAAAAAGAAAAAGAACTTCTAATCATCTTTCGATAGGAGTGTTCCTTTTTGAATTGATAAGCTGGCATAGCTAGTATTACAAACTTGCATGTTGCCTGTATATTATATTCACTCTTATTACTATCTCTAGTTCATTCTTTTGATTGAGACAGAAGGAGAAAATGACAAGCGGATATTATTTAAAATGCAAAAAAGTGAGAATCTGACATTCAATTTTAGATCTTTCTCTTAATAAGAGTTAAAATAAGCTTTTTAGGCCTCCTTTGCTTATTTCTGAGTTGATAAACTGTCAATGCTAATATGTTACCTCCATTTCTTATTTCTATTTATTTTCTTAGTTGAAATCTAAAACCTGTAATGTGCCAAAGAAAGTCCTTTCTGATATGCATGATTACTTTGTGTTGTTATTTTATTAGAATTTTCCTTTTATTTTTATGTGCGAATGATGCTTTGGAATGTATGCAATAATTTCTTCTTATTCGCTGTTTAGGTGCAAGAGGAGTGTCTGTGTATGGAATGAAAGTATCAACAAGAATGTCTTCTGATGTGCAGAAAAACCAATTTTTTTTCTTGTTAAATTATTGGCATATCTTAATGTGAAACATTTTTAACTTAGTCAAAAGATATAAATCTGATTTGAGTGAATATTAATAGTATATTTGTATGTTATATCTAACAGAAAGAGTGTTTTTTTAGCATGTTGGTTTTCAATCATTAGTCAAATCTTCTACTGTTAAAAGAGGTTATTGCAATTATTTAATCAATAAAACGTCTTCTCATTGAAAATGTCACATTAAAATTTAATTATCAAAATAGATAAGCTAAATAAAAAGGCAATTTTTAGGAGGAAAATTTTATAGTATGGAAATAATTGATATTATAACAACAGGCTTGCTCTTCTGAAAAAATTTAAATTTATAAATTCACCAAATGTAAATATACGCATAGAAAAGATAAACATTTAAGTTAATTTCTGACTCTTAACAAGTGCTTTCAATTTGGAAGGAGGGGTGGGCATGCCTTCACCGTTTCAATTGACTTCTTTCAGCTTCCATTCAACGCACTGCCTTTTGCGCTATTTCGCAAAATGAATGCTTGGAGATAAATTGCAGGAATATAAATTATCAGATCTATTATTCATTTTTTTCAATTTTTAAAAAAACTAAAAGAAATGTATTGTTTGCGTCACCAAGAATTTAGAAAATTAATTATTCAATTAATTTTCTCAATGGCAAATTATAAAGAAACAAAAAGCTTTCTTATGAATCTATTCCTTTTTCCTTCAGTATTTGCCAGTACAATTTCTTATTTTTAGACACTGCAAAGTAAGTAATTTGCATGCCTTATCTCTCGCATGGAAAACATAACTGTTAATGTCCTTTAATATTTTACTCGTAGTTCTTTTATGCTGAAACGTCTGTTCCATTTTTTCTAAGAAGCAATATTAATCTCTCAATCAAATTAATGCGATGCATTTGACGCACATCACGTGGTTATTATTCTGCCCTTTTATGATTTTCCGAATTCCATATTTTTTATAGTTTTGAAACGTAAGCTTGACATTTTTTCCTCTCAAAAAATAAGATTTGTTTTATTATATCTATCTTGGACATAATATGGGAACAAAATTTATATTTATTAATTTTCCCACTCGTGCTTTTCTAGTTCATTTCAGCTAGGATAATTTAGATTCTTAAACATTAAATATCAGTTACAATATGGTTATCACCTATTACATTGCAGAATCTCTCATTAATAAAAGAAATTCAATTTCAAATAAAACGTCAAGGACATCACGAAATGTACCTTGTTTAGAAAGTAATGAAACTAGTAACTGCCTAAATTATCGATAATGCCTGCTGTTATCAATAATCCGTTAAGGACGCATTCCTCATATCAGAGACAATAGTCAATTAATGGAAATTGTTTTTGTCCTTTTTTCATGGTATGTGTACAAAATGAAAGTGTTCCTGCATGTGCACACATATTTTGTACGCCGTTTGACTTCAGAGTTTTTTGAGAGTAAATAAACGTAATAAATCAGATTGGTAAATTTGTAATACCATTTTTACTTTTATAATGTTCAATGTCATTCTAAAGAAAATATGTCTTAGTTACTATTGAATTTAAGTTAATTTATGTGCAACAGATAAGAACCTCAGTGAATATGCAAAATTTGACGTTATTCTGTTGCATTAATGCATCTGAACATGTTGCTATATGTCAAGCAAAATAGCATCAATAAAGAATGTAGTATTTTCAGGAAACATCCTTAATCAGCGGGTTATTTCCAGATGCTCCAGGAACTTTGGGAAAACGTTGCAATATTGATTAATGTCATTTCCCAGGAATATGCTGCAACGTGTATCTGTTAATAAGTGATGCCATGTAAATGTATGCCAACAGAAGAACAACTCTCACTAACATTTCCGGTGATTTTAATGTCTGGTGATTTTAATGAACTACGGTGATTTTAATGGACAGATCAACAATCAGCTGTAATTACAGGCGTGCAATTCGATTTATTAAAAAGTTATTAGTAAAATCGTGGTCAATTTTCCACAAAATCTATTGTCTTTCGCTGATGAACATTATGAAAATGTTTGAACAACTTTTTAAATTATTCATAATTAGTAGGATTTGTTTTATGAAATGTTATTGTCATATAAATATTCTAAAGAAAAACGTAACTGTCTAGTGTTTATTCTTTTACTATAGCATTGACTTTTCTACACACAATATTTAAGAAAGCCTATATTTAAAACATAAACATTTGCTATAAATTATGTTTTTTTAATTACTAATTTTATTAACAAAATAAGAAAAATAATAAATGTCTTAAAAAGCTTTTATTTACTTAAGTATTTCAGTATTGGCATTTATTCTATTTATATTCAAACATGTAAAATTAAATAAACATAAGATGAAAACATTTCTTTTTAAATTCAGAATTTTTTTCTTTTGTGATAAAAGTACTAGAAAGAATGCATAAAATTTCATCAACTTCTTACATTAGCCAATATGCGCTCCATATTTATTGTCTTTCATGCTTTCATTGTTTAAAAACAATTTTCATTTAACTATTTTCGTAAATGGCTATTCTCCTATGGCAGTCAGTCAGATTACCAGACACTGAATAAATAAAATTAATTTTTAAATATTTATTATATAACTGCAGAGAAGTAAATGGAAAAAAATCCTTTGTATATGTATCTGATGGTTCTTTTATTTCTGCAGGCAAAGTGATTCTGATATCACTCAGAGTGGAATTTGCAGTGTTGCTTTGTACATTATAGCTGTTATTGGTAAGTTTGAGCTTTATTTATGAAATTCAAATAGCATAATTTTTGTAAGGAAGGGAATTTAAATTTCCTAATTAGCATGTAATTAATCGAATTATCGAATGTAAGAATCGAAATATCATGTAAATTATCGAATTCTGTATTTAATTCTATAGCACATTCAATAGCTCGCATTTGTATCAACGATATGTAGAATTTTAATGTTGATTTCTTTTCGTAACTGAATATCTATGCTGTTGTGAAACGTAAAATTTATTTTGAATGTTTTATTGTACATTGTTGTTTTCAAAATATTGTATATTGCTTAATTATTTAAATTGCTGTTTATTAAAACCATTATTCTTTAAACCATTAAAATTTTACAATTATGATGGTCATTATTTTATTTATAAATACTACTGTTTATTTATCAATTATAAATTATTTATTAAAACTGTTAAATATTATAAATAAATTTTTATGGGAATTTTTTGGTATTGAAGTTTTTTCTTTCAGTACTCATTTTTAGACTCATTTTTTCTTAATTCCGTCACGCCTGCTTCGAATTAGCTAAATTACACTGCATTGCATATCATTTCTTATTATTTCCTTTTTTGTTTTGTTTCGTAAAAGTAATCACAGGTCTATTTGTAGGAAGTATTATGATCTCCGTTCGTTACGTTCACGTATCTAGTCAAAATGAAGCACGAAATTGGAGACTAAATATATTGAACAAGTTAGGACTGTCGATAGGATTTGTTTCGTTTACAGGACTGATAATCGTTGCAGCCTTTCCAGTTAATATGGATCTAGGAAAAAATGATCTGTGGGTAAGTTTAAAGCTGTAACTTAATTGCTCTATGTCGATTTCTCATTTTAGTTTTAAAGATTTCATTATATATTAATATTTATACTTATAAATATTATTTAAGTATGTTTTTTGAATCCTTATATTTTTAAAATTCTATTCATGTTCCAAGTTTAATTTGTTTTTGTGTTCGATTTATTTTACTATTAATAATTTTGTTGTTTGAAATTTTTTGAATAAAAATATTGTTCCAAAATATTCATTTAATTATTCATAGAAAATTCCATAACTCTTATTTATTTAAGAAACAATCAGAGAAAAAATGCAATAGAAATCGTTTTATTCCAAGTAAGCTGATATATATTTTATATAGGTCGTTAAAATTAAACATAATACATACTAATAACTCTACTGAGGCAATATGGTGAATTAAGGTTGGGTGATACTGTATCGATTTGATGTTTTATTTCGGATCGATACAGTATCAAACAACCGAATACGAGGGTGAGACGATAATTTATCGGTATCAAGAGCTGATACTTTTGATCTGTATCAATTTTGTGTTTCTAATACTTCTACATACATGATACAAAATATCAGGTTGTTACAATATCATTCAGCCCTATTGGCTCATGGCCTGAGCTACAGCAAGTAGAATAGCTAGAAATTAATATAAATTTGATATCCATAAAGAAGGTAGTAGCGAAACTATTCTGAAATTTTAACCCGTTTTAGGCATTTTTAGTCTTTCAGGGGCTCAAACATTTTACTTATTATTAAAAAAATTTTTTTTAATAGATGCTTAACTTTTTTGTTATATGGGATTTTCTTATTTATTTATTACAGGATCCTTCAGTGCTTATTGCACCTTTGATGGGCGCATTCTTTGCTTTCTTTTTTGGCGCCTTGTACATGCTGTTCCAAACGGCCATCTCTCTCTTTTTCTATGAAGGAAATGGTCGAATCGTTATGATTCGATTTATACTTTTTATGGTGTGTTCAATATGTTTTGCGACATGTATCCTTTTATATTACATTAAAAATTATATATATATCAAGGAAAACTTGCAAATTTTAAGTTGAAAGCAGTTGAAATTCTCCTTAATCCATAATTAGCTACTTTAAGCACGATGTTCGGAAACAAGAAGACAGCGTCTGACAATATTTATATGCAGACTGATATCATGATGAAGTTTGTAATGGTAAGTAAAAGTTCTTTTTATGACAAACAGGGAAAGGTGCAATTCATTTGGAAAAAGATAGCTACAATATAAAAATTCCACGTTTCTATTTTCTTAGAAAATTTCGATTTCCGTCTGTTTCTTCGAAGAAAAAATTGTCGCGGCTACAGTCACAATATTTGCTTTTGGAGAGAGCAATCGAAACAATTTTACAGTGCAACCAATGTCCAGTTATCTTGAAGAATGTAGGCCTAAACAGACAAACCTCAAATGCTTTTTTAATTAAATCTCAGCTTTTCATATTGTGGCAATCTTCTTCCAAGTGAATGCAAGCGCGTTAGCTATATTGGCATACATCGTTTATGAACAGTGCTGAATTTGGTAACTTAGGCGCATGTTTCATAGCTAAATAATTTATTTCAATTGCATTTTTTTAGGTTTTAAATTTTGCATGAAAATTACTTTTTTAAAATAATGTTCATATTTATATTACAATTGAATTTTAGTATTCCATATTTGAATTTTAAAGCTTGAAAATACGCGCTTTACTAAGAGAATTCTCTAGTTCGTTGAAAAATCAAGAATTCGATCAAACAAGTGATTGTTTCAACTCATCCGTAATATGGAAAGAAGGATTAAATATTAAAAGAGGTTACAAAAATTAATAAATTAATTGATTCTTATTATTTCTTTCTATTTTTGAGAAATTATTTTCATTAATTAACACATGCACAGCAAACTGTCATAATATTTCATCCACAAAAGAAAGCTGAACGTCAACACACTCATATCAAAAAGTTTTACATCTTCATTTACCGATTGAATGGGTGACATTGACATTCAACACATAAGAAATCGTCATTTCCAAGGATCAAAGACAATTAGTGAAAATGATTGAATCGCCATCAAGAAACTGATAGCATGAACGCTCATTTAAGACCATTTTACATGTCTTTTCATAGATTCTAACTGATACATCAACAATACGAGATACATCATAGAATTTGGTATTTATTTCTTTTTCTACAAAAAGTTTAAATTTGAAACCTTTCAACATTTTTTTTTTTTTTTTTTGTAATTTTAGAAAGTTGATTTGCTATAAACAAATTAACAAATTATTTAAAACGTTCGGTAATAACTTCAATTGTTCCATCTTTTATAACATTCTAAATATCATTTTTATTTTAAATTCATTGCCTACTACTGCGGTACGGCATTGGTGCATTACGTGTCATTGCTGTTTATATATACTGTCTTGTTGTGACTTTTATTTACAGTTAAGTCTATCTAAACATTGTTTTGTAATTTTGTGTTTGTCTAATTATATTCTTTACATTTTTGAAAATAAAATCGACTATTTTATAACTATTTACTATCTTTTTGTGCAAAATGAATCTTTTATTTTTGCAGGAACCTAATGTACTGAGCAGTTTGTGTGAATGGTTGATGGTGCTGTTCTTCGCTGTGTACTTTTTGACTTTTATTAGAGAGAGTGAATCCATATCTGTAGCTATCACCTTCAGACATTTTATTACGGGACGACGGATTTCTTTAGCTTCACTCACCAACATGAGCAAAATATAGAAAATTGCATTTTCAGCTCATAAAGAAGATTGTTTGTGATACCCAAGTTTGTCTTGATCTTGAAGAATCATTTTCTTTATCTGAATTTGATGCACTATGCAATTCGTGTAAATGGTTGATGATACTTTTCTTCGCTTTATTTGACATTCGTTTGAGAATATGTATCCATCTGATCCATCACTTTCAGGCATTTGATAACGGGGCGATGGATCTCTCTATCTGCATCCACCAACATGAGCAAAATATAGAAAACTGCGTTTCCAGCACATGAAAAAATATTTTGAGGCTCAAGTTTGTATGGCTCTTGACACGTAATAGATTATGCCTGAATTACACACTCAAGACTTTTCTTGAGTTCATGAAAATTTTCAAGTAATTTGCCTTGAATGAGTTTGTCATGCTCTTGAATCATGATTTATTCGCCATGAATCATTTATATTATTTTCATGGAGGTGCCAATCGCATTTTTCTTTTGCTTTGTTAAATGTTCAATGCAATTTATTTTCGTACAAATTTTGATACGCGTTAGAAATTTTGGATGTTCTTTACATGGCTTATTGCTTTTTTATATGCCAAAATGTCGTAAGTATATTTTGTAAAATGGTTATAAGTATAAGCTTTTTCATTTAATCGCTTAGAGACAATTTCTTTTCTACCGAAGGAAAATGTTCCAAAAACTGACGTACAAAGTCTGTTCGCTTACAGAATTTCATCATTTTATTGCTGATCAACATAAATTTTACAACCGAATCGTCTCGTGCAATTATGTTTATTCATTCTTAGAATATAAGTTTGAATTTTCTGTAAACAAAGAATATTCAAGATAAATAATCTAACTTTCTATTTCAAGAGGAATATTCTGTTTTTTTAAAAAGAGTGAATTAGTCTGCCTTTTAACATATTAACTGCTGTCCGTTTAAATAATACAAATTTTCTGCAATCGAAAATTTAAAAAATGATATCAAAATTTTAGATTTAAAGTGATTTGAATAATTTTAATTCAAATTCTTTGTCCCATAGTATTTTGAATTTATTTTATTACGTTGTAGGATGTCTATTTTACGGAATTAAAATCCATTCTTGCTTTTTAAATGGCAGTGCTTTGTATAAATTCATCCGTAAAAATGAACCACCTACAGTTCGTTGCATTGTAGGATGCATATAATGCAATTATTAGTTTTCAAAAATGCTGTTACATGCATTAGTGCTGTTTTATTATAATACCTTTAAAAAATATCAATATCTCAAAATATGTATTTTAGAGGAGGATTTTCATTTATAACTAGACCCAACTGTTTCTGTATAAAGGCAAAAGATATATTCAATTATAAGTCATTTAATAATTCTTATGTTTCTCCGACACGATAAGTGAATAATTTTAAAAGTAGGGGAAGATATTTCTAAATCTTGTAAAATGTGCAACTCTATTTTCTTCTTTCGGAATACTGAAGAACTTAGTCTTTGTAATCATTGTATCCTTCATATAAACTAAAGTTGTTTTAACACACTTTGATTTTAGTTGATTTGCTTCATATTTGTAAAGATGGAATTATCCAATCAATTTTTTCTTTCTTCTAACACTAGAATTGTGAAATTTTTTGCTTTTGTATCTCCTTAAAAAAAAAAATGAACTTTTTATTGTCTTCAGAACTGAATTATCAATTAATCGCTTGCTTCAATTTAACATGAACAGCACCATCTGGTGGCGAATTCGGGAAACAATTGATTGCAAGATTCCATTACATATATAATGGTAATTTGTAAAATATATTGCAGTTTAAATGAAGAAATGGAAACGAAATATCTTTCAAAAATCTTTCTTTTATTAGTTTAATAAATTGTAGAAAATAAATTAATATATCAAGAATATGGACGTCAAAACAAAATCGTAAAAGAGAAAGGCACTTAAAGCAATTCTACAAAAAATTAATAAGTTTTGAGAATCATAAGAATTTTTTAATTTTTATTAAATAAAGAACGTTAGGATGTTTATTAAATAAACTGGAAAAAAATTATCAGTTTTTATTGATGAAAATAAAATATTTTTAGAACGCATAGTTAAATATCACACGAACAAATATTTTTGAAAACATTTTAATGTGTTTTTATTTTTGTTGCAATACATGTATTTTATATTAAGCTTAGTTATTCATTATGAACAAATATTCAATACATTCATTTATTCTCATATGTACATATTTTTTTATATTTTTGTGTTATTCAAGTTTCTTTGATATACCTGGTCTACATTAGACTAAATCATCAAGATTTTGCTGCATATTTTTTCATTATAAATATTAATATTTTAATGATATTGCTTAGTTTTGTGTTATCTAACGAAAGGAAAACTCTAGTCAAGCTACTTTATTCATCCGTCTTAGCTTATAAGTAATTACAAGCTACATGTAAATCACCTGTTTTGATTGTATATGATTCTTAAAAATGTTGTATATGCTATACTATTTCTTGTTTGATTATGCTATACTATTTCTTGTTTGATTATGCTATACTATTTTGTTCGGTTCTGTCTAACATTAAGTAATTTCCTTTGTGATATATTCTTACTGTTTTTTGGAAGATCTTTTTATAATTAAAATTTTTTATGGAGAACATTTCTGGTTTAAAAGTAATGACGAATTTTCAGTATTGTAGAAATATTTGTACTAATTCTTTAACCTATAAAATAACAGAAAAAATATTTTGCATATAAATTACTATTAATTTTTTTGCTGTAAACAATTCCTTTATTTTAATGTGAGTAATTTAAATGTTTATCATTCTTAAATTTTTCTTAAATTATCTGTCTTTGTACTGGAATTTCCTGTCTCTTGTATTAAAATTTCTTGAATAAAGAAATTAATTTTTGGCGCAGTTGAACACTAATTTGATGTAATAAAATTAGGCAGAAGACTTAGAACAAGCGAACTCAACTACTGAGAACATACAAAATATTCTAAATAAGTGACTTGGTATTTTGATTATTAATTGTCTTGTTATATACAATATATTTTAATATACTGA